>JAFMOD010000300.1:183286-215366 GCA_019802435.1 Corydoras maculifer | reverse complement strand
ACACTCTCTCTCTCACTGTAGCTCTCTCTCTCACTCACCTCTCTCTCTCTGGCCCTCTCGCTCTCTCTCTCTCCCTCTCTCTGTCGTTCTCTATCTCTGTTCCTCTCTCTCTCTCTCTCTCTCTCCATCACCCACTCTCTCACTTTTCCTCTCTCTCTCTTGCTCTCTTGCTGTCTCTCTCTCTCACTCACCTCTCTCTCTCTGTTCCTCTCTCTCTCTGTCACTCTCTCTATCGCTCTCTCCCCATCACACACTCTCTCTCCCTCTCTCACCTCTCTCTCTTTCTCTGGCCCTCTCTCTCTCTCTCTCGCTGTCCTCTATCTCTGTTCCTCTCTCTCTATTGCTCTCTTGCTGTCACTCTCTCTCTCACCATCACTTTCTCTCTCTCTCTCGCTGCCTTTCTCTATTTCTGGCCCTCGCTCTCTGTCACTCTCTCTCTTTCTATCGCTCTCTCCCCATCACACACTCTCTCTCTCGCTGTCGTTCACTATCTCTGGCCCTCTCTCTCTATCGCTCTCTCCCTGTCACTCTCTCACTCCGTCTCACCTCTAGCTCTTGCACATTCTCGGTCACTTTTCCTCTCTTTCTCTCTCTCGCCCCTTTCTTAGTTGCTCTCTCTCTCTCTCTCTCTCTGAAGGCTTATCACCTGAATTCAATAACATTCAGATTCATGTCTGATTAGTTCCTGTGTGGTTCTCTCTCTCTCTCTCGCTCGCCCTCTCTCTCTCTTTTCCTCATACCACACATGCAGACACACACTCGCATGAATGAGAGTCAATACTACGGTTACACACACGAACAAAAAGCTGCGGTGGAGTGAATCTACACGTGCACTCATCAGTCACCCGAGAACCCTCCCACACGAGAACATGTACACACACATTCTACTGTCTCTCTCTCACACACACACACAAACACACACACACACACACACACACACACCCCGTCTCGCAGGACATCCGGATGGAGAGGCCCTCCGTCTCAGGGATGCTCTGTAATCGTCAGTGTGTTTTAAACACGGCGCGTTCCGCTGAAACTCCACACCGCAGAGCCTTCTACACGTCCACTTCAGAGCGTGTGTGTGTGTGTGTGTGTGTGTGTGTGTGTGTGTGTGTGGGATGTTATATCCACAGAATCAATCAAAGCCAAGTGCTGGAGAACGAGCCGGCGATATCCATCGGAACCCCGGGTGCTCGGGGTCTGTGGAGTAAGTGCAGACAGCTGGTTAAGTGGCAGCGAGCAGATGGCTATCGCGCCGGCGTTTCGGGGTCCCGCGTTCGCCCCGGACTCACACGACGGCGTCGGCGGGACGCGAGCACCATGGAAACGCCGCTTTTACGTTTTTTTTTTTACAATCGTACGACGTCACAAAGCAGCTTCACAGAGCTCTAAACCTTTAAACCCCCAAAGAGCAAGACCAAAAGACAGCGGCAAGACAAAACCCCCTGTTATGTTGATATTTTGAGGAAAAAACCTAGTGAGGACCTAGGCTCAGTGGGGGGGGACTCATCCTCCTTGAGCGTCCCTGAGGGGGCATAGCATCAACAGTGTAGGACAGCCGTGTACAGATCATGTGGTGATCATGTGACCCGTATTTAACAATCGGAAAACTCTGGACGCAACGTCGGATTCGCATCGGGTTCCAAAACAAGACGAGACTCGCCGTTGGGGGGGGGGGGATACGTGGCGTGCCGTGTTTAGACCCGAGCCAAGTCCCGTGAAGTAAGCAACCCCGGGCTGGCGATCGGGCAGCGGGAACCAAACCCCCCACGTCTGACTACGAACTCCAGAACCTTTCGTTCTCGCACCGCGGGCCCCGAACGTCGTAGCAACGTTCCAAACGTGGCTGTCCCGTGGGTTCCGGGTCAGAATGAACTCGTTTCTGTTTCTGCGTCTGATGAGGGAACCGCAAAGCGACGCGATGCCCGGCAACCTGACTGCAATTTCCGGCGTGTTCCACGTTCTACAGCTGCAGATCTTCTGGAACACATGGCAGCGTGCAGATCGAGGACATATGGGAAATTAAACCACGGTTTATTGTCTCAAAGCAGCTTCACAGTGTTCTAAGTCTAAGTGTTCTGTCGTACGCCCTGCGGGAGGCGCGCTCTAATGTCCAGTCGATTCAATTCTGAGAAACAGCGTGGAACGGGACAACGCCGTCTCAATTTCGGTGCCAACAGAACCTTTACACCCAAGGACCGGGCGTCAATCCATCGCTTGGCGTACACTTGCACTCAGACACACCCAAACGCCAAATGGGGCAATTTGGAGAATTTAATCCACCTTGAATCTACGTGGGACTGTGGAAGGAAACCGGAGAACCCTGAGGGAACCCATGCGGACACGGAGAGAACATGGAAACTCCACC
This sequence comes from Corydoras maculifer, assembly GCA_019802435.1. Taxonomy (NCBI): domain Eukaryota; kingdom Metazoa; phylum Chordata; class Actinopteri; order Siluriformes; family Callichthyidae; genus Corydoras; species Corydoras maculifer. The sequence goes on along the minus strand of JAFMOD010000300.1, from coordinate 212,998 downwards.
CAGCCACACAACAGACCATTATAACGCCGTCTGTCGCGCCATTTAAAAAGCAACACGCCGTGTAAGTATGTCTCCCCCGATGGGTGTGGCCGTCTTTAAATGAGGCGTGTCCAGGTTCAAACACTGAAAACCTCACTGGAAACGACGTGGGCGGTCAGACGCCGGTCGCTAATTCGTTTTCTGAGGGATTATAACATCATTATGACATCACTCGCATGGAGGCGGGACCATTTCCTCAAATCGTTGCTCGACCCAAAAGTGCAGCCATCTGCCGAGCATCCTGAGGGGAGGGCGTTCCCCATGTCCAACCAGTGGAGAACGTTTCGGGTGCTGGAAAGATACACCCAGGACATGGGGGACAACTGGGCTCACACTCACTCATACAGACACACTCTCTATGGGGCAATTTGGAGGATTCAATTCACCTCGATCCATGTTTTTGGACTGTGGGAGGGAACCGGAGAACCCGGACGAAACCCACATGGACACGGGGAGAACGTGGAAACTCCACCTAGATTGGGATTCGAACCTGAATCCGCAGCGCTGAGAGGAGAACATGTGATCTTCGGTGTAACAAAGTGTTCTATAATGGAACCTCAACCTCATCTGGAGCTCAGGTTCTAGAGCGGGAGCCAGTTGGTTTATTGGCCGCACGTTGCCTCCGGTTACAGATTTAGCACCGGTTTGCTCATCCGTTGCGAGGCGTTGTGTTGGGATGAGGTGGCCCCGCCCACTTCCACACCGTCCCTCAGAGTCCAACCTGGTTCTCATCAGTCATCAGACGACTCGACGACGACCCACTGCTCCCTTAATGGAGGGCTTCCTAGAACCGGAGTCTCCTCCTGGGCCTCGTAAATCGTCTTCATGCTGCCGCGCGTTTATCCGACTCTCCACACGGGGCAGCAGGCAGGGTATCGCTAAAGTAAGAACCGCCCGAGAACATCCCGGGACAGGGCTCCACTGTGCACGGCGTCATTAAGACGTCTGCAGGACGTTGCTGGACCGCCCGGGATTTGGACTTAATGAGAACGCCGGTGACAGATGGCTCCACCGGCGGACAAAGAAATTCCAGCGTCCAATCAGATGTAATCTGACCTGCGGACGCGAAGAACAGCGCCGGTTCTCGCTATCTGTACTCATCAGGATGAAACGGAACACTGTGGCAGGAGAACCAGGAGAAACCCGCTGTTGATACAGAGGACAAACGTACCTGAGGAACGACGGTCCTGCTGGGAGAACATCCTGTGGACGGATCAGATCAAAGGCTTTACACAGAAATCACGGAGGCCTTTAAAGGGGAGGACATGTTCTCCGTGGTTCTGAGGGCCGGAACTGTGAGCATGACGTCATGAAAGCTGAAGAATGACCAATAACTCTAGAACCTTCAGCGAGTCGTCAACCGTGCACCCCGCAGCCTGATTCAGGGCGTGTCCGTGTGTCTGCGCTACCATAATGACGGGATAAGAGTGAGAAGTTCTGTACCAGATGACGAGAGGAACCAACGACATCAAAGGGATGTGCAATTCAATATGACGGTCCATATTAAAGGGTACCAACTATTTTGAGTGACAGAGATAGAGAGAGAACGAGAGAGAGAGAGCGAGAGAGAGAGAGCAAGAGAGAGAGCAACAGAGAGAGAGTGAGAGAGATAGAGCGGCCGAGAGAGAGCAACCAAGAGAGAGCAGCAAAGAAAAAGTGGCTGAGAGAGAGAATTCAATTGAATTGAATTGAATTGAGAGAGAGAGAGAGAAACAGAGAGAGAGACAGAGAGAGACAGAGAGAGACAGAGAGAGAGCAAGCAGGTGGTTAAAGTGTTGAGTTATCAGTCTGAAGGTTGTGGGTTCAAATCTCCAGACTGAAGTTTGGTCTGAATACAGATCCAATAGTACCGCCACAGAGCAGGGGTTATTGGGTGGGTGCGTTAGTCCTATCCTGTCAGTGTCAGTGCAGAACCGACAATCGACAATCCACCACCCAAATGATACCTGTTCTGTGATGTTCCTGAGAACCAACAGGGGTTCTAACAACAACACAGAACACAGAAGTCCATCTACATGCTAAGTGGAGTAAGAAGGGGGCGTGGCCTAACTTTGGACTGCGACTGTATGTGTGTGTGAGGAATTTAGGAGTACACCTTTATTCCGAAACATGTTTGTACGGGTGCTACGACAACAAACCTCATTATCTGAGCATCTGAGAAGCTCTCTCTCTCTCTCTCTCTCTCTCTCTCACCTTTAAACTGTAGGTTCTGCCGTTGATCTAGTACGTACCGTTTAACCTGTGAAGTAAGCGAGCGTGATATATTATACACATATTTCCGTAATAAAATTATTCATATTATATTATTAATTATTGGCGGCACGGTGGCTTAGTGGTTTAGCATGTTCGCCTCTCAGGGGATTCCCGGTTCGAATCCCCATCTGGGTGGAGTTTCCATGTTCTCCCCGTGTCCACGTGGGTTTCCTCCGGGTTCTCCGGTTTCCTTCAACAGTCCAAAAACATGGATCAAGTCAATTGAATTCTCCAAATTGCCCCATATAGAGGTGTGTATTTGTGAGTGAGTGTGTGCCCAGCGATGGATTGGTGTTCTGTCCTGGGTGTATCTGCCCAGCGCCCGAAACGTTCTCCCCTGGATGGGCATGGGGAACCCCACCGCGACCCTATTAGAGGATAATGCGGGAGATAATGGATGAATGAATATTATTAATTATATAAAAATGTGATACTCAGGTGATTTCTGTTTGTATCTATGTAGTGTGTGTGATTTACTTATATTCTGTCCACCACGGGATAAAGTGTCCCCCGTGTTGACCCCCTGACCCCGGGACGAAATCCAATTTCAGGCTCCGACCGTTTGGTCAGCGAGGTCAGAAGCCTGCCGAGACACGGAGGGGGTAGCGCAACGACGGCTGGCCCGAACCGAGGCGTGACGGACCCATCTGTCAGAAGCTCCACGGGGCTGACTGATTCCCCCTCCCCTCACCGACCTCTGATCTGTCAGAATGATCTGACTGATGCCTGCCCCCCCCCCCCCCCCACCGACCTCTGTCCTCTACCTCGGTTGCCACCGAGCCGCCGGTGCGGCAGGTCTGGAACGTGCAGAGCGGCCCGCGGCGAGACGCAATCGGAAACACATGCAGGAGAGGCGTGGAATGGGTTTGGGAAGGCAACACCGGGGGGGGGGGGGGACATGAGGAGGTAAGGGGAGGACGTCCTGGAGGAGGTCGGAACTGGACGAGAAGACGGTGAATCAGAAAGCAGACGCTGATGTAATGAGACGTTGGCCGAGGATGACAGAGGAGGCTGTAATGGACCGGGAGGATGACCGCAGGGATGAGCGAGCCCACTGTGCGAGAGTTCGTGGGTGTGTGCGAGAGCGAGCGCGAGTGCGAGGCACAGAGCCTCGCTTTTCCTGTCAGCCCCATTTCTCCGTAATTGACATAATAGCTACGTTACAGATTGTGACAACGAAAACACATGAGGACACCGACTTCTGATTACGTCCCGCAGTCAGAGACCGAAGCGTGGAGGAAACAGGTCGTTACCCATCAGCCCCTGTAATAACAGCTCTATTAAGCCAAGTTAGGAGGGCGGGGCAGCTCAGCGGTGAGGGTGATGGTCCACCGCTCTGTAGGTTGGGGGTTCTGATTATCAATGTGGGCCCTTAAATGAGGCCCCAACCCCTTATTTGCTCCCAGGATCATGGCTGACCAATTTATCCTACAACTTTTGTCTACTATGTATACACACTACTTGTATGTACTATGTAGTATGCATTACGTAGTATTTAGCATGCAGTACGTAGTATGTAGAATGCAATATGTGCATGAAATGTTTAGTATGAAGAATGGTGTAGGTGGTATTTAGTATGCAGTACGCATTACGTACTTTGCAGAATGTAGTATTTAGTATGCAGTATGTAGTATGCACTATAGAGTATTCAGTATGAAGTTTGCCGTATGCAGTATTTAGTATGTAGTATAAAGTATGCAGTACGTCGTATGAAGTAATTAGTACATAGTATAAAGTATACAGTATTTAGTATGTAGTATAAAGTATGCAGTACATAGTATGAAGTATTTAGTACGTAGTTTGAAGTATATAGTATTTAGTATGTAGTTTGCCGTATGCAGTATTTAGTATGTAGTAGAAAGTATGCAGTACATAGTATGAAGTATTTAGTACGTAGTTTGAAGTATATAGTATTTAGTATGTAGTTTGCCGTATGCAGTATTTAGTATGTAGTAGAAAGTATGCAGTACGTCATATGAAGTAATTAGTACATAGTATAAAGTATACAGTATTTAGTATGTAGTATAAAGTATGCAGTACATAGTATGAAGTATTTAGTACATAGTTTGAAGTATATAGTATTTAGTATGTAGTTTGCCGTATGCAGTATTTAGTATGTTGTATAAAGTATGCAGTACGTAGTATGAAGTATGTCGAATGCATTTGTGCAAGTGAGTAGTATGTAGTAGTATTTAGTATTTAGTATGAAGTATGCAGTCCGCAGTCACTTGTTCAGAATGACCTGATGTATTATGGGATGTATTATAGGTTTCGGTTGATGGGGGCCCAGGTCACAGAGGTGGCGCCGCACAACCTCCAACCCTCTATGTTTGGACGGCCTTTGTGGTGCAGGATCAGCCACATGCCGTGCACGTTCTTTTGACCTGGTTCTTTCGGGCCCTTAACCTGAAGCCAGAAGAACGAAGCCGTAGGGTTCCGTAAGGCGAGAGTCCAAAACCGAAGAGATTGGAAATGATGGGGATCTGAGATCTCCGGCCGTCCTCTGTTCCAAACCCATGAGGCTTTCATTTCTCTCCGGAACCTTCTCCAACGGCTCCTTCTCGTCAGGCGCTTGTTTTGTTTGGCCCTCGCGGGAGCAGACGAGCGTTTCTGTTTTGTGTAGCGGCGCGCAGGTGTGTGGGGCTTGCGAGAGGAGCGTCCCGGTGAGGCTCAGGGTGTAAAAAAATGCCTCTCGCGCAAACGAGAATTGCTGGTTTCCAGGACCTGACTAAGCCCTCGGCTTTCTGTGAATGGCCGGGAGCGGGAGCGGGAGCGTGGAGGAGCCAGTGAGCCACGGCGTGAACGAGTGACTCACTCCCTCTGTTCGTCCGTCCGTCCGTCCGGTTCTGTTGGCGTTTGGACTGCGGCGCCGTCAGCCATGTGAACTCTCGCTGCCCCGATCCATTCGGTCCTCCTTCCTTGAGCACCTCCAAGCCTCTCCTCTCCCATTCACACTCTGCCTCGATCCGAGCAACGGGCCCCGGGGCCGAAATATCTAAGTACACAGAGGGCGAGTCGAGACACGGCTGGAGACACGGAACGGCGGGGGGGTTGTGGGGGGGGGATTATGATGGAATGACAGCCGAATGCCAGGACAGACAGAAGGAATGCCACGGGGAGAAAGGGAAATCCTGTGAGGAGGTACGACCACTTTCTTCAGTTCAGATGATTACAGTGTGTGAGACGAAACGTGGACAGTAGAACCTGAAGAACGTGTGTGTGTGTGTGTGTGTGTGTGTGTGTAAAAACCATTTCCACTCCTGGGGTCCTTCAATCTCACTCTTTCACTCATCTCCTCTCTTTCCTATCCCGGTCCTCTCTCAGTGGGGCAGCCATGTAACTCAACACTTCATCCCTTTGTTCTTATCCTTTTATCTTCCTGACGTTTTTGGGATAAATGTTTTTTGTTTTTTTTTCTTTTCTTGGATAAAACCATCTCATCAGATAAAAGGATGAGGGAGACGAAATGAGCGTCAACCCAGACGGTCATAGAAAAAAAATACAAGAATCGCGTTTAGCCCTTAATTGGAGCTGTTCGTTGAAACTGTATTAAAGTGTTACGGTGCGAGGGGGCGTGGCATTATAGTAAATAAACCGCATAAAGAGGTGTTATTAGTCCTGACGTGCAGTGGAGTACAGTTCCACCTCTTTACGTGATTTATTAATAGTGTCTTATTGCTTTGATAAAAAACATACAAACACACTATAATAAAAAACAAGCTTTGATTCAGAAATGCCTTTATTAAAAACTAAATCGTTAATAATCTGATCTTCCGCCACGTAATCTAGTCCGGTTTTTAAAGTGAACGCTGATCGCTAGGTAACAGGATTCCGCTTTCTCTAGCAGTCAAACACTGCCGTCTAGTGTCCAAATGACAGAACGCAGTTTAGTGCTGATCTCTGTTTATATTAATCTGTATTTTATTATTTAATTAATGTATTGTATATCACACATTGTGATAAGAATGTGAAGCACTCAGAGGGGTGTGGCATTGTTAATGAGGTCACGGCTGAAACAAACGGCTCAGCCAATCAGATTTAAGGAGTGGAACATTACGTTTTATTAATAACCCTAACAGACAATCCCGTCTTGGGGACAGCATGGTGACGGTCGCTAAAATGGGGCCCAGAGTCGCAGCAAGAATTTTGGTTTGTTCGTTAACTTGATTTGACGTTGCGTCAGCTTGTTCCTCCATTTCTTTAAGCAGAATGGAAAGTGGAGCTGGTTCCGCAATGGAACAGAAGTTCTTTACACTTCCAACACACCATAACACGTCTCACTTAAAATGCCTCTGTGATGACGACGGGGTCATGACTCGATCCAGAACGCAAGGGAATGGCAACGATCCCAAATCTGACCGACCGCAACAATCGCGGCAAGACACGGCTGACTAAAATTACAAGACAGGCAGGAATTTAAAATCATGACGCCATTGTTAACGGCAGCGGGATGAGCGGCCTTCGCCCACCTGCGTCCGCGCCGATCGTTACGCTCGGAGCTTTGTTTTGTTTTTAACAACTCTCTACGATACACGATGCCAAAAATGTGCTGGAAAGCAAATTTTTGCCAGGTATATCTGCACATGTACCGCTGGGAACCAGGGTAACGGTCCACAATCCACTGACTTTGTCCGGAAAGCCTTTGCTTGGGTGTAAGTTGAGGGGTGTGATACATGACTGGCTGGATGTATGGACTGATGGAATGAATGGCGACTTAAAAAAGCATTTGGCCGCAGCAATCTTCATGGGTAACAACGTTTCAAACCACAGGTTAACGTTAGTAGGCAAATTTTGGAGACTAAATTGTCCCAGGTGTAAATGTTTGAGCGATTGCACATGAGCTCTGACATTGAGGAGTAATGAAAATGATGACGTATGATGCTCGAAAGAAACATTGCACGTGGTGTTGATACAATTTCAAGTCAAAACTGTTCCAGACACGGAGAACACGAATATCAAAGCCATGTGCAACGTCGGGATACAAATCGGAACGTTTGTCCAGGTGTTCAAACTCGGTTCCAGCTGGTTCCCAGATGATCACGAGCCAAAATGAAACCCCCTTCATGGAATCGGTTCATGACCTTCATTTAAACTACGGGACGATGTTCGTTTTGGTTTTTAAATTTTTGGTTTGATGTTTTTTTTTTTTTGCTGTGAGATTTTTTACATTCCGTTCAAGGAAACATCAGTTGACAAGCGGCAAGCTACAGCCATGTGTTACCATGAACCAAGGAAATTAAAGGCAAACCATTTGTAAACATCGCACGTTTCGTCACTGGTTGTTCTATTTTGGCGATCTTTAGCGAGCCTTCAACCGTGCGGCTTGAATTAGTGCGTGTCGGCGTGTCTTTGCGATCGTAGCGATGGGAAAAGTCGGCCCTGCATGAGGCGAAAAAAAACAATAGGCTTGTATTAATTCTATTAATTGTTAATAAGTTTGTTTTGGGTGTAATGTGCAATAAACCAATCATGGGTTTATATATAGATTAGATGGATTGGCGCCCTGTCCTGGGTGTATCTGCCCAGCGCCCGAGACGTTCTCCCCTGGATGGGCATGGGGAACCCCACCGCGACCCTAATAGAGGATAAGCGGGAGATAATGAATGAATGAATGAAAAAAATTAAAAATAAATAATCAATTAATTATTACCAGCGTCACGTCGCTACTCCACCAGATTTTACAAATATTTTGGAAACGTGCCCACTGTGCTGTCTACATGCAAATTCTAGCCATTTGCGGTGTTCGTGTCATCGTGTTGATTTTACGGTACTGAAAAAAAAAAACCCTAGAGTTCTAAAGACAACAGCGATCAAGGCGACGTGTGCTCGTCCGAAGTCGTCCCTTCTTACAGCGACGATTGGCGCGATAAGAACTAATTCCCACACTTAACGCTGATGTAAGTGATCAGCCAAGACATGTTTGGAATGCCAAATTCTGCTGCTTTGTGTTTGCACTCGAGCTAACCACAATTATCGTGCAGGTGCATGCCAAGAAACATCACAGACTTGTCCAATCAACATCGGTAATGATGAACAAAAACATTTATATAGAACAAAATACGCCAGTAAATGTCAACAACATCTTAATCCCGTGTGAGATCGGACTCGTTAAAGGAAGAATCTCTGACAACCTGCAGGTCCCTTCGCCGAATACATAATGACATGGGTTCTTAATAACAAGCTTGAAAATTTATTATCGTAGAAATAATGGTGACATTACCTGACGGATGTGTCAGGAACCTCTAATGCCCCGTCTTGGGTTGCTGTAGACTTACTTACTTAATTACTTCAAACATGCCTGCCATTGGTAATTATATTGTGTTTTATAAAGTAACATATATTTATATTTGTATTATATTATTTGTTGGTGGCGTATTGGTTAGCACGTCTGCCTCTCAGCTCTGGTCATCCAGGTTTGAATCCTGAGGTGGTTGGGATTTTTAAGATTTCCTTCCACAGTCCAAAAACATGGATTTTAGGTCAACTAAATGCTCTTAATTGCCCCTATATAGTGTGATGTCTGTGTGAGCAAGTGAATTGGGGCCCTGTCCATGGAGCATCTACCTGCCTGGTGCCCGAAACGTTTTCCCCTGAATGGGCATGACAACCCCCCCCCCCCCAATGTTTCGGTCATTGGGCAGATACACCCAGGACAGGGCACCAATCTATCGCTGGAAACACACAAACACACTCTATATGGGGCAATATGGAGAATTCAATTCACCTTGATCCATGTTTTTTGGACTGTGGGAGGAAACCGGACAACCCAGAGGAAACCCACGCAGACACGGCGAGAACATGGAGACTCCACCCAGATCGGGATTCGAACCTGGGATCCCTAGCGCTGAGAGGAGAACATACTAAAACCACTAAGCCACCGCGGCGCCCTTGATTTCTGATCGTTTCAATGAATAATATTTGTCAGAAAGACCAAAGTCAGGGGTAGTTCTTGGCCTCGGGGTCGCAACAGCTCCCTGATTCGACCCTAAGGCTACGGTTCTGTAAAAGAAACCAAAGAGATCAAATAAGTAGTAAATAAATGAACATAGTGGTTTTTTTGAGGCGATACCAATGTTTTGTTTTGGTTTTTCCGCTTACTGAGATCTGAGTTTTTCAGAATTGTGATAAACGTTCAACTCGGCGGTTTGTTTTGTTTTTTTTATTGTTTTTTTTTTTGTTTTTTTTTCGGAGTCGAACTTTTCATCCCCCCCTCCTCTCGAAACCAGCCCCCTTTGGGTCCTATCCCGGTCCCGTCCCGCCGACGCTGCAGAATCGCTCACCTCGCGGCGCGGACACTCCTAAAACGCTCGGAACTTGCGAACAGAGAACCAGCGTTCTGTCAACGTTCTTCCAACGTTCTGCCAGCGTTCTCCTCACTCTCCTGTTCCGCGCGGAGCCCCCCGCGCCGCGGAGCCGTTAAAAACCGTTGGAGACGAGCGGCGCGCGATGGGTCCGCGAGCGGCGACATCAAAGCAGTTTTGAATTCGAATCGCGTCGGCGGCGCGCGGACGGCAACGGAACGGCGACGGCCGCGGAATGAGGCGCACGGATAACCGAACCTAGAACCGAACCGGCGGGATCAATGCGGCGTCCGTCGACGGGACGTGCGGTCCGAAACTCACCTAAACGGTAAGCGGGTCGGGTTCGGGGTTCGAATCGTCCGGCGGCACTTAAACTTATTATTATTATTATTATTTTTTTAATTCGCAATCGATCGAACGCGACTCAGTTGAGCTTCGTGTTCGGGTTTCGTTTCTATGTTTAATTCAGCCAACGTTTGAACAGCGCTCTCATGGTTTTAATGAAGTCTTCTTTTTGTCGTGGAAATAATAATAATAAATAATATATATATATATATATAAAAAAAAGAAATAACGAAAAAGAAGAACTTTCTCGTGACAGCGGCTGTGGGCTTTGACAGAACTCCAAAAGTCGACGGCTTATCAGATCAATCGGCTCCATGCCGCAGAACCTGCTCATGTCAGAACATGGCACTTCCTTAGAATAGGAAGTCTTTAAACATTATTATTATTATTATTATTATTATTAGAAGTTGGAAGTGGACTTTGGCAGGTTCTCTGCATGTCGCTTCGACCTGATGGCCATCTTTCTAGATGAGTCTGGTTAAAAATACACACCTGGCTGTTTATTTATACAGGATTTATAATAATTCTGGGGGCCAATATAAACCCGGGGTGTTGGTATCTCGAATAAATCACGGTGTTCCAGACGGAACAGTAGCTGCCTTGTCTTTTGAGCTCTACATTCGGGCGATTTGCAGGTATAAAGTGTTTTTACACTGACCAGATTTACGATTTATTAAATATACCCGTCGTCGACCCCACTTCCGCCACCCACTCTGTTTGGAAGTTGTATCCCCCGCGGGGGTTGCAGATGGCCGACTTTTCCAACGCCGCCCGTGTTATTTACTTTCTCCCACATCTCCGGCAGAACGTGTTTACTGTCGGCCCGATCCTTTTTGGCCCGGGGTGAATGAGAGTTTGGCTTCGGGCTCATGTTTCTAATCACACATCATCATCTAAGTATGTCTATCGCTCTCTTTGTTGATGTTTGTCATCGCTGCTCTGGATGGTCTGCTACTCCGCAGAACAAGTCATGGCGCTGGGTTTCGCAGCTACCTTCCAGCTGCATGCAGAACCAAAGACGTCCAAAACGGAGAGGGAACTCTAAAGAGAGCTCGAGAATCAAGGAACCCTGCAGACGATCTGAGATCAGACTACGAGGCATACAACAAACCAACGTATCTCAAGTGTTGGTTGCAGATCGTACTTGTATTTGAGGCATGTGAGGAAAATGACTCGACAGAATCTCACCGCGGGACTTTTATGATGCACACTTAATTGCGTAGTCGGCATTTCTGCAGCCAAGAAAAACCCAACAATATCAGGAAGCGTATATTTATCCAATCAGCAAATAATTTTTTGATATTTGGTCGATTTGGATTTGAACCTATTTGGCAGATGTAACATGTAGTCTGCTAAAGTCGCGTGGTCATGTTTATTGTTAGATTTATATTTGCGTAAAAAGCACTAAAAACTATTAATTATTTGTAATTTGTCGTTTTGCCGATGCTTTTATCCGAATCGACTTACAAGTTCAACTTCAGATCAGAGTTCAGGGTCGGTCATGATACAGCGTTGCCTTGCTCAAGGGCCCACATTGGTAACTTTGGCGGAATTGGGATTTGAACCCACACCCTTCAGGTTGCAGACCCATCACCTCTGAGCTGCCGCAACTTTTGTTAGTTTAGAATATGCGTACTTTTTTTTTAAAGTAATTCATCCCAGAAAATTTAGTCTAGACTAGATTAGATTAAATTAGATTAGCACGGAACTATGACAAGGCGCTGAACTGCAGTGTGGCAACTGAATAGAGTTCAATAACAACAAGTGCGTAATATACTGTATGGACAGACGGCGAACAAACAAATATACGTTACGATATATCACTGATGTATTATAAACATACATATAGACATAAAGAATAAAGTCCATTAGCATATGACATGGGTATGTACCATGTGATAGAAGAACATACAAAAGAGAAGATAGATGGCACTACAACCATCAACCAACAGGGAAGCTGTGGGATTAACGAGAGGCACAGGTCATTAAGAGATCTTTGCGGGACAATTAAAGTCGTTCTTTAACGCCATGCCCGTTACTCTCTCACACCCTGCCAACTGTCAATGTTTCCGCCTTCCTCCTGTGTGGTTTAAATAGCAATGCTGTGAATGAATATATCCCCCCGAGGGGCGTGGCCGTCTCAAAATGCGTCATGTTCAGGTACATTTCTGCCGTATCGTGATCTCGGCAACGGAAAACCTAGTTTCATCGCTGACTGAAAACACCTTCTCCAGACATACAGTCAGACGTGGGTCACTATCTGGTTAGGCGGTGGATCATTAACGCAGGCGCCATCGTGTGTCCAACACCACTGAACGCTATTAAATACTGTGGGTTCTCCATTCGCAAGAACATGGAGTAGCGCATTTAGTCCAGGTAGCTGCACCGCTTAAATAGCAACCTGCCAAAGTCAGCGCGCCATCTGGATCGTAGAGTAAACGGCGAGTGACACGCTGTTTGGTTTATTGCACATTACGCTCAAAACAATAAAAAATAAGTACGTGCCTTTTGTGTGTTTCGCTCTATAACGATATCAAAAACACACGGACACGCCTTTAATCAAGCCGCGTGGTTGACGGTTCGCTGAAGATCGACAAAATTGTTGAGACTTCATGTCCGAACCACCGTTGTAATTATGTTAGTGTTATGACGTTGCGTTGTGAAGCTGATGGTGAAGCCAGAGGTCGCAGAAGGTCGTGCATCTCATTGATGGCAATTTAAACCGTTGAGTCGAAACGCCACACTGTTTGGATTATTATTAAATTGTAATTCTGACGCTATGAAACTGATACAGGTCACAAACATTCCAGCAACCGAAACGAATCGGGCAGGAGCAGGAAGTGGCTCGTCCGAGGCTTGACCTTTGAACCCCTCGATGTTCCGGGGATGGATTATGACACGAAAAGCCATTTCAGGGTCACGGTCTCGACCTGCAGGCAGTATATTTTGCCCCGACGTGCGGCACTGCGATCGAGGCATTTAAGGAAAGGGGACGGGAACTTTGATTTAGGGACGGGGTTCAGAATGTATGACCCGGCGTCCGGACACAACCCGGATATTTACACAGGTTTGAGACAGGTGCACTGTGTCGGACGACCCCATTGGTTAGGAGACGTCAGCGTCTCTTATTTCCCCATCGATTTGCGTTTTGAACGTGAGAAAGAGGGTGGGAGCGTTATGTTGTGGAGATGTTGCTGACTGTTACATGATGCGACGTAATGCCGCTGTCAGCGCGCCAACGACACGCCATCGTTTAGAGCTTATCCCATCACTCCCTCTCAACACTCGCTCTGGACCGAAGGTGCGTACCTGAGGTTAAAGAGACTCGCTGGAGAGAGATCAGAGACCAGAACAGAGCATAAGAGAGAGAGACGAATGAGGACACGGCGCAGAACGTGCCCCTCGAGCGGGTCGTAACCGAGGACGCCGGGAGGCCGAGGGGTCGGGCCTGTCCAGCTGCACCAGGAAAGTAATCTATCAGTTTCCCAAAAGTTACACAACTAAAAGAAGCCCATTAAAGGGAAGCGTCCCGGTCCACGCCCGCGCGAGAACGCTAATGCAATCCAGAGCGGACGTGACAGGCCGTCTGGAAATTCTCAGGAAACCGAGGCCGCCGGAACATGCAGCTACCGGCGGAACATCAGAGGAGAACCCAGACGACGAGTGTGACATTCCCATTACACGGTGGCTCTGCTCGGGGCGGGTGTGTGGGGTGTGGTGGGGGGGGTGTAGGGGGCAGAAGATCAGAAACACATGTGGTGAGGTCGCTCCAACATTCTGGCGCTGGTCAGGACTCGTGCCGCGTTCGGGATCCCGGCGTGTTCCACAGGGGCGCGCCGATGAGCCTGCTGGTTCTTATTCTCACGTGTGCGACGCGGAACTGCAGATCGTACGCTCGCTCACGAGACAGACAGACAGGACAAAGCGAACGCAGAGCGCCGTGGGGTGTGACGTAGGGACCCGGTTCTAAATAAAGAACCACGGCAAACGAGATCGAATACAAACTAAAAACACGTGGACCTCGAGACCGAACGGGGACTGCGGACGAAAGAACCAACAGCCACGCAGTTCTACAGCATCAGCATTTTAGAATTTATCAGAGATCATAGTAGATGTTGGATTATAGCACTTGTGGCAACCTGAATTAATGAAGGATTATAGCAGATGTGGCAACCCTACTTTACGAAGGATATTAGTGGATGTGGCAGCCACTAATTGCAACAGATTATAGTAGGTGTGTCAACAATAGGTTATGAGGAATTATAGTCGATCTGGCAACCCTAGTTTATAAGGTATCATAGCAAGTGTGGCAACCCTAATTAATGAGGTACTATAGCAGAGGTGGCAACCATTTCAATTAGGGGTAACAGTAGTTGTGGCAACCATTTTTTAAGGATGGATTATAGTAAATGTGGCAACCATAGTATAAAGATAGTATAAAATAAAGAATTTCGGTAGTTGTGGCAACTGGCATTTGCCAGAGGGATTATAGTGGTTGTGGCACCTGTTGGTTCTATTAAAGGACACAAGAGGAGGAAGATAAGGTGGAGGATTCAGAATGTCCTCCATTAGAACCTCGATGCCTGTAACACACACTCCATACCAGACCACCGGGATAAGCCCCAAACCACAGAGGGTCGGAGAGCACGGACAAACACGTTTACGAACCAAACAGCGCCGGGGGTTCCACTGTTAGAACACACAGTGTGCGCGACTGAACACGTTGCACCACACGGGTGAAGCAACCTGGACAGCATCTCCACGAAGCTCCATCAGCAGAAACAAAGGTATACAAACTCAAGCAGAAGGGCAAATCAACAGCAGTGGGGTGACACAGGTGGAGGTAAACATTAGAATGTGAGAGGAGGAACCGAGGAGGAACTGAGGAGATGTTAGGAGATGATCAGAATGAAGGAACTTTAAACTCACATCAGACGTGGATCCAGGAGAGGGCTCCATCATGGTGTTCCACCAGACCCAGGCCTCAACACAGGAAGTCCAAACGGAGGGGGTGGGGCTTGTGTTCTGTGGAGGTTCGGTAAACAGTTCTACCTGCCCCTAGTGTCCCGAAGGAACTCTGAGAACCA
This sequence comes from Corydoras maculifer, assembly GCA_019802435.1. Lineage (NCBI taxonomy): Eukaryota > Metazoa > Chordata > Actinopteri > Siluriformes > Callichthyidae > Corydoras > Corydoras maculifer. Next base: position 197,973 of record JAFMOD010000300.1, on the reverse strand, counting down.
AACACTGGTGGCTCTGCCAGCTTCACAGGGTACTTTGGGGCACTTCAGCACTCGCCGGCCACCTCGCTGGTGCCGTTTCTCTTTGGTTCCGTGGAGTCAGTGATGAGTTTAAAAAGTTCTACAACCGAAAAAAAGGTTCTGTTTAAAATTCAGTTTTTTCATTTAATATTTCAACTGTTATTTCACCCACCATACAGCTGGACTGTAGTTTTAAAATTCCAGACTGTAGTCCATCTGTGTTCTTTGTTGTTGTTCGCCCCCTGTTGGTTATCAGGAGCATCTCAGAACAGGTATCATTCGGGTGGTGGATTGTTGATTGTCGGTTCTGCAGCGAAACTGCCGGGATAGGACTAATGCCCCCACCCAATAACCCCTGCTCTGTGGGGTTCTAATCATTAGAGTACACAGTATGTCCTGTAGAACCCCAAGAGATGGACTACAGAGTGGAACTGTAGAACTACAAAGTCCATCTCGTGGCATTTAGCATGTTCTCCTCTCAGCGCTGAGGATTCAGGTTTGAATCCGATCTGGGTGGAGTTTGCATGTCCTCCCCGTGTCCGCGTGGGTTTTCTCTCACAGTCCAAAAACATGAATTCAATTAGAATTGGCTGCTCTTAATTGCCCCTACATAGAGTGTGTAAGAGTAAGCGTGTGCCCAGCGATGGATTGGCGCCCTCTTCTGGGTGTATCTGCCCAGCGCCCGAAACGTTCTGCCCTGGATGGGGACCCTAGTAGACGACAAGTTTGGGGAAGGTCTGAGTGGGATTTCTGACTGCTCCACACCGAGCTCCAATCCAGCCTCTGGGATGAACTAGAACAGCGACTATGACACACGTCTTACGTCTGAGTTTCGGGCCTCTGCCCTCATTCTGTGGACTTTCCGAAACAACTCCGACTCTGTTTACCCCGCTCTCACGTGACGGGTGTGTTTACTTGTCCCCGTCCTCCAGCAGCGTCCTCTCTCCTCAGAATTCCAATTCGTCTCAAACGTCAGTGGGTCTGTGAGTCACTTTACCACACTCAGTGTCAGTGGAACGTTTGGACACGCCCACATTCTGCTGCACGTATTGTCAACGTGTTGGGGGGAGGGGGGGGTCCGGTTCTCCGGTTCTGCATGTCCATACAGTGGAGAACATTTCAGGCGCTGGGAAGACACACCCAGGACAAGGTGCAAATCTATCGCCAGACACACTATATAGGGGCAATTTATGAGCAGCCAATTCACCTTAAATCCATGTTTTCTAAACTGTGGGAAGGAAACTTGGAAGGAAACCCACACGAACACAGGGAGAACATGCCAAACTCCACCCAGCTCGGTATTCAAACCTGGATCCCCAGAGCTGAGAGGAGAACATGCTGAACCACTACACCACCGGACCGTTGAATTGGAGTTAGAACACAGGGTTCTCCATGGTCCTGCCGCGCTGAAGGACCCACACTGCGTACGTCTGTGGGACCTGGAGTTTGCACCCTCACCCTGATGATCACTCGGCCGACTCCCTCACCCCTGAGTGACCGCACGCCCCCCCCAGCCCCCCCAGCCCCGGGCGTTAATGAGGCCCGGATGCGGTTCGGTGTTCGCAGGTTCTCTCGCACGCTGAAACGTCATTAATCCAGAAAGCCCGTCGTGTGTTCGCGCGCCAAGAACCTGGTGAAAGGCGGCAGACGGGTGGAGGTCGCACCATCGATCCGCGCTTCAGAGCGAGGTCAGGCGTGAGGCGGAGAACCAGGAGAACCAGGAGAACCCGGCGCGGGGTTCTGCGTCGCTGCATTGGGGAAATCAGCAATGATAATAATTAATAAATATAATATTAACATAGGGCGGCACGGTGGCTTAGTGGTTTAGCATGTTCTCCTCTCAGCGCTAGGGATTCCCGGTTCGAATCCCCATCTGGGTGGAGTTTCCATGTTCTCCCCGTGTCCGCATGGGTTTCCTCCGGGTTCTCTGGTTTCCTCCCACAGTCCAAAAACATGGATCAAGTGAATTGAGTTCCTCAAATTGCCCCATATAGAGTGTGTCTGTGTGAGTGAGTGTGTGCCCAGTGATAGATTGCCCCCCTGTCCTGGGTGTATCCGCCCAGCGCCCGAAACGTTCTCCCCTGGATGGGCATGGGGAACCCCTCCACCGTGACCCTAATAGAGGATAAAGCGGGAGATAATGAATGAATGAAAATTAACATAGGGTTAAGTGGCTTAGTGGTTTAGCATGTTCTCCTCTCAGCGCTGGGGATTCCCGGTTCGAATCCCCATCTGAGTGGAGTTTCCATGTTCTCCCCGTGTCCGCTTGGGTTTCCTCCGGGTTCTTCGGTTTACTCCCACAGTCCAAAAACATGGATCAATTGAGTTCTCTAAATTGCCCCATATAGAGTGTGTGTAAGTAAGTGACTGTGCCCAGTGATAGATTGCTTCCCTGTTCTGGGTGTATCTGCCCAGCGCCCGAGACGTTCTCCCCTGGATGGGCATGGGGAACCCCCCCACCCTCGCGACCCTAATAGAGGATGAAGTGGAAGATGATGGATGGATAATATTAACATACCGGCCACTTTATTAGATACTCATCATGGTTGTGATGCACAGAGGGGGCAGCATTAGGGTGGAGAGCAGCATTAGGGTGGAGGACTGTTCTCAGTACTGCAGTGACGTGGCGGTTCTAAGCAGCGCGTCTTTGGAACGTGGGGAGGCCGTCCCGAGGTCTGTCATTAGCCGCGCGCTGACGGATGTCTGATTTACGTTCCGCGAAAGACAGTGAAAGTGTTCTTTAATGTGAGCCCAAACCCGCGTGTGCAGGTGGGCGGGGCCAGGGCAGGAGATGAATCGGGAGGCGGACGACGACAAGTCACTTTAACGCTCCATTTAACGCGACTGACGCTCCAGATCCCTAGCACCGTGAACGAGAACTGCCCCTGAGGTACCTTACCCGACCCCCACTCGCACACGTACCTAAACAAACGTATTGAGTGTTAAGTCCTATCCCATCACCTCTGTTTACTGAACTGACAGGTGCCCTCCTTATCTCACACCCACCTCATAGTAAACACGCGGCGTGCGAGTTGCGAATGTAAACATCGCCCGCCGCGCGCTCAGCAAACCCGAAAAACTCGTACCGCGTTCCAGGAACGTCACGAGAACCGAGAGAACACAGAACCCGTGAGCTGCGGGACACACGGAGACGCGTTCACGAACTTCAGTTCTCCATTTCACTTTAAATGTTTTAATTTATGATAAACCATGGTTGCCATGACTACCATCATCCCTCATAAACATACACGACAGTTGCCACGACTACTATAATCCATTATAAACATATACGACGGTTGCCACAACTACTACAATCCCTCATTAACTATGGTTGCCAGGACAACTATAATCCCTCATAAACTATAGCTGCAACGACTACTATAGTCCCCTATAAACAAAAGGTTGCCACAACTACTATATTCCCTCAGGACACGCAGACCCATAGAATCGAACCCCGGACCTCTTCACTGTGAAGCAGAAGCACTAATCGCCGTGGCACCCAACACCGCCGAGATGAATCAGAACAGCGATGTGAGCGTCGCCCCCCTCGCCCCTCATCAGCCAAAAATTCTCAACCTGGGGGTGGGGTGGGGTACTTTTGTGCCTGCAGCGCATGCGGCTCCCGTGCAATCCGCTGAGCTACGTGCAAACCCATGACATCACACCCCCCCACCCCCAATCCGGAACCTGTAGAGAACCTGTTCGTGGCACGGCGCACATTTAAACCGGAGCCATTCATTAATGCCTGTGCCAACTGCCCCGGGGCGGTGGAAGCGGCGCTCGCCGACTAAATTCTTCCAGATCTCTGAATGGAGGTTCCGCAGGAAGCACGTGAGCTTGTTCACCGCTGGGTGCGGTCATTCCATCGCAGCACAATAACGCGGTACAAAGAACCGTCTTCAGCTCCACCACCCACAATGCACTTCACCCAGCCCAACATCGCCGCAGCACCCGCCCACATCCCGTTCTCACTGGTCAGCTTGGGGTTAAACCAGGGGAGGCCACGCAACGACGTCGCTCGCCCTGATTTACTCACAATAACGCACGACCTCAACGCTTTCATAGAGCGCCGTTCTATCGCTGGGTACTCACACACACACGCTGTATGAGGCAATTTAGATGGGGCAATTTAGAGCAGCCCATTTAACTTGGCTTCATCTCTTTGGACTGTGGGAAGGAACTGGAGAAAACCCAGCTGGACACGGGGGAAGGGGACATGGAAGCTCCACCCAGTTTGGGATTTGAACCTGGATCCTTCTGTGCTGAGAGGAGAACATGCCAACCACTGCACCACCTGCAATTATGCAATGCAAGTCTCCCAAACATGGTTGGAGTTAGAAAACGGGGTCCATCATGCCCCAGCCCCCAGGGGCGTCTAAGGGCCTGGCTCATGTAAATGAACCTTGTGAGGACCGTGGCTCGGTGGGCGGGGCTTCTGGGTGCTTATAAATCACTTTGGATAAACGTGCCTGCAGTGTGATGCAATAAAACCTAATGAAGGGAATAAATGCTTAGCTGAGTGTTTATCTATTAGAGCGAGAGAGAGAGAGAGTGAGAGCGAGAATTTGCCCAGGGTGGGGCAACGGTAGCATAATTTTTTTTTCTGGCAGACGCAAGTTTGCCCTGCAGGCCCAACCCACATGCAGGTACATGACTGCTGGCTTTCCTTTGATTGTATTACTCCAGCTCTCTCTCTCTCTCTCGCTCACCCTCTGCGCTGTTCTGCCCCGAGATGCCCCAGGAGAAGCTGCATCACTCGCATTCTGTGCATTCCACCTTCTGGTTTGCTCCGTCGTTCTCACACATTCCGGCATCGCCAACCTACGAAACGGCAGAGGCAGCCGACGTGATTGACACCCGGCTGTGCGAGTAATGCGGTCGCGAATATGACCTCCAGCGGCGATTCGCAGGGTCTGAGCACCGGTGCCAAACAGCGCCTCCAGTGGTCTGTGGGGCAAGCGGAGCGATGAGAAGTCTAAGTTAAATTCTTGAGGCGTAAGGTGTTTTGGTTACATACAGCACAATTAACTATGTTCTTTACACGCGATACTAATTATTATTCTTACGCTCTATCCTCTATTAGGGTCGGGGGGGGGGCGTCTTCATGCCCTTCCAGAGGAGAACGTTTGGGGCGCTGGGCAGATACACACAGGACAGGGTGCCAATCTATCATTGGGCACACACACACACTCTATATGGGGCAATTTGGAGAATTCATTTCACCTTGATCCATGTTTTTGGACTGCGGGAGGAAACCGGAGAACCCGGAGGAAACCCACATGGACACGGGGAAAACATGGAAACTCCACCCAGATTGGGATTCGAACCGGGAATCTTCCGCGCTGAGAGGAGAACATGCTAAACACCGTTAAATTGATTTTCAATTGGAAACTAAGTTAAAATGACATGACGGTCTGACGGCCAATGTTTGTTTTTTGAGGGTTTTATGTGATGGACAGACCTTTCGTCTACGAATATTACCAATAGTTGCTCCTTGCCATTTTTGCCCCCTGAGCAGGGTGAGTGACCCTCATTGTTCCCTAGGGGTGCTGTGCCCTGACCTGATCTGCGGTACTTGTAACGTGAGAGGTAACAGGAGAAGCCGGGGGCAAACCCACCCCATGCCAGCACATAAACCTGCGCACCACCCCGTGCGACCCCACACTTTATAAGCAGTTCTTAAAAAGTCGCTGTTCCAATTCATCCCCGGTCAGAACAGTGTGTAGTGTAGTGCGGACCTGTGTTTTTGTGGTTTCAGTTGTCTGACCGTACCTCCGTCTCTCTCTTCCAGTTGATACGTCTTGGGAGTGATGCACTGGCTTCCCCTGGTTGCCATGGTGATTGCCTCGGTCCTGTTTTTCCTTCAGTGTCCCAGTGTGCCCAGGCTTGCCGCCACGTCCATGGACCCCGGCAGCAATGTCAGCGCCAGGCTGCTGGCCCGTCCCATCTCCAACCGTTCTCTTGCGGTACACAACCGGAGCGAGCCGCAGGACGACAGCGTGGATCTATTATCCAAAATCAAGGGAAGTAAGGAGACGGCGTCGGGTGGGGGTCCGCAGAACCCACACGTTCGGGAACGCTTTAGCATTCCAGGCGTCCACTTGCCCAGGGAATCGCAATCTACCCAGAGTCCATTACCGGGGGAACTTGCGGGCGCGAGCAATAAGGGACTTCGAGACCGGACGAGAAATGTACAAGGAGAAGGATCTCGTTCAATGGACCAGCCTACAGACAGAACCACGCCCAAACGGGAACTACAGACGGTGGACAGCACCGGGGCTGACGCTCCCAAGGAACCCACAGACAATACGGACGTAGGCCTGGACAGCCTCCTGCAGGTGGACGGTGAGTTGATCATGCTTAACTCCCACCCCCGAGTGCTGTTCTCCACCTCTCCCACTCCGCCCGACCATCCACCCCTGCAGCTGATGCTGGAGTCTGGACTTCTACCGAAGGGAATCGAGGGGGAGGAGGTGGGCGCAGACAGGCAGTCCAACTTGATGCCAAAGGCCGGCGACAGGGAATCCTACCGGAGACTCATGCTGGGTTTAACGGACTCTTCGAGCAACCCGTCGACGCCGCCGCGCCGCAAACGGCGCCAGCTGGAGCACGCCGGCCTCGAGCGTTCCATGTGCGAGTCCGAGAGCAACTGGGTGATGAACCGGCGCACGGCCATCGACCTGTTCATGCAGAACGTCACCGTGCTCGACAAGTTCCCCAGCAAGAGGGGCATGCTGGCTCAGTACTTCTACGAGACCCGGTGCCGGGGGCCTTACCACAGCGGGACGAAGCACAAGGGGGAGTACGGCATGGACGGCGGCGGCTGCCTCGGCGTGGACAAGCGCCACTGGGTGAGCGAGTGCCAGACCAAGCAGTCGTGGGTGAGGGCCTTCACCAAGGACTCTAGCAGGGGCCCGGGCTGGCGGTGGATCCGCATCGACTCGTCCTGCGCGTGCGTCCTGTACAAGGTTCAGACCAAAGGACAAAGGACGAGATGAGGGACGGAATTAAGGTGGACATGTAGGTTAGGGTTCACGTTTCAGATCATGACCAAAGCGTTTACACTTGTTTTAAACTTAATGACGTACCTGCAGCGGTAGCACGGTGGCTGATGTCGATACCCTTCATCTCCCGTGAGTTCTCCTGGGGTTTTACATCCAGGCTAGCTGATGGAGCGGACTTGGTTTATGGTCCTCAGACAGCAGTGTATCGAATTCGGTTCCATCAGGACCGGCGTTCCATCCAGGGTCGACCCGGTCTCGTATTCATCGCGTGGCTATTATTATCTTTATCGTAGTTTGTCTATACCGTGAGCCACGACCCCCACCTCTCCATCCCGCTCCAAATTTACCTCACTTTGTGCGCCGAGACATGAGGCCAAGCTACCAATTTTGCGAATGTTGGATTTTCTAAATTCTTCATGGGTGTGTTTTGGGCGTAACGTGCAATAAACCAATCAGCGTGTCCCTCGCCGGTCCCTTTTGGTAGCGGGTGGCTATTTGAGCGGTGCAGAGATAGCGATACGCCAGAAATGTTACCTGAACATGCCTTATTCCGAGACGGTCGAGATAGACGTATTCACACGCAGCGTTGCTATTTAAACCACGCAGTTGGAAGTCAGAAAATAGAGTGTGGTTGTGATGAACATCGCGACGCGCCTTACGCAAAGTCTTCATATCATTAGAATGCCACTATACAAAACCCATGTGACCCATGTCCAAATCTTTAAAAACGGGGGCGTCGACATACTTTTGATTGTCACGTTAATGGCGCCACTAAACGATTGATTGGTTTTTAATTTGTCGTCACCTGAATCCCCGAACCTTTCGGTGCGTTGCAATGTACTGTAGACTTGGGTCAGTGGGTTGCCATGTACAGGCGTATTACCTGCCATCCCTCCATTTGAACGGGAACTCGTTTCTGACATCCATCTAGTCCGACCGCTACGCCTAATTCGGACCAAATGGAGGCAGCGTTTGATTCCCGATGAAAGAAAAACAAAACGTTTGGAACGCAACCGACATGAAAGCGAAATTCATTAAAAACGATGCGAATGAAATATGAAGATTATCGAAAGACGCGTAGAGATGAAAGAGGGAGCCGCCGCATTCCTGTCGAGAACCCTCTACGTGAACCTGGATAGGCCCCGGCCCCCGCTCACCCTTACCTGCTGTTAACAGGCCAGTCTGTCGGAACGCATAGCCACGTAAAAAACAACGTAACCTCAGATCCGCGAATCTCAAACCCGTCGTCTCGACGCAGTACGGATTGATCCTCTTTGTTCTGTTTGTACGCATCTTTATTCGAAACCGGCTGTAAGTTATTATTGATTATTCGTATGTAAGCATGAGTACCTCTGATATTAATATATTTCTTCGTAAATGTCCTATACGTCAAACACAAGCATCTACGTAACTTTGTATAAGTTTTTGAGATACGAAAGCACCGGCTGTGGCCTCCAAGCGGCGCCACACTGCCTCCAGCGGTCGGTGTGTCTCATTACCAGGTCGTCGCGGCGTAAGCGCGGGAGTTGCGTAGCTACGAAACACCATGTAATTATTAAATATATATAAAGGCATTAATAAAATGAAGTGGTTATTATGTCTCGGTGTCTTTTATAAGTGCACCTTTTCTCCCACAATCCGTCTCAATCGCTGTTCTAATTCATCCCAAGGATGTTTGGTTGGGGTGCTGTGGTTTACTAAGAAACTTTCACATCAAAACTTCCCCAAACTGTTTCTAAAAATATAGCTCCACCCACTTTTTTGGTACCCATCACCACTCCCACTGTTCCACCAAGTTTTGTTGGGGATGGGGAACCCAATTTTTGGAACACGCAACCGACCCACAACGCTTCACTTCCATGTGGGAGGAGCTTGGCTTCCCGTGATTGATTTGTGGGCATCGTGCGGCGGTGGTGAGGCATGTCTGTGGAAACATTTAGAACATGCTAACGCTGACTCAGCAGAATCCTTTTCTGAACGATTCATCTCCAAAACTTCGTACACTCATTCGTCTAAACCTACGATGTACAGTCCTCCCTCACATATCGCCGCGGTTACGTTCCAGAGACCCCGCCATGTAGCGGCGTTCTAATGATTGTAATATTTATATGTTTATGCGTTCATTAACCCCGCCCACACTCGTTTGCTATTAAACAATTTCCAAACTCTTAAACCTACGCAAATTTAGTAACATATAGAGCGCAAAATGCCACGATACGGCGGAAACTACGATACAGAATTAAATTTACTTTTTTAATGTAATGTAGCGACATTCTAATGATAGTATTAATTATATGTTTAAGGCTTCATTAACCCCGCCCACACTCATATGCTATTAACAATTTCCAAACTCTTGAACCTAAGCAAATTTAGTAACATAGAGCGCAAAACGGCACTGCAATATGATGAAATCTATGATACAGATTTCAATCAAATAAAAACAAACCTGCGAGGAGTGATCAGCGATGTGCCAATAAAATAAAATTTAAAAAATAAATTTAAAAGACTGACCGTACCTTCCCAATATGTACTAAATAGCGAGGTCCGCATCACGACCCGAACCGTGAAGTTTTGTGTCTCGCGACACACCGACATAGAACCTATGTTTGGGAGAGGCGCTATATAGAGTTTGTCTTCTCATATAAAGCCACACCCACAATCATGCTTCTCATCTGAAGCCACACCCACAATCATGCTTTCCCTCTGTAGCCACGGCCACAACCATGCTTCCCTTTGGAAGCTACGCCCACAACCGTGCTTCTCATCTGAAACCACGCCCACAACCGTGCTTCTCACCTGAAGCCACACCCACAATCATGCTCGGAACACGACGTGAGTTGTTAATGAATATATTTGCACATGTACAAATACCTTTTTTTTTTCTTTGTTTTTTTGCAAACATACATACATGTCCTCAGTCTTAGGTTGCAGCGAGTCGACGACGAGTCGATCGTTTACACGGCGGAACACGTACACACACACGCGCACACACACACACACACACACACACACGACACACGAAACCCGATACATGCTCTACGAGTCCCTCTGCGCGGACCTCAAACCCACCGCGATGGCCCCCCGGAGTACCGTCAGGACCGCCCACGGGTGGGTCGCCTCTCGATGGCGTATTTCACAGATGGCGTGCCGGACCCTCGTCGGCGTTTGGAATCGGAACACAAGTTAGTTCTCGAGAAATGTACACGTTACAAGTAGCATAATTTCGTATGACCATAGTTTTTTCCGTAAGGTTTTCTTCTTCTTCTTGTTTTTTTTTCTCCGTTAAAGATATTTACGCTAGATAAAATCAACCTTACAGTCAGAATTAGGTATTAAATGAAGATGTACGTACAGTCGTTCGATACATAAACAAAATAAATAGTTATCATACAAAAAGCAAAAATAATAAAAAGAAAAAAAAATTACACACAGTTTTTTTTTGTTTGTTTGTTTTTTAAACAAATTGTTCCCGGGGCTCGCACCGTAGCACGTCGACGGCCGCTGCCGGTCAGGGCGACCCGCGGCTGGAGTCTGCCTTCGCGATGGAGGTTGGACATGCATCGTTAACACCGAGCTGGACGATCTGTCCGCTTGAATATTTTTATTTTTTTTAGTTTGTTTGTTTGTTTCGTCATTTTTTTGTCACTCCTCGGCTCCGACGCTCTTCGCCCTCCTGTATGGCTTGCGTGGTTGCGTCCGCAAAGACGCTCCTGATTTCTGACCTGCCCCTCTCTCGCTCTCTCTTCCGCTTCCCCCTTTCCATCAGCAGCTCTCTCAGCCCTTTCCGGCTCGTCCTTCCCAGGACATGCTGCTATTCCGTTATTTGCACGTCCGGAATCCCGCTTCGTTGGCCGTTTCAAGTACGTTTAGCGACAAATTCAGGGCCCCTCCCCCCCGCCGCTATGTATTTGAGACGTGGTACGACCGGTCCAAATGGGAAGGATGGGTGGGGGGGGGGACCGGCGGGACGCGGTGGCAGTTTCCAAAGGGATGGACGGAAGGAAAGGCGCGAGAGATTGAAAGAGTCCGCCGGCGTCGGGCCGCGTCGTCGTACATTCGTCAGGTCTTCAGTCCTATTTCGTCTCCGGTCGGCTCTCGGTCTTCGGTTATTGCAGATTGGTCAGAGCGGTTTGTTATTAATTGTTTTTTTTGTTGTTTTTTTTTTTAAACGTGTAATCATTGCTTTATTCTGCGTGTGCTCGTGGCGCCCCCTGCAGAGAGACAGAGAAAGGCATCGTCAGCCGTCGCGTGACCTGCGTTCACACCCGCCGACCGCGTTTCCCCGTCGCTGCGCCACAACAACAAACGGAGGCGGCGGCGCGGCGCGACGCCCCTCTGACATGTGGAAACTGCAGCAGGAGCCATTACAGCGTTCAGGACTCGTAAACACAACCCCAAATATACAATCAAAGCATTCCTGTCAGGCTCGTAAACACACTGTGTGTGTGTGTGTGCGTGCGTGAGTGTGTGTAAGTGTGGGTGTATGAATGTGTGTGTGTGTGTATGTATTTGTATGTATCTTTGTGAGTATGTGTGTGTGTGTCTGTATGTTTGTGTGTGTGTGTGTGTGTACCTTCTAAGGCCTTCAGCAGGAATACGTTCTCACCGATGCCGACTCGCCCCTCGGAGACACTGCCGAAAAACAGAGGGAGGGGTCAGTGCTGCAGCGGCGTGTCGCCTCTTGGACGATTTTGATTGGATCGTGTTTAAATTTTACGCAAAAAAAAACCAACGGACTGACTCCGAGACACCCGGCAGACTTTATTGTGTGTTTTATGGGTTTTATAGTGTGATGTCATCGTCGTCCGTGTCGTACCATCGCTTTGCACCTTGCGCAGGGTCACCGAGGGCGTGGAAATGGCTGAGGCGCGGAAGTTAGCCGGCAACGTCTCGGATGAGTCCGAGGTCACGCCCCTCAGGTCCTTCTCCCGGAACATCTTCCTCCAGGATGGCGAGCGGGTGAAGGTCTTGGTGCCGTCCTGAAACACCGAGCCGTAAGGGTTTAAGCTGAGGCTCCTCAGGAAAGTTGAGGGTGAGGGTGTGAGGGTGGGGGTGGTTAGGGTGGAGGTGGTGTGCCCCCCCCCCCCATGTGGAGAAACAGGACTACAAAATGTAATCGTAGAACTACAAAGTCCATCGACACAGTGGGTGGAGCCTAACAAACAGACAGTGAGGTTGACATAATGAGGTGACGAGGGTTTGTCTGTCACATGGGCCTCACCTCGTCCGGCCTCCTCTCCGTTCCCATGGCGATCAGGGAGTTGTACTCCTTTTCCAAAACCTGACGAGCCTGAAACGCCAAACGGACCAATGAGTTAGTACGTGACGTCACTTCCTCCAGAGCCAAGGGACTCTGTTGTAGCCTATCTGCCCCAAGGCGGGTTCGTTTTTTGCCTGCACCGTGATCATCAGCACTACTCCTCAATACTCCCAAATGGTCAAGGAGCCAATCTGGTACCACCAATCACGCCAAGGTCAGCGTCCCAAACTGATTTGATACCCACCTGATTGGACCACGCACCTGGACCACGCCTACGCACCTGTGTGTTCTGGTTGGGGATCTGCAGCAGCAGGGCCAGGTCGGTGTAGTCGAAGGTGTCGTCCAGGGCCAGCAGGGCGCCATGCACGCCGCTCTCCGCCAGGTTGTCGGCGTACTCCTTTAGGCCGATGGACTGCACCCAGCACATCACGCGCTCGTTCGACCAGACCATCACATCTGCTCACGGACAACGAGAGGGACGAGAAGGTTCAAGTTACGGAACCCTGCTTTAAAAAAAAAAAGACCTCCCGCCAAGGCGAGGCGTACAATTTCCCATAATGCACAGCCCGATGCTTACAACCACCGGAATTTAAGGATTACGTGACGTGTCCCGACTAATTTAGTTTGAATAGCGTACGTGTGTTGTAGATGTACACGTAACCTCTTCGCACTGCCTCACCATGGCAACCGATTGGCACCGTCACTTCCCCCCCGCGACACAGTCGCCCACTGTGTACGCGAAACCACATGTCGAGAGCCTGGTAGCTTCAGTAGCTACGTTGGACAAGGGCTCCCCTAGTGTCTCAGCAGCACAGTCAACGTAGCCGACCTCTGTTTGCCTCTTGTTCCTTTTTTTTTTTAACTGTGCGTGAGGTGCAGAACGCTCTCGGCTGTAAACCTCGGCACGGTAGCGGGAACAGCGCCACCTGTAGTATAGCGTTGGATTTCTGTCTCGGGTCCGGTCCACATGGTTCCACCCCGCCGCCGTGGGTCCTTACGCTATGACTTTCGAATTTAGGAGCTGAATCTGTTCTCTGGTTCCACACAGACGCAACGTGTTACTAAACGCACGGCGGGTTCCCTCCCTTCCTCCCGCGGTTCCCTCCGTCTCGACTCGAGTGGTTCCGTCGCGGCGCTTCCTGACGCGGTGACTCAGCAAACTCACGGACAATAGCACACGGCATTCTCTGGCTGGGTGTGAGGGAAGTCGGCGAGTGGACCCGCCGTTGATCCCGCTCTCTAGAACAACCGCCGCTGTTCTAGAGTTGGGGTTTTATAGTGCCACGTTCCTCCAGGTTCCTCTGAGATTGAGCTCTATGAAGACGGAACCGTCTTCACCGTCTTTTTTTTTATGTCGACCTGATTCCATCACGCTGGACCGGAACGTGGGAACGCATCCTTCATACCAGCGCCGAAATGCCGGAGGACATTAGGTCCTGCCGCCGAGTAAGCAGGTCAGAGGTTAGAAGGTACCCTCATACGGTCAGAGGAACTCCGATCGCACGGGGGGTGGGGAGGGGGCAGAGGTTCTAAGCTAAGGTACCTTTGTTCTGGTGCTGGCTCTCATCTCGCTTTCTCTCCAGCTCCTTCCGGTCGTAGTTCAGCCGCTTCAGACACATAATGCCGTAATGCAGGCTTACCCTGGGGGGGGGCAGAGGGGGAGACGGGGTCAAGAGGGTGGATCAAAGGCTTACACAACACCTTTTGAGAATTAATAACAGCCCCCCCGAACTTAGACGGGGAGGAGGGGGGGGCACTGATCCAGGGGAGAACATTTCAGGTGCTGGGCAGATACACCCAGGAGAGGGCGCCAATCTATCACTTAGTACACACACATATACACTATATAGGGGCAATTTAGAGCAACCAATATACCTTGAATCCATGTTTTTGGACTGTGGGAAGAAACCGGAGAACCCGGAAAGAACCCACGAAGAAACTTTGGATCCCCGGCGCTGAGAGGAGAACATGCATTGCCGCCCCACCGACGGACAATTTAGTTATTTTATTTTGGTTCTCTCAGTCAGTATGGGACACACTGGTATTAGGAGAACATGCCAACTCCACCCCATGAACACCTACATGTATCGAGGGCGGGGTTCTCCTGCTGTGGGAGCGAGAACTCTGCCGTGGTCAGGGTGGTGGGACCTGTTGACCTGAAAGTTAGGGGTTCTAATCCCAGGTCCAAATGAGGCTGAATACAGGGACTGAGGCGAGTGGTCTACCTGTGGAAGCTGTCCACCATTTTGAGCTGACCGCGCAGCTCCTTCTTGGTCAGGTGGTCGAGCATGCGCGCGTCCACCAGCGACTCCATGAAGTAGCTCCGGTACTGGGGCAGGCCCAGGCTGGGCAACCAGTCGTTTCCCACCCACTCATGGTTCATATCACCGTACGCCAGGATCTAT
>JAFMOD010000300.1:114415-145739 GCA_019802435.1 Corydoras maculifer | reverse complement strand
GTCAGCACAGGAGTTAAAGGCTCCTCTTTGTTGTGAGGTGGAGACTCCGTGATTTTTCAGATGTTGTCCAGCGGGTCGTTGTCCTCGAACTTATCCCAGAAGGTGGCGTGAGGGAGGCAACATCACCCACGCCAATCGTAATCAATTACGGCTAACGACTGCCTTCTGCTCTGCACCACCACCACCTCCTCCGCCACCCCCCCGACGCCGGTTCCCGTACGCGAGCGCTCAATCAGTCAGCAGATCCCATCAGAGGGCGCCACTGTGTATGGTGACATACGGGCTCGACGCACACGTCGTTAGCATCGGCACCCAAAAAAAAAAAAAAAAAAAAAAAAAAAAAAAAGGTCGGATTTACAGTTTTATTCCATAAACTGTCTTTAAAAACAACTTTATACGCCAAATTTATAATAATATATTAAACAAAACAAAAAAAGAAAAATCACACACAGTACATCACAACATACCCCCCACCCCAAAAAAAAAAAAAACAACAACTACCTGACCAGATTTACAATCAAGAACACATCTGCAGTGCGAGGTCCTATCCCGTCAATAGAGCCTACCAAAGCCCAGCATGAGTGTAAGGTATGTTAAAAACCAGGAGACATTTAAGGGGCTGTGTGTGTGTCAGTGTGTGTGTGTGTGTGTGTGTGTGTGTGTGTGTGTGAGGTCAGATCGGACCTGGAGCGTTGGATCAGATTAGATCAGACTTCGGTGCAAACAAAGCTTCCTATATAAAGTCAATACAGAACACTGTGGGATTTGGAGCCCCCTTTGGTCAACATGTGGTACTGCAGCTTAAACAATAGACTTAATACTGTAATGGCTCCATTATATTACATTACTATTACAGATACACCGGGGGCGGGGTCCCGGGGGCGGGGTCCCGGGGGGGCAGCTGAGGAAGTAAACTACACCGCCAAAAGTATGTGAGCCCCCCACCGCGTCCGGAGTCACGGTCGTCCAAAAAAGGAGGAGATAACTTAAATTAATAACAAAAGGTTCTCACAGGGTTCCTAAATTCTTATGGTGTTACCCGATCCTCAGTGTGTGTGTGCGTGAGAGTGTGCGTGCGTGTGTGTGTGTGTGTGTGTGCGCGCGAGTGTGTGTGTGTACGTTTATCTAACGACATGCCGATTCCACTGAAACACACAGGGATCTAATTTACCCCCAAACGTTTTTTTTGGGTTTTTTTTTTTAAACGCATAACGTGAAATCTGAGGGCCCTCACGCGGTCACATGACCCGTGGGCCCGCGGGGACGGAGGTGTCACAGGGCGTGCTGCGGGAGGTTCTGCGGCGGCTCGGCCGGAGCTCCGTTCGTGTTCTCCGCGTTCGGGTTCTCCGCGTTCAGGCTGACGGGTTGTTTTCCGACTGCGGAGCAGAAAGCAGAGCGTGTCAGCGGTTCGGGACCCCGGCGCGTTACATCCACCCACACCCCCTATATATCGAGTGAGTGTACCCAGGCTCTGTCCTGGGTGTATCTGCCCTGAGCCCGAAACATCCTCCCCCCGTAGAGGATTAAGCGATGAGCCCGACTCACCCTGATCCTGAACCTGCTGTGGAACCTCAGCCTGGAGCTGCACGTTTGGACCGGGGGCCTCCAGAACCGAGCCGGGGGCGTTACCCGCCTGCGCCTTCTGCCTCTGGGACATCTCCATCACGGCCTGCGGGCGAGGACACACACCGCGTCGGCACACGAGGACGTCCGGTCTCCGTACGTTCTCCGTACGTTCTCCGTACGCTGATTACAAAAACCTCACTCACCTGCTGGTACTCCCTCTTCTGAGCCTCCAGAGCTTTACCCCGTTCCTTCAGGAGCTCCTGCTCCTGCCGCAGCGTCTCCGCCCGTCTGCTCAGCTCCACCTCCTTATCCCGGAGCTCCGCCTCGAAGCGCTGAAGCTCCTCCTCCGTGTAGACCGGCTTCTCGTCCAGAGTCTAGAACACAGAAACTCCACGTTACTCTCACTTACAGTCGCAGATCAAAGGGTCTGAGCTCCATCGGACGGAGATCAAAGGGTCTGAGCTCCATCTGACGGAGATCAAAGGGTCTGAGCTCGGTCGGACGGAGATCAAAATGTCTGAGCTCCATCAGATGGAGATCAAAGGGTCTGAGCTCCAAAGATCAAAGGGTCTGAGCTCCAGAGATCAAAGGGTCTGAGGCTCCATCAGACGGAGATCAAAGGGTCTGAACGGCATCGGACGGAGATCAAAGGGTCTGAGCTTCATCGGATGGAGATCAAAGAGTCTGAGCTCGGTCGGACGGAGATCAAAGGATCTGAGCTCCATTAGATGGAGATCAAAGGGTCTGAGCTACAGAGATCAAAGGGTCTGAGCTCCATCAGACGGAGATCAAAGGGTCTGAGCTCCATTGGACGGAGATCAAAGGGTCTGAGCTCCATCAGACGGAGATCAAAGGGTCTGAGCTCCATTGGACGGAGATCAAAGGGTCTGAGCTCCATCAGACGGAGATCAAAGGGTCTGAGCTCCATCAGATGGAGATCAAAAGGGTCTGAGCTCCAGAGATCAAAGAGTCTGAGCTCCATTAGATGGAGATCAAAAGGGTCTGAGCTCCAGAGATCAAAGAGTCTGAGCTCCATTAGATGGAGATCAAAAGGGTCTGAGCTCCATCGGATGGAGATCAAAGGTTCTGCCGAGTCTCTGAGGGTTCCTCCACCTGCCTCATACCTCCCACTCGCTGGGGTTGGTGAACTCCTTCTTCTCGGTGGATTTGAGGAACTCGTCCAGGCTGACCAGCCGGTCGTGATTCAGGTCCACCTGCGGATGGAGAAGGTGAGCGGCGGGTGGATGAGTGACGGAACGTTAGGAAACCAAAGCAGACGTGGGTGAAGGGGTGGGGGTAAGAGGGGGTGGAGGTGGACTGACGTTTTTCATGACATGCTCCCTCATCCTCAGACGCTCCTCCTCCATCTCCATCATGTCGTCCTCCTCGTTCTTGGGGTCGTAGACCTTCTCCAGCTGGAGGAGCACCATGAAACAGGGTCAGCAACTCTGTATTTAAACTCCGCCCCCCAACCTCTACCCCCCCCCAGTCTAATAACTGAGACTGTATGTATTTATCCATCCACCTGACCCTTCGTATCTCTGTCCACACACCCCCTCATCCATCAACCACGGCCATCCACCCATAAACCCACCAACGCATCCATCCACCCAATCACAAACCCACTCATCCTTCCACCCATTAGCCCAACCATTAACCCATTCATCAATGCCTCCACCCACCCACCAACCAATTATACCCATACATCCACCTGCTAATTTACTTTTATATCTACACACACCCTCATCTACCAACCACAAACACCCGCCCAATAACCCATCCACACAATTACCCCCACAAACCCAACCACACCCATCCATCCAGTCACCCTTTCACCCACCTACCTACATACAACCATCCACTAAGCTCTCACTAACCCATCCACCCATCCTCCACCCCCTCCCCACCAGCTTACCTCTTTAGTAAACAGTGCCTCCAGCTCCTGTTCATCCAGGACTCCATCTCCGTTGGTATCTGGGGAGAAAAGACAAACTAACTTAAACCTGAACTTAATCCTGAACTTAATCCTCAAGCTTAAATACACAATGATACATAAATACATTACCCCAACCCCCAACTGTGGTGGGCTGAACCCCAAACTTCAGATTAATAGCCCGGGACCCTGAACACCCGTGACCACGCCCACTCCCGTGACCACGCCCACAGCTCTGATACGCTGGGTGATGGACTGAGACAGACAGACTGACCGTGCAGTTTAAAGAAGGTCTTGGGGTTGAACTCCTGAGGGTCCAGACCGTCGGTCTCCTCCCAGACCTCTCTCAGCTGGTCCACGCTGCCCTGGAGACGAGACGGAAACGGAGAACTTGAGACTCGTCTCCAGAGAACCGAGCAAAGACGACGGACGGACTGCGGACGGCTCTCACCGGAACGTTGACTTTGGGATGCTGCCGGTGCTTCTCCTTCATCTCCTCCATCCTCTTCTCCTCACGCTCCCTCTTCTCCTGGTCCAGGCTCTTCAGGTACTCACGCCTCTCGTGCTCCTTCAGCATCTCGTACCGCTTGAACTCCTCGTGCCGCTCCGCGTCGTAGTTCTCCAGGTCTTTAGTGGCCTGAAAATCAATCAATCAATTATTCATTACATAAATAATTACAATTACGAAACTGGTCCACTCAGCGGCATGATAGAATAGTGAGTCTGTAGCGCTAATGAACCAGCAGAGGGTGCTGTTTAGCATCTCTCTATCTAATGAGCGGTGTGCAGTGTGTGCAGGGGTACAGTTGTGTAGGTGTGCAGTGTGTGCAGATGTGCAGTGTGTACAGATGTCCAGTGTGTACAGATGTGTGCAGTGTGTACAGATGTGCAGTGTGTACAGATGTGTGCAGTGTGTACAGATGTGCGCAGTGTGTACAGATGTGCAAAGTGTACAGATGTGCAGAGTGTGGACAGATGTGCAGAGTGTGGACAGATGTGCAGAGTGTGGACAGATGTGCGCAGTGTGTACAGATGTGTGCAATGTGTGCAGATGTGCGCAGTGTGTGCAGATGTGCAGAGTGTACAGATGTGTACAGATTTGTGCAGTGTGTACAGATGTGCAGTGTGTACAGATTTGTGCAGTGTGTACAGATGTGTGCAGTGTGTACAGATGTGTACAAATTTGTGCAGTGTGTACAGATGTGCAGTGTGTACAGATGTGTACAGATTTGTGCAGTGTGTACAGATGTGCAGTGTGTACAGATGTGTACAGATTTGTGCAGTGTGTACAGATGTGTACAGATTTGTGCAGTGTGTACAGATGTGCAGTGTGTACAGATGTGTACAGATTTGTGCAGTGTGTACAGATGTGTACAGTGTGTACAGATTTGTGCAGTGTGTACAGATGTGTACAGATGTGTACAGATTTGTGCAGTGTGTACAGATGTGTACAGATTTGTGCAGTGTGTACAGATGTGTACAGATTTGTGCAGTGTGTACAGATGTGTACAGTGTGTACAGATTTGTGCAGTGTGTACAGATGTGTACAGATTTGTGCAGTGTGTACAGATGTGTACAGATGTGTACAGATTTGTGCAGTGTGTACAGATGTGCGCAGTGTGTGTTTCTGAGGCTGAACTCTCTGAAGAGTCGACTCCTCACCGTGGAGATCAGAAGCTCCAGGTCTTTGGCTTCAAAGGTGTTCTGATTGTGAGGATCCAGATGTTCAAACTGCTTTAGCAACGACGCGTGGTCCATCTGCACACCTACACACACACATGTATATGTATACAGTGTATATACACACACACACACACATACATATATACACACACACACAAACTTTCACGAGCCGATGAATATTGCACACAAGCACCCGCACTCCAACAGGAAAACCGAAACCCCTCCACCCACCCAAGCACACACAGACACACACAGACACACACACTCACTCACACACAGACCCTCACTCAAACACACACACACACACACAGCTCTTACTCTGCATGTTGGTGCTGTCCAGTTTGGCCTTCAGCAGCATCCTGAGACGGGACACTTCCTGCCTCTTCAGTTCGTCCAGACGAGTTCGGACATGATGACCCACCAGATCCAACTCCTTACTGAGTCGCCCGTTCTGAACACACACACACACACACACACGCACACACACACACACACACACACACGTTCAGAATTATGTAATGTTCGGACCCCCAGAGCGAGAGGTGTGTTCTGAAGGGTGTGCTGATTTCTATTCACCATTAGTTCTCATATCCTGTGGTTCTATAATGTGTGTGTGTGTGAGTGAGATAGAGAGAAAGTGTGTGTGTGTGTGTGAGAGAGAGAGAGAGAGAGTGTGTGTGTGTGTGTGTGTGTGTGTGTGTGTGTACGTACTTTAATATCATCCGTGTTGGCATTTTGTAGTTTCTCTCTGAAGTGAGGATCCGTCTCCAGAACCTCGATCACCTCCCTCAGGTACCGGTCGTAGTACAGTCCAGTATCCTGCGCGCGCGCGCACACACACACACACACACACACACACACACACACACCGTCTTCAGGTCATGTCACAGTGTTAAAACTTTAGAACATACATATTATATAACGATAACAGAAGCGCACCCCGTTGTCCTCCGTCCTCTCTTCCGGTGGAGGTGGAGCATCCTGAACGCTGGGCTTGCGCTCAATCGGAACCGAGAGCGCCCGCAGGGACACACACAGCAGGACCATCCACCGGCAGAAGCCCATCGTTCTGTAACGAGCAGCTTAGACCCGAAAGAACAGAAATCAAGACACATTTAATCAGACGGAGAACCTCCACCACGTCACCCACCACACCGCATTTAAAAATATATATAAATCAGTCTGGAAAAGGTGTCCACATCCACAAGGTGGCGCAGTAAGGTGCAGCACAACCCGCACCACCATGTCAGGGTCATGGCCACCACCCTAATCGCACCTTAAATCCACCACCCTAATCCCACCCCAAGTCCACCATCCTAAACCCTTTATAAATCCACCACGCTAATCCCTCCCTAATCCCACCACCCTAATCCCTCCCTAATCCCACCACCCTAATCCCTCCCTAATCCCACCACCCTAAGCCCCCCATAAATCCACCACCCTAATCCCTCCCCAAATCCACCACCCTAATCCCACCATCAAATCCACCATCCTAATCCCTCCCTAAATCCACGACCCTAATCCCTCCACTCTAATCCAACCCCATGTGCACCACCCTAATCCCAACCCAAGTCCTTCATAAATCCACCACCCTAATCCCACCATTAAGTCCACCACCCTAATCCCTCCCTAAATCCACCACCCAAAATCCTACCTGAATCCACCACCCTAATCCCACTCCATGTCCACCACCCTAATCCCACCATCAAGTCCACCACATCCACAAGGTGGCGCAGTAAGGTGCAGCACAACCCGCACCACCATGTCAGGGTCATGGCCACCACCCTAATCCCACTTTAAATCCACCACCCTAATCGCACCCCAAGTCCACCATCCTAAACCCTCCCTAAATCCACCACCCTAATCCCACCCCATGTCCACCACCCTAAACCCTCCCTTAATCCACCATCCTAATCCCTCCATAAATCCACCACCCTAATCCCACCCCATGTCCACCACCCTAAACCCTCCCTTAATCCACCACCCTAATAATACCTGCTCTGTACATGGTCCCTATTGAAGAACATACCAAAGGGGACTAACAAAAGTATGTAGAAACTACAAAGCCCCTCCCTCTGTATGGTGGGTGGAGCTACGATAGATACGCCTGTTAAATAATTTTAACCCCTTTAACTCTATAATTCAGCCACACTTTATTGATGACGTCACTAATGACGTTTCCAAACACTCAATCTAGATGAGATTCCTCAAAACACAACCCGATTTCTGATCGTAAACATAATTAATCCCGCTCATTAACGTGATGATAATGTGTGATTACACTGATTAACTGCTTTAATTAAACCGAATTAAAACGTCCGAGGGCTGTGCGGAACACCGTGATCAGGCCATGCGAGCCGCTTTAACAGCGTTCCGTCCGGACGGCGGCTCACCTCGACGTCGTCAGCGACTCGGCTTTGAAGTTCCGCCGATAATTAATTAAAAACTTCAAAGCGACAGGCGCGAGACCGCGGGTTCGAGGGCGAAACACAACGTACGTACCACCGTTACCTCCGTCTCATAACAAGCCGCGTCACAGTGACGTCATACGCACGAGACGCCGACCGGGCGGCCACGTGGCCGGACGAAGGAACCGCATCAGTGGCGTTGCGATCAATCACAAATTAAGTAATTAATTAGCTGATTAATGAATCAGTCGATGATTTGACCTGTGGTCGTGTCATCGCGCGTTTGCAGACTCACTGACGAGTTATATATTCAATAAAATAATAGAATAAAATGACGTCATTGGAAACGCGCTGAATAACATACAGCTGAATAAACGTGGAAGACTGGCGTTTTGTGACGTCATCCTTAAGGGCGGTACTGTTTAAGCAAGTACGTAGGCGGTCAAACATTAGGACACGCCCCCTTTTTAATGGTATTTTTGGTAAGTGGAGGGGAAAGGGGGCATGTCCAAACGTTGGACTGGAACTGTATACAAATCAAGTTAACCACCTTAAACCACATACCACAACCCACATGGACACAAGGAGAACATGCAAACTCCACTCCTCAAACCTGAATCCCCAGTGCTTTTGGTTCTCTTCATCGTTCGTCCATACACACACACACACTCTATAGGGGCAATTTACAGCATTTACTTAACCATGAATCCATGTTTTTGGACTGTGGGAGGAAACCAGGGGACCCTGGAGAAAATCCGCGCGGACATGGGGAGAACATGCAAACTCCACCCAGATTGGGGATTCTGTTATCTTTCATTCATTTATTATCTTCATCTTTATCCTCTATTAGGGTCGTTGGGGGGGGGGGGGGGCGCTGGGCAGATACACCCAGGACAGGGGGGCAATCTATCGCTGGGCACACACTCACACTCAGAGTCACCCACACACACTGTGTATGGGGCAATTTGGAGAACTTAATTGACTTGATCCATGTTTTTGGACTCTGGGAGGAAACCGGAGAACCCGGAGGAAACCCACGTGGACACAGGGAGAACATGGAAACTCCACCCAGATGGGGATTTGAAACCGGGAATCCCTAGCGCTGAGAGGAGAACGTGCTAAACCACTAAGCCTAAGCCACTAAGATAATAAACATCTTATTTATTTATTAAATTAGCTACGAGAACGTAGCTATGCAGCTGTAAAATTGAACGCGGCGAGGCGTGCGTAGGTAAATAGTATATTTATTAACTTCAAAAATAGATTCTGTTTTTCGTCGGACTTTCACACAGAGAGAGAGAGAGCGAACGGGCGAATAAATTAAAACCCAAATAAAAGCTTCGTAATAAATAATAACAATAATCAATAAATTAACAGTGACATCATAAGCAGGTAGTCCCCCCCCCCCCCGCAGGAAGGACGAAATAAATAACAATAATTATTAAATTAGAATTAAATAGTGGAAATCAATAAAACATAGTGAAAAACAACACAAGACGTCGTGACGCGGCCGCGTCAGTCACACTGGCGGCGGGCGGGGCAACGGTCCCTTGGCACTGGTTCTCGTTTAGAAGTCTATTTCTCGGAGGTCGGTCGGCGTGCCGGATCGCTCGTCCTCCATCTCGCCGTCCTTCTCCCGCTCCCCTCTTTTGCTCAGGCGCTCCCTGAGAGCGCCCTCTATCAGCTCGCTGTAGCACTGCACCACGGCCTGCGGAGGCAGAGCACAGGTATTTTGTCGTGCACGCGACGAAACGACACCCCAAAGAGAACACGCAGGGTTCCACAAACTCACCGGGTCGTTCTGGCAGAGTGCGGCCAGCGTGGAGGTCACCAGGTTCGTTTCCGCCCGGTCCTTGGCCTCCAGGCCGCGTAGGGCGCAGTTGAGCGCGGCGGCGGCCACCAGGGACGGCGTGGTGCCCAGGAAGCGCCAGTCGCAGGCGCACATGGCGGCCAGGGTGTCCACGTGGCGCCTGAGCGTGGCGGCGAAGTCGGCGCTGCCCTGGCCGTTTCCCGTCAGGTCGTCCAGGCAGGACATGAAGTGAGGGATGAAGTCCTGAGGGGTGACGCAGGCCACGTCCCACCGCAGCGTGCCCAGCACCAGGCGCTCCATCTCCTGCGGGTTCAGAAACGGGAGTTCAGGCTCACGCCATAAGACACGTCGAAACATTTCGGCGCGTGTCCGTCGGGCGCTTACCCGCAGGCTGGACACCGGGAACCGGTATTCGGCGGAGGCGCAGAGGCTGTCGGCGGCCACCGTGTCGCTCTCCGTCAGCTTGGAGGCGACGAGGACGCAGGCGGCCGCCAGGCAGGGCGGCGAGACCGGCAGGGACAGCGTCGCCGACAGGTAGCGGTCCAGAAGGGAGACGGCGAGCGGGAAGACCGACTCGTCGCAGCCGCAGTCGCAGCAGACCTGAGGTGGGGAGAACAGACCAAAGTGAGGAAAGGCAGGAGGACGTCCGGGTGACGAGTGGACGATCGCTGGCTGGAACGAGTGTCAAAACGTGAGAAGACATCAGGGACGATAGTCACTAGCTCACCGTTCGACCTCATCTCATTCAGACCAGGTTAGTAGATACCAAATACCCAAAGTTGGGAACCCCTTGAACCCCTTAAACCCTCCGCCTCACACTCGATTAGTCAGCCTACCTCCATGGTCCACTTGGCGAGCTCCTCCCGTTGTCCTGGCTCTCTTTGGATTAAGGAGACGTACAGCGGGGAGGGCAGGTACCTCTGCTCGGTCTGCAGGAGCCTCTGGATGACCCTCAGGCCGGACGCATTGGGGTCAAACGGGGCGCGGACGGCTGGGTCGGACCTCGCCGCCGCCGCCGCCTCCTCCTCGCACCACAGAGACGCCGACATCGTTCGAAATGAGATGAGAGGTCCGTCCCGTCCAACACTTTCTCCTCCTGAGTACTCCCGCTTGGTCGGGGTTCCGATTGCACTCCCGAAGCCCAGCCCCAGGGGCTCCTTATATACCCTCAGCGCACAGCCAAGTGGACGAGCGAGGGGCCAGGGGGGCGTGAACGGAGCGAGCGGAGGAAAACAATGGCATTGACACAACAATGGCACCAACAGGTGGAGAGGGAAGAGAGCGGGGCGAGAGACAAAGGGGAGGGGACAGGGAGGCGGAGGGAGGGAGGGAGAGGCGAGGGAGTGGCACCCAGGGGCCGGGGGAACAGCTTGGCACTGACGGTAACGACGTGTTGACGCGTGGATAATTTATGAGATACATGAGCTCTCGGGTCTCACTCGGCAGTCCATCGGATGGAGGAGGGAAGAACATGCCAAACTCCCATCTGAACGCACAGCCACAGTACAAACAGTACAAAAAAAATAAAAAATGAAAAAAATTTAAAGGCATGAAGTTCATTTGAAATTGATTTCAAAGATGAATTGGGGGTAGATTTGGTATGTTCTCCCCTTTAATCCGAGACGCTCCGCAGTCTGGGTGGAGATATTAAAAATCCCCCGGTGTAAATGCGTGGGGCGGTCTAAAGAGTTTTGCATGTTCTCCACATCTCCAATGTTTTTTTTTTTTCTCCAAGAGCTTGAGCAGACCCCCCCCCCCCAATTCAGGTGGAGGAACGAAACCGCCCGTTGAAACCTTAGGAGGTTCCTCAAAGTACTTTAATAGGATTTTAAGGTTCCTCAAGGTTCCTTGAATGTTCTGGACGATCTCAGATGGGTTCCTCAAGGTTCCCTAAAACACTTTAACAGTTCTAAAGGATCCTGAAAGTACTTTTAATAGGATTTGAAGGTTCTTTAAGAGGTTCTAGAGGATCTCAGATGGGTTTCTGAAGTTTCCTTAAAGCATGTTCTAAAAAAAAAAGGTTCTAAACGATCTCCAAAGTACTTTAATAGGATCTGAAGGTTCTTTAAGAGGTTCCGGAGGATTCTTGAGGGTTCTTGAAGCTACGGGGGTCGGCATCGTGGGGCAGACACATACCTACAGGCCTGTTATGTAACTTTGGTATGTTCTCCCCCTGTACATAGATTTTTTTTTCACATGGCGCAGATCAAACACCTCGGTCCTGGGTGAGATGTTCAACCTCCTTGGGTGTATATGTGGGGGGTGGGGCTTTTGCATGTGTGTTTAGCATGTTCTCCCCATGTCCGTATGGGTTCTGGATGTCAGAAATGGAGTCGTGTGAATGTGGGCGTGTGTATGTTGGATCTAGAACCCGCCGAGAACGTAGAGCCGGCCGTGCGGTGGGCTGAAGGTTCCAAACGGAGAACCCTCCATTAAAACCGAGATTGGTTTTTGAGAGACAACAGATGGAGACGGTTCTGCGTAATGTGATCGGCGAGTCATAAAAGTGTCCTCTCACTTGCTCACGTGCCCAACACACACACACACACACACACACACACACATACACACACACACACACACCCCTGAATCTTTTCACTGTGGAATCCCATTGTCAAAGCAACAAGTATTCCATTACCATTCTCTCTCTCTCTCTCTCTCTCTCTCTCTCTCTCTCTCACCCCCCCCCCCAACAATCTGGTGTTCCGTTTAAAGAGCCATCGCCCCTGTGGGGGTGTGTGGGGGGGGGGGACACGACGGAGGTGCAAGTAACAGACAGTGGACCCGGCGCTTCAATGCGCCGCATTGTCCGTCTTTACAAATCAGTGTCAGACACCGGAGACCAGCCTTCTGCCGTGCGCACGCCGACCCCCCCTCCCCAGCCCGCCCCGCCGCGCCCGCCCCGCCGCGCCCGCAGGTGGCCCCTAGAAACCCGAGAACCGCCCCGACGGCCGGGAAAACGCAGAGGGCCGTAATGTACCACGAATCAGGACCCAACAGGGGAAGGCCCTCTCGGCACAGAGCTTGGGGGGGAGTTACGATGGCCCAAGGATGAAACGGAATGCCGACCATGAGCCGGGGCTCCTGAACAGTGACTTTTCCAGATTAGAACCGCAAACGGGAAACAATCACTGTTGGTTCAGAAGGGTTCCAAAAGGTTCCAAAGCACGTTCAGGGTTCTACCCTCTTCTACAGGTTCCTTAAAACACTTCAAAGGGTTCTAAAGGGTCCTCAAAGTACTTCAATCGGATTTAAAGGCTCTTTAGGAGGTTCTAAAGGATCATTAAAGTCATTATTTCTGAAGGTTCCTTAAAACATGTTAAGAGTTTCTAAAGGATCTTCAAAGTTCTAGAAGGGTTTCTGAAGGTTCCTTAAAACACTGTTAGGAGGTTCTAAAGGATCCACAAAGCTCTAGAATGGTTTCTGAAAGTTCTTTAAAACACTTGAGGAGGTTCTAAAGGATCTTCAAAGTTCTAGAATGGTTTCTGAAAGTTTCTTAAAACACTGTTAGGAGGTTCTAAAGGATCCACAAAGCTCTAGAATGGTTTCTGATAGTTCTTTAAAACACTTGAGGAGGTTCTAAAGGATCTTCAAAGCCCTTAGAGAGGTTTCTGGGGGTGTGGAGGTTCCTCGAACCTGATTGACTTCAGAAAGCTCTTCGGTTCCTTAAGCTCTGGCCCGCGCCGCATTAACGGGGCATTAACCAGCTTTCGGGGGCGCGAGTTAAAAGCGGATCGGTGTAAATGCCCCTCAGAGAGACAAAGTCAGGTCAAGTGGGAGCCGTGGGGTGGTGGGGGCAGGGGGGGGGAGCGGTTTTGTGGCAGATTGCGGCGCTGTTTAAGTGGCGTGCTAAATTCATGAGTGCAGCTGTATTCAGGAACCGAAAGAACCCTGTGTTCCGGAGGGGCCGGTGGGCCGGGGTGGGGGGCGTGGCGCTCCGCCCCTCATTTTCCAGCTCATTTGCCGGGACAGTGGGGAGGGAGGGGGTGACCCCAGGGTTCCTCCGCTCTTTAACCCTGCAGGGGCACCTGCTGCGTGACCCGCTGACAGAACGTCGTAAACGGCCGGTTTACATGTTCCAGAGTCTGGAACCTCCGGCGATCTCGGTTCTAGATTTTTTTTTAGGAGGCTCAGGACAGGACAGACAAGAGCTTTTAGGATCTCCGCGGAGACGTTTGGACGTCCAGTCGTTGGGGAGGTCTGGGGGGGAAACGGGGGAGCAGGCGTGAGGTCAAGCACCGATGTTCCTGCACAGGGTCTGTGTCACTATGAGAACCGCACTTGGTTTGGGGTCATCGAACCCGAGTTCTGCTGCCGCAGGTTACCGTCTCCATGTCCTTCACGCAGACCTTCACCCGAAATCTCGCCAGGTGCATCGGTTCCACCGTTTCAGAAGGTTCTCCAGGACACACCCCGGAGGCGGGTGGTGGTGGTGGTGTTGCCACGCTGCCGGTCCGAGGCGAGACCCGAACCCAAAGGAGGAGGTCGAGGGATCAGAGAACCTCCATCGTTTTCTGTCTTCATCCAGGTGACCTCCACCTCGTCTGGTCCATGAGCTCCTGACTTCAGCCACCGGGTGGCGTAGTGGTTGGCATGTTCTCCTCTCAGCACTGGGGATCCGGGTTCGATGGTCTATCTGGGTGGAGTTTGCATGTTCTCCCCTTGTCTGTGTGGGTTTTTTCCCACAGTCCAAAAACCTGGACAGACGATCAGAGACTAAAGGAAAAGGTTCGATTGGTGACTGTGATGCACACACACACACACACACATCAACACAATAACACAAACACACAATAATACAAACACAATAAGAAACACAAACACACACACACAATTACAAACATCAACATAAACACACAATAAGACAAACAAAAAACAAACACAATCAACGCACACACACCATAAGACAAACCCTCACACACACACACACACACACAATAAGAAACACAAAAAAACACACACACTAACAAATATGAAAACAAACACAAACACAAAAAACTAAATAAACACATCAACACAATCACACAAACATTGACACAGACGCACAACAAACACGCGCGCACACACACACTCATAAATACAAACATATATACACACACACCAACACAAAAACAACACACACACACACAGTGTATATACAGTATAGATGTTGTGTAGTTTATTGTGTAGTTGATTTTCTTAATTCAAGTTACAAAAGATACAGAGATTTAAATTTACAATGAAATCAAATTAAAGGTTTGGAATAAAAATCAATCTTCATCATCATCATCATCATCATCATCATCCTCCTCACAGTGAGGGTATTAAAGTCTTCATCGTCTTCCCTTTTATACGAGAACATTAATAAAACATCCACCCACATTCACTCCATCCTCATCCTCATACACAATGTTAACGGAGACTCTGATCCGGCACGGCGCTCCGCGGCGCCGCGGCAGAACTCGACCACGTGACCCCCCCCCCCCCTGTGATTATTATAACTTTAATAATTATTTAATTATTTATAACTTTAATAATAATAATTATTATTATAGCTTTAACGACAGACGGCGAGGGAAAGGTTCCGCAGGTGACGTTCAAGAGCGAACGTTCCGCAAACGACAAGAAGAGCGTCGGGAGGGTTCCCAACGTAATGAGAGAACTTCTGAGAGTTCTCCAAAGCACTTGAAAAGGTTCCTAAAGGTTCCTTTAAAGACTTTAGGAGGTTCTAAATGACCTTTGAAGAACTAAAATGGGATTTGAAGGTTCTTTAGGAGGTTCTAAAGGAATCTTTGAAGTCTGCAGTCTGAGGTTCTCATACCAATCTGCCGGAACCATGTCATTGGGCCTTCCCCAAACTGTTTACAGAGTGATAAACGGCGGTAGCTGAACCCGGGATGCACGGAACTGAGTGGAAAACCGGACGCGTCCCTATACTTTTTGTTCACACTGTGTACAAGTGTGACGTTAGAACGCTGTTTGAAGCCCCGCCCTCTTTGGATTACAGAGACCGGCGCGGTGGCGCTGACGAGCCGATATGCAGATTAGTGTCTAAACGTTCTGAAGAAAGTCGATACGTTTAACAAAAAAAAACTCTTCAGAACGCCGTGGAACCGCCTACGGACGGCGGTCACGGGTAGGTGGGAGGCGGGCGAGGAGGAGCAGAGGTCGCCGCCCCTCCGGCCACTGATTGGCTGAGGAGTGCGTCCGTCTCTCCGGGCTCGGCGTCGGGGCTGACCTCCTCCGAGCTGCAGGAGCGCGAGCGACCCAACACCTCCAGAACCTTCAGAGGGAGCTCCTGAGCAGAGTGATCAGAGTGACACGCCGTCCATCACATGGGCCAGTGAGTGAGTGTGTGTGTGTGTGTGTGTGTGTAAGAGTGTGTGTGTGTGTGTGTGTGTGTGTTTACCTTGCACTGGACCAGCTGCAGGTAGATTCCCTCTGCCTCCTTCAGCAACGCATGAAGATCCAACCTCATAGTCAGCTCATTAATGTGCTGCACACACACACACACACACACACACACACACACACAAATAGAAAAACACACACACAGAGAAACACACACACAAAGAAATACACACACACACACACACACACACAGAAACACACACATACAAACACAAACACAGAAACACACACATACAAACACACACACACAGAAACACACACACAGAGAAATACACGCACACACACATACAAACACACACACAGAGAAACACATACATACAAACACGCACCCAAAGGAATAAACAGAAATACACACACACACAAGCAGACACAAACGCACGCATGAGCACACACACATAAATGCACACACACACAGATACACACACAAATGCATGCACGCACACAAACACACACAGACATACACAGCGTTAAAGCTTCACAGCAGCAGGTTTGTGTAATGAGTGTGTGTGTGTGTGTGTGTGTGTGTGTGTGTGTGTGTGTGTGTGTGTGTGTGTGTTGCCATGGCAACGCTGCTCACCTTCAGGATGGTGTTGAAGTCGTGGTTGGACCCGATCAGCTCCCCCCGCTGGGACTCCAGAATGGCGCAGGCCATGAGCAGGTGGAAGTTTGCACACGGCAGTCGGGTCCAAAGAACCTGGAGAACGTCGGCAGGACACAACGGTGTCATGCAACATGGTGATTAGCATGTTCTCCTCTCAGTGTGTGTGTGTGTGTGTGTGTGTGTGTTACCTCCCACAGATGCAGGATGTCCTCGAACGAGAACTCTCTCTTGTACCAGATCAACAGCCAACGGAAACAGAAACACAGAGAACCGCTGTCCTGAGAATCTGAACACATCACACAACTCTCAATTAAACACATGTGTGTGTGTGTGTGTGTAAATGTATGTCGGTGTGTATGTATGTATGTATGTATGTGTGTGTGTGTATATATGTATGTGTCTTTGTGTCTGTGTATTTCTGTGTGTGTGTGTGTATTTCTCTGTGTGTGTGTAAGTGTGTGTATGTGTTTGTGTATGTATATGTGTATGTAAATGTGTGTGTGTTTGTATGTGTATGTAAATGTGTGTGTATGTGAATGTGTGTATATGTGTGTGTGTTTGTATATGTGTATGTAAATGTGTGTGTTTTTGTGTGTATGTGAATGTGTTTGTGTGTATATATGTGTATGCGTGTGTGTGTGTTTGTATATGTGTATGTGTGTGTGTGTGTGTGTTTGTATGTGTGTATGTGTGTGTGTGTGTTTGTATATGTGTATGTGTGTGTGTGTGTGTGTGTATGTGTGTATGTGTGTGTGTGTGTTTGTATATGTGTGTGTGTGTGTGTGTGTTTGTATATGTGTGTATGTGTGTGTGTGTTTACTCACCAAGGTAGTCGCAGAGTTCTGGATCCAGAGCTTTCAGCAGAACGCTGAGCTGAAGGAGCTGCTGCTTCATGGCCTCCTGAGACTCCTCAAAGTTCTGATGCTGGAACGTTACATTTTTGTTAGACATTTAAACTGAGGCGGGGTTCTTGCACACATCGTTAGGCCACGCCCCCTTCTTCCTCCACTCACCATACAGATGGACTTTGTAGTTTTATAATTACAGACTGTAGTCCATCTGTGTTCTGTGTTGTTGTTGTTCGCCCCCTGTTGGTTCTCAGGAGCATTACAGAACAGGTATCATTTGGGTGGTGGATTAAGTGACACTGCCGGGATAGGAATAATGCCCCCACCCAATAACCCCTGCTCTGTGGGGGTACTATTGGGGTTCTGACCATTAGAACAGAGAACACAGTATGTACTGTAGACCACAACCGATGTAGATCTGTAGAACTACAAAGTCCATCTTTACAGGAAGTGGAACCGAGAACATGGAGGGCAATAAGGGGGTGTGGCTAATTATTTGGACGGGTACTGTAGATGGATGTGGAACCAAAACATGGAACTGACCAGAATCTCCATGAATCCAGTTAAACACCAGAAGGACTCCACCTCGTTCTGCGTGACGAACAGGAGAGGAGCCAGGAGGTCGCTCATGCCCTGAACGTAACCTAGAACCCAAAAACACCACGTACAATTTAAAGATCTGCACCACCATTATCAACAAAGTGATCCTCAACGGGTTCCAAAGGTTCCTTCAAACACTTAAAGACAGTTCAAATGATCCTCAAAGCTCTTAAAGGTGTTCTAAAGGAACTTGAAGAGGTTCTAATGGATGATCAAAGCTCTTAAAGGGGTTCTAAAGGTTTCTTTAAACACTTTAGGAGGCTCTAAAGTATTCCCATAGTTCTGAAATGGGTTCTAAAGGTTGCTTCAAACACATTAAAAGGTTCTAAATGATCATTAAAGTTCCTAAATGGGTTCCAAAGGTTCCTTCAAAAACTTAAAAAGGTTCTAAAGGATCTTCAAAGTTCCTAAATGGGTTGCAAAGGCTTCTTTAAACACTTTGATGATCCTTTAGAACCTCTTAATATTCCTAAATGGGTTCCAAAGGTTCCTTCAAACACACCAAGTGGTTCTAAAGGATCATCAAAGTTCCTAAATGGGTTCAAATGTTCCTTCAAAAACTTAAAAAGGTTACAAAGGATCATCAAAGTTCCCAAATGGGTTCCAAAGGTTCCTTCAAAACACATTAAGAGGTTCTAAAGTATCATCAAAGTTCTTAAATGGGTTCTGATGGTTCCTTCAAACACTTCAAAAAGTTCTAAAGGATCATCAAAGTTTCTGAAAGGGTTCCGTGGGTTTCTTCAGACACTTTTGGAGGTTCTGAAAAGATCAAAGCTCTTAATGTGGAATTGCAGAAAGGTGGTTCGGACCCTCAGCGAGCAGAGCTGCAAAGAGCGCTGCTCACTGGTCCACAGGTGGATGTGCGCGGTGTGGAACGTGTGGAGAGCGCCCTCACCCAAGTCGAAGTTGTACATGCAGTAGGTCATGAGGACGTCGTGGAGCAGCGCGAGCCCGGGGTTCTCGCTACCCGAGAAGAAGGGGTTCTGCCGGTCCGTTCGGTTCACGTCGCGCTCTGCGGAACCACGACACACACACACAACGGCGTTACTGTGGCACCGAACCCCCTGCCCTTCCCACAATACCCCCCTCATAAGAGTTCCGCAGGGGCTTTTTACGGACCGATGAGGCTGCGGTACCCGCGGAGGAGAGAGTTCCTCATCTCCTGTTCCTCACTGATGGACTTCCACTGCACCTTCATCCGAAAGTACTCGTCTCTACGGGGGGGACGGGGGGACAGAAGTTACAAAGGGTGAGGGTTCTAGATCCAAGCTGTGTGTGCGCGTGTGTGTGTGTATGTGTGTGTGTGTGTGTGAGAGACTCACGTTTTGATGCGCACGATGTCCTCTCTCTCTTTGGCGGTGCTGCTCCAGGGATAGAACCCTAAGAGGAACTTCCAGACCTCCTTCCGGAGAGAAGGAACGATGCCCTGAAATCACATCATCATCATTCTGTCAGGTTCTAAGCCCAGGTGCCCAGGTGTCCCATCGGGGTCTGTCCAGCGGGGGGCGCTCACGCGTCATTCAGGTGGCCGCCTCTTTATTTTATGTTTATTGATGGGACACGGTTCCGCGGTTCTCACCCCTCTGAACACCAGCTCCTTGACCTTCTGGGGGTCTGCCACTCGGCCCTCGGGGTCCAGGAACTGCGCCCAGTTCTCCAGCGGCTGCCCCCGGCTCACCTCCGGCCGCGGCCCTAACTCTGCCCCCTGCTGGTGCACCGGTTTGTGGTTACTGAATGATCAGGACATCATATTACGCTAACACACACACACACACACACACAGACACACATGCATGCAAACAAACGCACACACTCACGTGCACCCACAAACACACACACGCAGACACACAAACACACACACACGTGCATACGCGCACACACACCCCTCTTCCTCTCTGTCTTACACAGGTTATGAGCTCAAAGCCGGGCTCGTCGTCGGCAGAGCGCGGTGTGTTGGGGTCGGGGTGGGGGTGGTGGGGGTGGTGGGGTGAATCCGGGGGTCTCAGCGCACCCCGGAAGAAGTTCGTCACCTTGGAAAAGCCCCCGAACGTGGTGGCGTACGGATCCTGGATGAACCTCTGTGAGGAAAAAAGAAATATCACAAACGTTAAGGATGGAGGCGTGGAGGGGGGGGGAGGAGAGTGGAGGTGTAGGGAGGTGGGCGGAGGTGTGAAGAGGTGGGCGGAGGTGTGAAGAGGAGGGTGGAGGTGTGGGGAGGAGGGCGGAGGTGTGGGGAGGAGGGCGGAGGTGTGGGGAAAGGTCAATATGAGAGTCAGTGACGGCTCCCGTTCATATTAAAACACGCAGACCATTTTTTTTTACTTCATTTGAGTCCATAAAGTGCCGGGATAGGACGCAGTCTTAGGCCCGGAAAGTCACACTTACAGAGACGAGATCCGAGCTGGCGTCATCAAACAGCTGCAGCTCATCGAACGAGTGAGAGAGGGCGCCAGAGTCATGCGGGTATGCCAGGAACAGACGGTTGTCCACCGGAGACCTGAGTGAGTCAAATCAGCACATATGATTCATATGATACTCGGTTCTTTAGGGTTTGTTTATTACTATAAACACTGAATCAGACTCATTCGACTCTTTGTCCCTGTATCTGAATGAGGGTCTATGGTGTGTGTGTGTGTGTGTGTGTGTGTGTGTGTGTGTGTGAGACTCACGGTGCCAGTCTGATGTATCTCTGCATTGCTCGGAGCAGCTCTCGAGTGCCCCCCCTGTGAAAGTGCAGGGGGGGCAGGGGGTCGCCCCCTCGGCTCGTCAGCACCACAAAATTCCTGCCCAGTGAGAAGCGGGTGCGGCGCAGGGAGAACAGCTCGGACAGGGGCAGGGAGAACGACCAACACTGACCTGAAACACACACACACACACACACAGCTATAAACACATATATACATCAGAGGTCATAATCTCCAGCCACAATGATCCTAAAGGAGATGTGTAGGATTTGGCGGCATCTGGTGGTCAAGACAGTGGATTGCATCCAACTGACAAACACATGCAGTTCAGGAATTATTATTTTATTTTAAAAGCACACAGTGTCACTCACACACACACACACACACACACACACACACACACACCATACGGGTGTCGTACCGCTCTCTGTGACCGGGGGGCACTCATTCACTCGGCTCCGCTTCACAGTGCTGATGACGGCCCAGTCCGGTTCATAACCGGGGTCGAAGTTGGTTTCCTCTTCTCCTCCTTCACCATCCTTTTGGAAGAGAAAGTGAGACAGAGGGAGTGAGACACAGAGAGAGCGGGACACACAGAGAGTGAGACACACAGAGAGTGAGACATAGACAGAGTGTTCACAACTTATACAGATGTTTAGTGACGCTAAACTTAAAGATGTGTAGGATTTGGCGGCATCTGGTGGCAAGACTGCAGATTGCAACCAACTGAGGAACACATACATTCCAGGAGTTTAATCTTATAGCTCCACCTTGTGGATGGGTCATCATGGCGCACTGTGTACAGGATGGTGGTGGTGGTGGAGGGGCATTTCAGTTGATGGACTACACCACCTGGAACC
Source organism: Corydoras maculifer (assembly GCA_019802435.1). Classification (NCBI taxonomy): domain Eukaryota; kingdom Metazoa; phylum Chordata; class Actinopteri; order Siluriformes; family Callichthyidae; genus Corydoras; species Corydoras maculifer. The sequence continues at coordinate 124,356 of JAFMOD010000300.1, read as the reverse complement.
ACCACAAGGTGGACCTGGGGTCCCTAAGAAAGCATCCACCCGTCCTCTGATCATACGCTGTAATCCTAATCCAAAGCAGTTCAATCTGATTTTTTAATCTGTAATAATGATGATGCCGGGGTGACATCACACACTCTGTTCTAGAGGACAGAACCGGGTTTTCGTTTGGACCGCTGTCATGTCCGGTGCAGGCTCCCGAACCTTTTTGGTGTAAAAGACGGCGGGGGCGTTTTTCCCGTCGCTGTGAACCGGGCTCCACTCCAGCGCCGGTTCTCCATCCTGCCGCAGTGAGGACAAAAAAAAGACGAAACGTTAGAACCCACGAACCACAAAGTTGGGGTGCGGTTCCTAACGGGTTCCTTATCTAAAGCACGTACCCGTTCCACGATCCGGATGAACCCCGGGATGGAGGTGTCCTCGCTGATCCGCTTGGCGTTGGTGTGCAGGTACACGCCCTCCTTCTCGAAGATCAGCTGCGGAGAGGAAACAATGGCGTCACCTTCACCCCAGGAGGAGGCGCCGCCTCCGAGGAGTGACTCGCCGTCAGGAGACCATTACGTCATCGCGAGCCGTGCGCCGCGTACGTACCGAGGTGTGTTCAAAAATACCTCCAGGGAGGCGACAGAGGTGGCACTCAACAACATCGGCGGCTACAGAGAACCACAGGGTTCCCTCCTACGGAACTGGTTCGTCCAGAACCTAAATCACATCACAGGAACCAGACTTTCTAACTGGGCCACATCCGGCCCACGGGCCGCCCCCTATGACCCGCCATCTGAAGGTCGGGAATTGACTCACGAGTTCCCTAAAGTTACCAGAGGGGACCCTTGAGCAAGGCCCTTAATGACTAGCAAAAACACTCTCTGTCTAAAACATGAATTTAAGGTGAATTGGCTGCCCTAAATTGCCCTCATATATGCCCAGCAATAGATTGAGCAGCGTGCACCCGAGATGTTCTTCCCACGTCCCCATGGGTTTTTCTCTTACAGTCCAAAAACAGGGATTCAAGGTGAATCGGCTGCTCTAAATTGCCCCATATGTGTCTGTGTGAGTGAGTGATGGATTGGCACCCCCCCCACACCACCACCACCCCCCAGGTCCCTAGGACAGTATCAACAGGATGATAATGAGACAGGATGAGATAACTCATTATTAATTATTCTGGCGAGTCTGTGAGAGGGCGGCACGGTGGCTTAGTGGTTTAGCATGTTCTCCTCTCAGCGCTAGGGATGCCCGGTTCGAATCCCCATCTGGGTGGAGTTTCCATGTCCTTCCCGTGTCCGCTGGGTTCAGAACGTTCTCCCCTGGATGGACATGGGGGAACCCCCCCCCCCCCCCACACACACACACACTAACTTCACGTCTACTATCCCGCGCGTGCCCTCAAATGCCGCGCTGTGATTGGCTGCGATCAAATATTTGCCTATAAACAAACAGTTAACGAGTTAACGAATAATAAACGATCGACGACTTCACAACGCATACGCCTTCCGAATATTACTTACTGCTCTTTAGAACGTGCGCTTAGGTCATTTGGACATGAATTGGAACACCGACTGCGGGTAGAAAAAGCCTCATAATAGGCGGCGAACGCATTTTAATGCCCCCCACCCTCCAATAACAACATATAACATTTAAAAAAAATGTTCTCTAATAAGTTCCGGCGGGTCGAATCGTCGGGATTCCATGAGTTTTTGGGCCCTGGCGGCTTATCTACAGCCGCGAACCCGATAGCGCCGTCAGCTGCCCGACCCGCGACATGACGCGACCTCACACGGCTCCCAAACGCCGCCGCCGTCCCCCGGTGTACCGTGGAGAACGTGAGAACGTTAAAACGTGCGTCGGAACGTCTCCCACCTTGTGGTTGTCCACTTTGGCGTCCATCCTGAGCGACGACAACCGCGACCACAACACAGACGGCTCCACAGGCCACGCCCACCGGTCACCTGACGCCTGCGCGTGTCATGAGGGGTGACGTCACACATCTCGACTTCGCTGGTGATTTTTCGACGTTAAAAAGTTCGGTCCCACAGCAGCGTGACCAGATTCCACCTCACCCAGTGTGGGACAAAGACTATGTTTGTGTGGGACACCAATGCACTGCCATATACATATATACACACACGTCCTCTATTAGGGTCGCGGGGGGGGGGGGTTCCCCATGCCCATCCAGGGGAGAACGTTTCGGGCGCTGGGCAGATAGACCCAGGACAGGGCGCCAATCCATCGCTGGGCACACACTCACACACACAGACACACTCTATAGGGGGCAATTTTGAGAATTCAGTTAACTTGATCCATGTTTTTGGACTGTGGGAGGAAACCGGAGAACCCGGAGGAAACCCACGCAGACACGGGGAGAACATGGAAACTCCACCCAGATGGGGATTCGAACCGGGAATCCCTAGTGCTGAGAGGAGAACATGCTAAACCACCAAGCCACCGTGCTGCCTCTCTCTATCTCTCTCTCTCTCTATATATATATGGCAGTGCAGTGGTGTCCCCACATTGTCCCACACAAACATAGTCTTATAAATATAGTCTTATAAATATATATATATATAGGCGGCACGGTGGCTTAGTGGTTAGCACGTTCGCCTCTCAGCGCTAGGGATTCCCGGTTCAAATCCCCATCTGGGTGGAGTTTCCATGTTCTCCCCGTGTCTGCGTGGGTTTCCTCCGGGTTCTCCGGTTTCCTCCCACAGTCCAAAAACATGGATCAAGTTAACTGAATTCTCAAAATTGCCCCTATATAGAGTGTGTCTGTGTGTGTGAGTGTGTGCCCAGCGATGGATTGGCGCCCTGTCCTGGGTCTATCTGCCCAGCGCCCGAGACGTTCTCCCCTGGATGGGCATAGGGAACCCCACCGCGACCCTAATAGAGGATAAGCGGAAGATTAATGAATGAATGAATATTATATATATATATATATATTGCATTGTTTGTGTTGGTGGGCGCGCCCTTAACATGAGTCCGCGTTCCTGATTGGTTGACATTCAAACAGCCCGCCTCTCCCCCGATAACAGATAACACAGCCGTCCAATGGCAGATTATAAAACACGCGATTCAAAAGTGCAGTCTGACTTAGTTTCAATGACAATGCGGGACGACGTCTCAATTTGCGGGACTGTCCCAAACAAGACGGACACCCTATCCCACAGAGCTGATGTCTGTCACCCGTATTCATAAAATGAAAACATTAATTCGTCGATCATGACGTCGAACATCATGAACCCGGAATCTGTCGATTTTCAGGGGTTTTAAGCAGTTACGAAGTGGTCACGTGGTACATCCCATAAAAAATAAAACTCGTTATCCACTGTTAAACTCACATTTTCATGACTTTGCCATTGATTTATTATATATATCGAATACAGTTAAGCTGTGAATGTTTTATCTGTGGGTTTCGGTGGTTTTTAAACGTTACCACGGCAGAGCGAGATCACGTGGTACATGGCAGGACAACAACCCTCGGCTATTAAACTTACATTTTTATGATTTTGCTATAAGGGCGGCACGTAGGCTTAGTGGTTTAGCACGTTCTCCTCTCAGCGCTGGGGATTCCCGGTTCGAATTTCCATGTTCTCCCCGTGTCTGCGTGGGTTTCCTCCGGGTTCTCCGGTTTCCTCCCACAGTCCAAAAACATGGATCAAGTCCATTGAATTCTCCAAACTGCCCCATATGTGTGTCCAGCGATAGATTGGCGTCCTGTCCTGGGTGTCCTGTCCTATCCTGCCCAGTGCCCGAAACGTTCTCCCCTGGATGGGCATAGGGAACCCCCCCCCGCGACCCCAAAATAGGATGAAGCGGAAGATAATGGATGGATGGAACTCCAGCAGCACAACACACCACCACCATGTTAATGTCACCGCAGTACTGGCAACCCTCCACAACCCTATTCCTAATAATACCTGTACACAGAGGGGAAGAAGTCCAACAAAGGACGTAACTACAGTCTATAGGTATAAAAACACCAAGTGCATCTATAGAATAAACAGAAATGATGGACAATGAGTGTAAGAATAAGGAGGCGAAGCGGGAAAAAAAAAAGCGTCAGTTATATTTTACATTTGTGTAATTTATAAAGTATATTCATTTAATGTGCACTTTTCATTGCCTAGGCTGAAATAACTCGCGGTTTTGTCGTTTTATTTGCGTTTATTTTGTCGTTTTTCGCACCACAAACATGAGTCGAAGCGGTGAATCGAGTTGAACGAACTCTATTCGACTCTAGCGCTTTCATTTCATAGAGCTGGCGAGCCGACTCCGCGTTCGGCTCAGTGCAAGTCCGGGGAGGCAGAGCGGACCGAGCGAACGGGGTTTATTTATTTTGTCGGAAGCTGAAAAAGCTCCTCAAATCCGAACCCCAAGCAGCCGAATGAGGAGCGCCGGCCGCCAGCGTCCCTGAGTAAGCGGCCGCGACCAGGCTCGGAGCCGTGAAGCATTAAGAGCGGGAGGCGCCTCGAAGTCGGAGAAACGTCCCGTTAGCTTAGCATAGTCGGCGAGCGCCCGCTAGCCAGGACGGCCGCCCGAGAGGCGTCGCGGCCCCGCGGCGAGTGGACCGCGGGCGCGGAGTCGGGCTGCACGGCGGGTCCGAGGCGGCGGCGGCAGGCAGGCCGGCTGGGCTGCGTCCACCGCGCGTCTGACGTCAGCGCCGCACTTTTGTTGTTTGAGAACCCTCGTGCGCATCGTGGGGGGTGGGGTGGGGGTGTGTGTGCACGCGACTACAGTGCAAAGATGGTCAGCGGCACTGACGTCATCACCGCACTCTGCACATAGATGACGTAGGGCGCGGGCACGAGACGCGACATCCGGCTGTTTGTGGTCGCGTGCACGCGCGTGGTGGTGGTGGTGGTGGTGGTGGTGGTGGGGGGGGGTGCCCGTCCTCAGCCGCATGCTCTCTAACCCCACGTTTGTTTTTACCAGGAGGCTACGTCATCGTCGGCTCAAGTCTCCGCCCCCCCTCCTCGGATCCCGCCTCTCCGGCCGCCGCGTCATGGCCTCCACCCGGGCCACGGACCCGGACGTCCCCGACAACCACCGGGACAGCTGGCTGGCGCTGTTGGCCGCGGCGGAGGCCTACGCCCAGAAGTCGGGCAGCGAGCTGGCCATCCTGGCGGCGTGCAGAAAGTTCCGCCCCTCCGAAGGCGGGGGCGGCAAGCGCCAGGAGGCGGGCGACCGCCCTCGGGTCCCGGGCGGCGGCCGGGCATGGGACTTCTCCTACCACGTGTGGGGTCAGGGGTCCCTGGCGGAGGCGTCGCGCCGCTACCTGGACGACATCGGCGTGCTGCACTCCAACACGGTGCTGACGGCGCAGAGGCAGACCCGCCTCCCAGCGGGGGAGGCGGGGCCCAAGGCGGGCGTGGACATACCCTCTGATCGGGAGGTGGGTAACTTTTCGTGCCGGTCTTATTCCCTCGGACGGAGCTCCGCGTAACCGTTCTCTCGCGCAGGCGGGCGACGGCGGGACGGGTTCGGCGAGTCCGGGACTGAGGCTGTACTCGCAGAGCTACCCGTCCATCTACAGCCCGGGCGGCATGTTCGCCCAGCCCGCGGCCCTGCAGGGGCACGCCGACAGGGAGCGCGACCGCGCCGCCCTGGAGGGGGTGGAGCGGTCCCGGGTGAGGGCTGGCATCGCCAACCTGGAGGAGGAGGACGAAGACGGCGAGGAGGACGACGTGGACGGTCCGCGCCGCAACCTGAACGATTCAGCGGGTGAGTGCCGGGTCCCGTCGCCGTCGTTTTGGACACGGGTGTCGGCCGCGGGTCTGAGAACCCTTCCGCGTCTCTTCCAGGCGTCTTCTCAATGGACGAGGACTCCGCGTCACATGACTGCGAGCCGTTCTTCGAGTCCGACGGCGAGGAGGAGAGCACCGACGGTGAGTGGGGTAGCGCAACACACACTCATTGCAGTGCCGAGGATCATCCACCACCCTACAGGGCCTTCCCTGAACTGTTTGTAAGCGTTCCGTTGTTCTCCTGTCTCACTCACTTAGGCTCCCTGAGCGAGGACGCTCCTCCCCCCTCGCGAGGCCTGGCGATGGGCCACTCTGCGTTCTCGCGCACGCCGCACCCCATGGCCATGGCGCGCTCCCTGCCCGTCTCGGTTCCCGTCTGGGGCTACAAGAACAACCACGCCGTCCAAGGGGACGCCCACAGCGGAGAACGGGTTGGTTGCAATCCGCCATCGTGGCTGCGTCAGCCACAAGAGGGCGTTATTACACTGTGTGTGTGTGTGTTGCAGGTGGGCTGCGCAGACCTGGACCACATCGCCGCCAGCATGAAAGCCCTGTTGGCGCCGGCGGCCACCGACGGCACCGAGATGTTCGGCGCCCTGCCCCGTCCCCGCCTCAACACCGGCGACTTCTCCCTCAAACACTGACCCGACGGACGGATGGACGGAGACGAGCCCCCGCTCACAAACACACATTAAGTCCCATTTTCAAAGGACAGCATTTTGTTGTTTGTTTTTCGGAACCTCCGTTTCCAAGATCGCTAATATTTTCCCCCCTTACACTAAAGCGCAGGGATAGGCAACCCAACGTCGTCGTCCCCCCCCCCCCTCACACACACGACTTTTGATTTTATTAATTACGAAGGTTTATTAAGGTTTCCCCGTTCACCAAAAATCATTTTTAATTTATTAAAAATATATAAAAAAATAACATTGTAACTCTTTCGACTTAAACATGCGGGGATTTAAAAATCGCAGCCAATTTAATTCAATAATAATAAAATAAAGTAAATCAAAGCTCATTCAGACCGATTCGTAAACATGCGTCATTGTGAGGTCATTATTAAGAGCATCCCATTGGAAGTCGTGAATATAAATGGAACTTTTTAATGGTTCCTGAACTCGGTTCCACTGCGGCTGATCCTAGAACAGTGCGCTTTACAGAATGAACCTTTGATGAGAACCCTATTATAATGAATTCATTCAATATTCAGGACGCACGTCTCGAACCCGAACATCTAGGTGTTCAGTTACCATCTTACAAAAAATATATATATATTTTAATCTGAGAAGCCCCCCCCCCCCCCCCCCCAGGGCCGAGTTCCCGAGCCCCGCTCTCCGTTTCTCAAACCCAGTCAGTTGTAAGCTACGACCTTCCCGTCACACTGCTGCGTCCACCGCCGCGTTGCTCCTCTACAGAACCGAACCACAGAACCGAAGCGGGCCGCGAGGAGAAGAAATATCGTCGTGCTCACGGTTCGCAGACGTGCGCCCCCTCGTGGCGTTCCGCCCATATGTTTCAGATGTTTCGCACGCGGTGGGAACGAAATGAGAAAGCCACGTCCAGGTTCAGGAGCATCGTCGCGAGCATCGTGGTGTAAACGCAAAGTTGCTAAACTTGTGAAACACGATGAGAACTTGTTTACAATAAAGCATTTTTTTGGTAACGAATTGTGAGAAAGAAACAATAAAACATGTTCACGCTATAAAACATCCATCATCTAAGACTAGGGTCGCGGGGCAATTTAGAGCGGATGGATGGCATTCAATTTACCTTGAATCCCATCCATCCATTATCTTCCACTTTATCCTCTACTATGGTCGTGGGGGTGGTTCTCCATGCCCATACAGAGGAGAACGTTTAGGGCGCTGGGCAGATACACCCAGGGGGCAATCTATCACTGGACACACTCTATATGGGGCAATTTGGAGAATTCCATTAACCTTGATCCATATTTTTGGACTGTGGGAGGAAACCTACGAGGACACGGGGAGAACATGCAAACCACCCAGATTGAGATTCAAACTTGAAAACCTGCTGAGAGGAGAACATGCCAACCACTGAACCCGGAGTAAAACCCACGTGGACACAGGGAGAACATGCAAACTCTAGCTAGCGATTAAACCAGATACCCGGCTCTGAGAGGCCACCGTGCCGCCTATAGTATAAAATATTGTGCTCTAAAACGTGTCCAAACCATCTGAGAAACGAATTATTAAAGGTGATGAAATGTACCTACGATATTAACTCATCAGAACATGAGTGGAACGCAATAATAAATTAAAACATTTATAATAATTAAATAATAAACATAGATTTTGGGGAACGAATTATTAGATGCTAGTAAAATGAGTATACAGTGTAAATTATCAGAAGAGCAAATTTACAAAACTCACACAGGATATAAAACACGATGCGATCGTTACACGGTTTTAAACCGTTAATTAAAAACGTTTTACGGAACGAATGATAAAAGTTTGGAGAAAAAAACAGTAGTAGTTGCAGGAAAATTTACTAAAGGAACAATTTTTCATAATGTTGCTATGATATAAAAATGATTAAGATGTTAGGGGGAAAAAATTGTCCACTGAGACATATTCATTCATTCATTCATTATCTTCCGCTTATCCTCTATTAGGGTCGTGGTGGGTTCCCCATGCCCATCCAGGGGAGAACGTCTCGGGCGCTGGGCAGACAGACCCAGGACAGGGCGCCAATCCATCGCTGGGCACACACTCACTCACACAGACACACTCTACAGGGGGCAATTTTGAGAACTCAATTAACTTGTTCCATGTTTTTTTTGGACTGTGGGAGGAAACCGGAGAACCCGGAGGAAACCCACGCAGACACGGGGAGAACATGGAAACTCCACCCAGATGGGGATTCGAACCGGGAATCCCTAGCGCTGAGAGGCGAACGTGCTAAACCACTAAGCCACCGTGCCGCCCTGAGACATTTATTTTAAACTAATTATTTAACAATGGCAGGAACGAAATAGTAAACGTTAGTACCATAGATCTACGTTTAAAAAAAAAGTAAATAAATAAAAAAAAACAACATTTAAAACACGACGCGAACAGGTCGATGCATTAAAACATTTGGAAACGAATTATAAAATTAAAGTTAAATGTATCAGGAGACGAAATGAACATAACGAAGCAACTTTAAAACTCACGGCATCTTCAGGTTCTTCACAAAGGAACCCGGTTCAGCCCCAGAGCCTCCACCCTGAGACCTGGTGGCGTCTGGCTTTACTGCTCTGATTCAGATCCACCACCTGACTGACGTTACGGCTCGTTTCCTTTGATGTTGCGGGAGACCGCGCGTTTGGGGCGTGGCCTTAAACTCCAAACACAGGTTTATTAAACTACAAATCAGAGGGGCGCCCACCACTGTGACGTCATCACCAGAGCAGCGTAAACGTCGGGTTTTTAACTTTAACGTGGAATCAACTCAAAAAAAAACAAATGTAATAATTATGCTTTAAAAACCACGGCGTACAGAAGGACGAACACGAGGCGATGGAGGTGTCACGTGGTACCATGGACCTAAAACGTCAAAAGACGCCATCAATCAACTTCAGTTTCCCTTTAAAGAACTAAATCCAGTTGAGTTCGGCATCGGCACTTAACCAGCAGGGGGCGGTGCTACATCGTGCCAGCGGCTTATTGCCTCCAATACTCAAGTCAGCGCTATGACAGTTATGACCAGAGTCGACCTCCCCCTTCCTCTGTCCCCCCATCCACCTCTGACGTCACATTTTGTAATACATGACGTAATTCAAAAAATACCTCATACTATGTTCCACATAATCCTCTAATATGGTTGCGTGCAGGATGGTGGTGGTGGTGGTGGTGGTGGTGGTGGTTGGGGGGGGGGGGTCCACATGCCCACACAGGGGAGAAGGTTTCGGGCGCTGGGTGCCAATCCATCAGTAGGCACACATTCACTCTGACACTAACACACACACACACACACACACACTATATAGGGGCAATTTAGAGCAGTCAATTCACCTTGAATCCATGTTTTTGGACTGTGGGAGGGTAACTGGAGAACATGGGGAGAACATGGACATCAGAGTGACTGCACAGTCATTGTGGGGGGAGGGTTTTGGGGGAGAACCTCAAATACAGGTGTGTGGTTCTGGAATGGGGGCGGCACGGTGGCTTAGTGGTTTAGCATGTTCTCCTCTCAGCACTA
>JAFMOD010000300.1:68518-79468 GCA_019802435.1 Corydoras maculifer | reverse complement strand
GTGTGTGTGTGAGTGAGTGTGTGCCCAGCGATAGATTGGCGTCCTGTCCTGGGTCTATCTGCCCAGCACCCGAAACTTTCTCCCCTGGATGGGCATGGGGAACCCCCCCCCATGACCCTACTAGAGGATAAAAGCGGGAGATAATGAATGAATGAATTTATAATAATTTGGCCACACGAGGGCAGTAAGTGATGGTTAGAGAAACCCAAATCCTGTTACTCAGCCATCAGGGTTCACTTCACTTTTGTTTGCACTAAACGCATTTCCGAATCAAACTTTGTTTTTTTTTTTTTAATAATGACAATTATTTAGGGGCAGCACGGTGGCTTAGTGGTTTAGCATGTTCTCCTCTCAGCGCTGGGGATTCCCGGTTTCGAATCCCCATCTGGGTGGAGTTGCCATGTTTTCCCCGTGTCCGCGTGGGTTTCCTCCGGGTTCTCCGGTTTCCTCCCACAGTCCAAAAACATGGATCAAGGTCAAATGAGTTCTCCAAATTGCCCCATTTAGAGTGTGTATGCGTGTGTGTCTGTGTGAGTGAGTGTGTGCCCAGTGATAGATTGGCATCCTGTCCTGGGTGTATCTACCCAGCGCCCGGAACTTTCTCCCCTGGATGGGCATGGGGAACCCCCCCCCCCTTCACCGCGACCTTAATAGAGGATAAAGCAGAAGATAATGGATGGATAAAAGAATGAAAATCATTTAATCCACCACCCTAATGACGGCTGCTCGGTCCATGGTCCTCAGAACTACAGAATGGAACTGCAGAACTACAAACCCCGTCTATAAAGTGGGAGGAGCTTATTCAACGTGTGGGCAACAAGAAGGCGGGGTTAATCACGTGACCTGTCAGTGTCTATCGGTGTAAATTGCCACTATATACATACGATATGAAAAGCAGAAAACAATCAAAAATGAAAGTTATGATGATTAATAAATTAAAAGAGCAGGTGCAAACCGCTGAGTCACGCTAACGCTGGCTCTGCCGATAAAGATCGGTCGTACAGCGCGTTACACGTCATCAAACACGCCGTCACCTCCGTGTTTATTTGATAAAGCCGTGTTTACCCGTTTTCCGTTGTTACACGTCACCAAATCCGCGTTCAACGCGATAACTGCCGTTAGAATCACCGCCGACAAAGCCGAACGTCCTGCGGCCGCCATATTGCCGGAGCGTTAGAGCGAACCGACGGAGGATTCCAAATAGAGCGCCGTCGGAAACGTAGTGCACTACGTTCAGTGGCGCCGTGGTTCCTATGTAGTGCACCTATGTAGGCAGTAAGGGGTCGTTTGGGATTCTGACTGCTAGGCGTCGAAAACGGACGCTTAAACGTTAACTAAAAGCGAACAATTCATCCATAAAATCAACAATTAAGATTTATTTTCTAAGTAATTGGTAATAATACATTTATTTTAGTGTATGTAGTTATTTTTAGTGTCATTTATTGATTTATTTATTTTTAAATTAGTCCGTATTATGAGATATAAAGTAAATTAGGTATAAAGAATTCTGAGATGTTTTTGCTTTATATATTTTTATTTTATTTTATTTTATTTATGACATTTTTTGTGTGTGTGTGTGTGTGTATATACTTAGTGGTTGGCATGTTCGCCTCTCAGCGCTAGGGATTCCCGGTTCGAATCCCCATCTGGGTGGAGTTTCCATGTTCTCCCGGTGTCTGCGTGGGTTTCCTCCGGGTTCTCCGGTTTCCTCCCACAGTCCAAAAACATGGATCAAGTCAATTGAGTTCTCAAAAATTGCCCCATATAGAGTGTGTCTGTGTGAGTGAGTGTGTGCCCAGCGATGGATTGGCGCCCTGTCCTGGGGTCTATATGCCCAGCGCCCGAGATGTTCTCCTCTGGATGGGCATGGGGAACCCCACCGCGACCCTAATAGAGGATTTGTGTGTGTGTGTGTGTGTGTGTGTGTGTGTGTGTGTTCAAAGTGATTTGGATCAATTTCATCTTATCTCTTGACTCTTGTTTGTACATTATATATATTTTTTTGTTTAGTTGAGAGACACAACGCCATGAAAAACTGTAATAAACCTTTAAAAACCTAAGACACTACCTTAACATCTTGAAAACTGCGGTTGTGAAACTGCATCAGTCCGCCAGAGGGCAGTATCACCAAAAAAACTGTCCCCAGCGTTCAGGATTAATGCAGTTTAAACTGATTGACATCACTTTACACAATTCACACACACACACACACACACACACACACACACACACACACACATAGAGGTCAAACCTTACCAGCGCCAACTGCACGTCCACCTGCTGGGAATACAGGTTCGAATCCCAATGTGGGTGGAGTTTGCATGTTCTCCCCGTATCCATGTGGTTTTATTCCGAGTTTTCCAGTTTCCTCCAACAGACCAAAAACATGGATTCAAGCTGAATTGGATGCTCTTAATTGCCCCCATAAAGTGAGTGTGTGCTCAGTGATGGATTAGAGCCCCTTTCTATTGCCCGAAATATTTGCCCCTATAAATACATTAGAGACCCCAAGTATTTAAATAGCCAGTAGATAGTGGATGGTTGGATGGATGTTATCGGGTGATGCATTTGCGGTACCACTGGGTGTCAGTGTTGCTCACCTATGCAATGGCTCATGCTGCAGCGATAGGTATTTTCCAATCCATCAATGGACACACACTCGCTCACACAAACACACTCTATATGGGGCAATTTGGAGAATTCAATTCACCTTGATCCATGTTTTTGGACTGGAAAAACGGAGAACCCAGAAAAAACCCACATGGACATGGGGAGAACATGCAAACTCCACCCAGATCGGGATTCGAACCGGGAATCCCCAGCGCTGAGAGGAGAACATGCCAAACACTAAGCCACCCAACATGACCATTATTTATTTATTTGTTTTTATTTATCCTTAGTGTTTCATCCACAGTCCGAATCCAAAGAAGGTCTTCTGCGAGGCGTAGGACCCGCTCTGCCCGCCGTACAGACGGAACCTGTGGTCCATCCGTCCCTCAGGAACCGGAGGGACCAACTGAACCTCCTGAATGTAATAATGAAGTGTCGTGTCTCAGGACATCGGTCCATACGACGACACGTCAACACGCCGGGACACCAAGGACACGGCCGCATGTCATCGCCTGTCGTTACCCCAATTAATAGCTCTGTTAATTGGACCCCCCTCTAACGAGACAACCGGATAACGGGTGGAGTTGTGGGGTGGGGGTGGGGGGGTCGAGGCTACGGCTGTCACATTAAACCTCCCTGACGTCGCCGCTCCTTGGCTCGCCTCTCATTCCGTCCCACAACACGACCCGGATTCTGTCACCGTCTCGGGTGTCGGCCGCCCCCCCATCCCGTCCCGTCCCGTCCCGTCCCGTCCCGTCCGGTGCCCTGCCTGCCTCGCTCCGTCTCTCATCACCCGCCCTCCTCCGTCACCCCCGAGGTGTCCGGCGGCGGGGACGAGGGGATATAAGAGGGGCAGGCGGCGAGGCGTGGACAGACCCTTCAGAGGAAGGTCATTCTGAAGCTGACGTATGAGACGGGAACATGCCCGAGCCCAAGAAAGCAGGTAGGGCCACCGCGCCCGTCGCCGGGGTCACGGCTGTGGCTATGGGTCTGATTTATAAAGAATGACGGGCACAATTAATTTTATTAGATTTATTATGTGGTGTTTTTTTATTCCTTCTGTTCAATTAAAATACATTCGGATATTAACGGATCTTTAACGGAGGTTAATAAATGTAATTAAGTTATTATAATTATTTAAAATCGGGTAGCTGGCAGGTAAATTACGCATTACTATCCTCAGTGAGTTCGGTGTGGAAGAACCTGACGGGTCCAAAACCATCGAGTGGATTGGACGTCCAACATCGGTGTCTGACCCCAATATTAAAAACGAACCAAACGCTCACGGAACCTCGACGTAAACCCTGACCACACGGCGTTCCCAACGGAGATTACACCACCTTTAAAGATCCGCAAATCATCAGACTGCAGATTAGATTCAAAGCATTTTAAGACTTTGAGGTTGGATTAGTTAAGATCGGATCGGAATAAATCAGAACGGATAAGATTAGGTTAGGATTAATGTTGAGATTAGATTACGGCACACTGGATTCCATATAGCCGAGGTTGGATTACATGGATTAGATCGTGGATTAGATTAAATTTGATTGAATTTGTTTAGATTCAGTGTAGATTTAATGATCAGTTTGGGATTGGACTGAAATTAATTCGACTACATTAGTCCGGAATCTAGATTAGGATCAAATCATTTTCAGTTCTAAGGAAACTTAAAAGTTAAGATTGAATTGGATAAAGATGAGGATTGAGATTAGATTATTTGGCGATTAAACTGAGATTAAATAGAAGTTGGTGATCTGAGATGAGATTAGGATAAAACATTTGTTTGGATTATTCTTTAACTACATTGAGATTGAGACTGAACTCAATTAGATTATGTTAAGATTAGATTGAGATAATTTTTTTTTTAGATTATTTTCAGATTAGATGGAGTTGAAATTTTAACATCTTATGCTGAGATTAGAGTGAGATTAAATTTTATTGGATAATGCTGGGATTAGATGGAGATTACATCACGTCAAACTGAGGATACTGATAATGTTACATGTGAACTCACGCTACTGCAAATCTGAGCGACGTCAGTCAGATAATCCAGAGTTCGGTGGATTACGAAAGTCGTATCGTCTCATGGTTTGTGTTCCATCTTTAGGTTTTACAGAGTCATGTGACTATGACAACAAAGCTACATGGTGTAACATTAGCATTGGGACTTAAAGCACGGCGGCGTTCAGGGGATTAAGGAGCAACGTGTCAGATTACGATCAGATTAAAATTAAAGATTACGCAACAGCGGAAAAGACAAAATAAAAGTCTTTGGGTTTATTAACGTACTGAACTCCTCTGTCCTGTCTGTAATCTGTGATCGTCTAATGAAGACTTCTATAAAGGCATTGCCCCCCCCCCCCCCCCGCCGTTCTGTGATACCCCGCAGCGGGGTAACTGAGTCGCCTCGACGGCAAATGTTTACGAAGCTGCAGCGTTAATGTCAGTCAGATTTACGGTCTGTAAGCGGCGGCCTCGTAAAACTCATCCGGGTGACGTTCCCCCGACGGACGGGACGCCTCCGAAAATCCATCTGCCCTCTGAAAGCTGAGCCGACTCCCTACACCCCCCCCCCTTTCCCGGTGCTGAAAGGGGGTGGAGTCAGGACAGGGCCAGGTGGCGGTCAATTCTGACCTCCATTCAGAACCTGTAGGAGCAGAACGGGGCCTTCCCCAAACTATTTCCACGCCCTTGGCTCCTCCCCTTTTTAAAGTAATGCCCATATATGGACTGGGTTCTGAGGATGTGCTCTAAAGTATTTGGACACCCACCTGTAAGAGCTCACATCACTCATGCCATTATACATTGGCTCCTCCCCTTTTCTGCACTCTCTAGAGCAGTGTCAGTTGGGGGGGGGGGAATTGTTGCTGGAGGTCCGACACTGATGATGGGATAGGAACGGAACGGGGCCTTCCCCAAACTGTTTCCAAAGTCTGCCTAAATAACACCTGACCCGTCTGGGACACCGGACTGAGTTCCGAGGATGTGGCCTAAAGTATACGGACACCCACCTATAAGAGCTCTCATCACTCAAGCCTTTATATTGTTGGCTCCTCCCCTTTTGTGCTCTCTCTAGAACAGTGTCGTCGGTGGGGGGCGGGGGGTGTTTGCTGACGGAACACGGTCCTTCCACAAACTGTTGCTACAAAGTTCTCCGGAATGCCTCGGACAGCCACCCATTAACAGCGACAAGAGCTCCCATCAGTTCTATGACACGCCCAAGTTGGCTCCTCCCCTTTTTGCACCCTATAGAACCTTGTCAGGGGGGTGTGGGGGGGGTGTTGCTAGAGGTCCGACACTGATGTCGGGATGAAGTGACCTGGGCCACGATCTCGATTCCGGTTCATCCCAAACATGTTGAGCCCCAAACCCCCCCCCCCCCCCACAGTACCCCGACACAGAACCCTCATCGCCCCCCCGCCCCCACAGAGGTCAGGTTAGGAGACCGAACGAGATGCAGAGTTGCGTCCCGGCGCTTTTGTCCATATAGGGTGACCCACGGACACCGTGCGAGGTTTTGGGTGTTGGTTCGGGGGGGCGGGGGGGGGGGGCGCAGCAAACTCCCAAATTAACGAGCGGTGTGCGGGGTAGGAGAACCAGCTCGGAACCCGGGACCTAATCCCACTAAAGAGCCGCGAAGCCGTTTGAGTCGAGGCCAGAACGCCGAGTCAGCCGTCCCCCCGCGCCAACCCGAATTCCGACGGACACTGGGGAACCCCCCCCCCCCGGCTCGTCACGTGACCACGTAATCAGAACCCTGAGGCGCCACATCGTGACCTATCCCGGCACAGCTCGGAGCGGCGCTCAGCTTTCTCGCGGCCATGCCTCCCGCCGTTCTCCCTCAGACCCCGGATCCCATGTTCTCCGTGAGCGCCAGCCGTTAAGAACCCCAATAAACAGCCTCCAGAATAGAACCGGGGGCCCCAGGATGGCGCGGCCCCGCCCCGGACGGATCGGGCCGACTGCTGAGGGGTCGGTGGAGACGGGCGAATGAGGGCGCGCGTATTTTTAGGGGACCGCCCGCAGCGCGGAGAACATCGTCTTAAATGGAGAGGAACGTCTGGAGAGGTCGGTTTCAGGCAGCGGGGGGCGTCTGGGTTTCCCGTCGCCATGGTAACAACATACCCGAAAAACACGCGGGGTGCAAGGTAGGACCCTGGGGAGTTCTTCTTGACCCATGTTTCGATTCCTGATCGGAGTGAAGTTGGCATGTTCTCCCCGTGTCCGCCGGCTTCCTCCCGCAGTCCAAAAACATGGATTCAAGGTGAATAGGCTGCTCTAAATTGCCCCTATATAGTGTGTGTGAGTGAGTGCCTAGCGATGGACTGACACCGCTCGAAACGTTCCACCTTGGATGGGCATGGGAAACCAACTCCTCCCCCCCGAGGCCCCCTGGTGTTTGTTGGTTTTTGAGGCAGGCCTTTGTGAGGACCGAGGCACTCCCCCCGCTTTGGGACGGAACGCAAAACGTTATGGGTTCTAATCGGTCCGCAACCCTCTGGGGAACCTTCTCAGCTTGTCGATGTGGCCCCTCATGGGCAGCTAACATCACCATCCATGACACCCCTCGAGGGGGTCAGCAGGGTTAGTGTAACCTCTCTCCCATTCGGATGCCCCCCACTAACCCCCTGGGGTCACACCGAGGGTTTCTTTACCCCCGACTCAGCATGCCGTCAGGAACATCCTGCACCCTGTCGTCTGTAACGGCGGAGGCGAGGCTCACGCCCTTCCCAGCGTGAGGCCCGTATCCATGACGACACAGTTCCATGACGACCAACAACGGCTGAGAGCCCTCGCTTAGGGGCCCCGACGGTTCGGCGGAACCGGAGCGTAGACTTTCTGTTCCCCAACTTCTGACAACTGAACAAACCCCGATTCATTCGCTTCAGTCCAACCCCCCCCTCCTCTTACACCCCCCCCGGTGGAGGCAGAGTGCCAGCGTCCTCGTGCCTCGGGGCATTACCTCATGTCTTTGGCCTCCTGCTGATGAACGCTGAGCGTTTGATTAATCACCAGCAGATGAGGCGCGGCCCGCGGAATTCGTCCTTGGACCCCGCGTACCGCCGCGGCATTTTCCCCGAAGGTGCAGATTTGGGGGGGGGGGGGGGTGGAAGCATGCGACGTTGTGATCGATTGGTTCGTGTTGTTGGGCATCGCTCAGCTGGCCGTCACCCCACGTGTCCAACAGGGTTGCACTGCGGGGGGGAGAACATGCCAACTCCACACCGTCGTTTTCCCTGCCGTTACTCACAAATTAGGAACCACGTCATCGACCGTGATCGGTCGCCAATTTACGATCGATACTCCCAGAATTCTCGTCATTAAAGACACGGAGCGGCTTACGGAGGAATGTCCTCAGACAGGCGGACCTCCGGACCCGAACCCTGCGTTGTTTTGAGGCGGCGGTTGCCGTAGCGACCCCCCCCCCCTTCATCGTCCTGACCTTCCGCCGCCGGAGATTTGATTCCCGCCGCGGCGCCATGTTCTCCGTTCCAAACATAGACGAGAGAGCGGCGTGTCAGCGCTGTGTAAACACCGTAAAACGACAAACACCCGAACGACGGCTGTTAGCGGCCCCTCAGGGCCCCGCGCCGAACTCACCGCTAAAAAACCAAATCAAATTTAATTAATAGTTAGAAACGAGGCGTTTTAATTACATCTGATTGATCTGCCGCTCACACGACTTTCCCTCAAACTAAAAGTGCAGGTCCTCATAATATAGTTCACACGTCGGTAGGTTTTATTTACGGGAGTATTTCGGAGAGTTGGCATGTTCTCCTCGTGTATTTTTCGACAGTCTGAAGATCACTGTAGTGGGTTATTTATAGATTCTTAACAACCTGTTTAAAGGACCTTAGTTGTATCTTTAGGGGGTCCATAGGTATTTACATGAGCAGGATTAATTCGGAGAGTTGGCATGTTCTCCTCGTCTATTATTCGGCAGTCTAAAGATCACTGTAATGGGTTATTTATAGATTCTAAACAACCCCTCCACTGTTTAAAGTACCTCATTTGTATCTTTAAGGGGTCCAGAGGCATTTACATACGAAAGATTATTTTGGAGAGTTGGCATGTTCTCCCCACGTCCGCTTAGCTTTCTTTCTCCAGTCTAAAAACACGTTAGTGGGTTAAACGACCCCTAGACTGTTCGTAGTACCTCATTTGTATTTTGAAAGAAGTCTGAAGTCATTTGTATTTGCAGGATTATTTCGGAGAGTTTGCATGTTCTCCTCTTGTATCCTTAGGTTTCCTTCTACAGTTTAAATACACGTTAGTGGGTTATTTATAGGTTCTTAATGACCCATAGACTGTTTATAGTAATTTAATTGTATCTTTGAGGGGTTCATAGGTATTTGCTGCGTTATTTGGAGTTGGTATGTTCTCCTTATGTATTATTAGGTTACCTCCTCTGGTCTGAAGAACATGGTAGTGTGTTATTTATAGATTCTAAACGACCCCTACCCTGTTTGTACTTTATTGTATTTTTAAAAAATTCCGAAGTCATTTGCATTTGCAGGATTATTTCGGAGAGTTTGCATGTTCTCCTCATGTCCGCTTAGTTTTCCCCCTACAGTCTAAAAAACTTCTCTAAGTCTAGGAAACATGTTAGTGGGTTATTTATAGAGAATCAATGACCCCTACACCATTTAAAAGTACCTTACTTGTGTCTTTAGAGGTCCTTAAAGCATTTGCGGGATCATTTTGGAGAGTTTGCATGTTCTCCTCGTGCATTACTAGGTTATGTTCTAAAAAAAACTTTCTAAAAACACGTGAGTGGGTTAACTGAAGATTTTAGATGCCGCCTACCCAGTTTAAAATACCTCACTCTTGTCTTTGGGCGTCCAAAAGCACTTGGCATTTGCAGGACTTCAGAGAGTTGGCATGTTCTCCTCATGTCTGCCCAGGTTTTCTCCTACAATCTAAAAGAAATACACATTAGTGGTTTATTTAAAGATTCTAAATGACCCGTACACTCCTTATTTAGTACCTTATTTGTGTCTTTGAAGGTCCATAGGTATTTGAATTTGTGGCATGATGTTGGAGAGTTTGCATGTTCTCCTTTGTGTATTATTAGGTTACCCTCCCACAGTCTAAAGAAAACATACTGAAAGGTTCTAAACGAGGTGTTTAAAATCAAGAACCCAGTCACCGGGGGTATGCACCAGAAGTTGCCCCTGTGGGCCCTTAAGCAAGGCCCCTCACCCCTTATTGCCCCGTAATCGGGGGGGGACGCTGTATCATGGCCGACCCCGAGCTCTGACCACACCCACGAGCTGGGTTTCTTAAAAAAAAGTGTCGGCACGCTGACCTCATGTTCCGCAACGCGTCTTTATCGGGGGACAGAGGTTCTGCGGCAGATGGCCGGGGACCGGCGGGGGACGACGAGGACCGATAGAGTTCTCGCGCTGACAGCTCGAGAGAACCAGAGGGTAAACACATGCCGGATACGTTTGTGCCACGTGAACATTCCCCGGAGGTTACGGGGGGAGTGACCGCATCGGCCACCTGAACGAGAACCTTATGACGTCATAACCTTCACTCGGCGCTCGGGACCGAACCCGGGCGCGGCCGCGGAGACGGGCAGATGCTGCGCTATATAAAGCGGCGTGTGCAGATCGTGTGATGGGTATTTAAAGACGGGACCCGCGTTCCGTGGGCGGACGTGCCATCAGCCGGGGGAGCGGACTCACTCCTTCACACGGTTCTCAAACCCGAGCCGGCCCGAACCCCACACCCCCGTCACACTGACCACCCCGCCGCGCTTAACGGGCGAGGGTATGAGGACGCTCGGGTTACGGGACTCGGATCAGATCTTCAGGAAGGCTGGGTGAACATACCAAATCTCACCCTTAATAGATCAGAGCTGAATTACACTGATGTCCATGTGGAAGGAAACCGGAGAACCCGGGGGCAACCATGTTGCATGTTCTCCCCGTGTCCATGTGGGTTACCTCTGGGTTCTCCTGTTTCCACCCACAGTCCAAACACATAGAATCAAGGAGAATTAGCTGCTCTAAATTGCCCCTAGGGCGGCACGGTGGCTTAGTGGTTTAGCACGTTCGCCTCTCAGCGCTAGGGATTCCCGGTTCGAATCACCATCTGGGTGGAGTTTCCATGTACTCCCCGTGTCTGCGTGGGTTTCCTCCGGGTTCTCCGGTTTCCTCCCACAGTCCAAAAACATGGATCAAGTTAATTGAATTCTCAAAATTGCCCCATATAGAGTGTGTCTGTGTGAGTGAGTGTGTGCCCAGCGATGGATTGGCGCCCTGTCCTGGGTCTATCTGCCCAGCGCCTGAGACGTTCTCCCCTGGATGGGCATGGGGAACCCCACCGCGACCC
>JAFMOD010000300.1:44058-67716 GCA_019802435.1 Corydoras maculifer | reverse complement strand
GTTTCCTCCGGGTTCTCCGGTTTCCTCCCACAGTCCAAAAACATGGATCAAGTTAATTGAATTCTCAAAATTGCCCCATATAGAGTGTGTCTGTGTGAGTGAGTGTGTGCCCAGCGATGGATTGGCGCCCTGTCCTGGGTCTATCTGCCCAGCGCCTGAGACGTTCTCCCCTGGATGGGCATGGGGAACCCCACCGCGACCCTAATAGAGGATAAGCGGGAGATAATGAATGAATGAATAAATTGCCCCTATATGATGTGTGTGTGCTCAGCAATAGATTATTATGGGTGTATCTTCCCAGTGCCCGAAATTTTCTCCTCTGGAAGATCTAAATTGCCCCATATAGAGTATGTGTCTGTCCAATAATGGATAGGCACCCTGTCCTGGGTGTATCTGCCCAGCGCCCAAAACGTTCTCTCCTGGATGGGCATGAGGACATCCCCCCCCCCTGAGGGATGGATGTCTAACAATTCATCACATGGTACATGACTCTACAACCCCATCTGTACCTCACAGAGCGTCTGAACCCAAAACACGGTCAACAAAAAGTAAACGAGGGTTCCCACATGATCACAGAGCATCTGCGCAGAACGTCCGTTCCAGAAATCCAGGGTTCTGTCCTTTGGGACCCACGCACGTTCTCGTGTCTTGATGTCTCATGATAAATCAAAGCATCCCATTTAAGTTGGTGCTCCACTGCGAGGCCTTTCCACAACACTCTGGAGTCCGTCCAGATTTTCTCATCCAGAATGCCATTCATGAGGTCAGACACTGATGTCCTCTGAAAGGACGTGGCTCAAAACTCTTCATTCGAGGTCACGTTCTTCAGACTCATCCCATCGTACCTTTATGGATGTTGCCTTATGCGCCAGGGCCTGACGGAAACGGGACCGTCACCAAATGGGGAACTATTTCAGCGTGGTTCTGAGTTCCCTCGTGTTCTTTAAAGTCCAGAGTCCTCGAGGTCAACAGTATTTTTTATTATTTTGAGGTCAGTCGCAGTGTGTTCTGTACGGTACGTTCTCAGAACCTCGGGTTTTAATGCGGAGACTCAAAAAGCTCACGGAGACATTTACACGCTGCTGTGTCTGTCCGTCTGTCTTCATCCTTCTTCGTTTCTCGTCCGTCAGTATGTCCACCTGTTCCTTTGTCGGGGTTGAAGGTGCTTCTCTGACCTTCCCACGCGGTCGGAGGAGCACGTTTAAGCCGTGAGCGCTGACGTGTGCCTCCTGAAACACAAAACTTGTCCAAAATAGAGGTGTGGACCCTTCAGTATGCCCCCTATGGTTCCAGGGTGGGTCAGGCAACATAACCCTGAGAGACAAGGCCAAGTACGGTGTCTTATGTACCTCACGGGACGTCCCGATGGGTGATGTCTCGGATTTATATTTGCGCACACACACTCTTAGATGCACACATGAACACATTTTTTAAAAATAAAATTAGTACCAAGCAACAGTCTTATTTTAGTTCTTCTTCTGTCTGTTGGTGCATCACTGCCCTCAACCATAAATCAAATCAAATCATCTGCCCCACAATGTGGGAAATTTGATATAAAGAGAGAAAGAACAAACAAACACACACACACACACACACACACACACACACACATTATCCCATCAGCACGACTATCACATCTGCACCATTGTGACATCATCATTGTCCCATCACCATCGTGACATCAGCACGACTGTGACCAACATGACTGTGACATCATCACTGACATTATCATCACTGTCCCATCACCACTGTGACATCATCACTGACATTATCATCACTGTCCCATCACCACTGTGACATCATCACTGACATTATCATCACTGGCCCATCACCACTGTGACATCATCACTGACATTATCATCACTGTCCCATCACCACTGTGACATCATCACCACTGTGACATCAACATGCCTGTGACATCATCATTGTCCCATCACCACTGTGACATCACCACCACTGTGACATCATCACCACTGTCCCATAACCACTGTGAACATCATCATCACTGTCCCATCACCACTGTGACATCAGCACGACTGTGACATCAACACACCTGTGACATCATCATCACTGTCCCATCACCACTGTGACATCACCACTGTGACATCAGAACAACTGTCCAGCTGTGTCAGGTTTAATGCCACATTTAGGAAATCTGCATCTAAAAATGCAGTGTGTGTGTGTGTGTGTGTGTGTGTGTGTGTGTACTGGGGGGGGGGCAGTAGTGTGAGAGCTAACTCATTGATGTTGAACACAGAGGAATGAAACCGTTCTGTGAGTCTGTAGAGCTCGAGTCTGTAACGTCTCTGTCTCTCTGTCTTTCCTGCAGCACCTCAGAAAGAGGAAGCAGCTCCTCCTGCTGGTGAGTGTCTGCACGTGTCCCCGGCCTCGCCCGCCGTCTCTTTAAATGTTTCTCTGTAGTCTGTTTCATTCGTTTCTGCAGGCGACTCTCTCTCATCAGCTCCCCTGAACGCGCCGGACGATCCTCAGGACGAATTCATTAATGAATTAAAATCGCAGACTCGTTAACTGATAATTCATTAAAAGACAAATATTAAAACGATGATGATGATGGACGGACGGACGGACGAGTGAATTGCATGTCCACTGTTTGCCGGCTGCGTTTTTTTCGGGTTCCTTCACAGCCCTGCCCCTCCCCCACGTCCCCCCGTCCCCCACGTCCCCCGTCCCCCCGTCACGTCTCGGGGTCTTTAACGGGTTCTCGTCCGCTGATTAACCTGACTGTCTGCTTGTCGCTTTTTTCTTCTCACGCAGAGCAGGATGAGGGCCGAGATGGTAAGGACATGACCCGACGGGGGCGGGTCCGCGTCCCGCCCGTGCACGTGTGGTTTTCTGTTAACGGTCCACTCAAACGGGGGAATTGAGTGCGCACTCGGTTGTGGAGCGTGTGTCCCGGTGACGCCGCCGGCGAGCCGTGTTCCCCGAGGCGGACCGTGCCACGGGGTTCCACGCTGTCCACGAGAACCCGCATGCCGCTGCACAGCACTGTGGGCACGAGCATGCGCCGCGTCGCCGGGGCCCGCCGTTCACGACTGGACGGCGGTGTCCGCACATCGCCGCCGATGTGCCGATGACGACACGCAGCGTGAACCGGACGGTCCCGGGAATAAGGATCTGCGGATCCGGGCGACTAAAACCGGAACTAAACCCGCCCGCTCGTCGAGCGCGTTGCTCTGGTGACGGACCACCAAGCAATTGTGACTGCCTGACGATTGTCGTAGTGAAGACTGATGCCGCTACGGCAGGGGGAAGCACAAAAACACTCCTCGATCTCACGCATCACCTAGAACACGACCAGAACACCACGGCAACCACAACCACGGACTGACATAGGTTTTTCCAATTTTCGAAAATGGACACCTCATCAGCGGCACGGTGGCTTAGTGGTTTACCATGTTCTTCTCTCAGTTTGGGAGATTCCAGGCTCGAATCCCCATCTGGGTGGAGTTTATATGTCCTCCCCGTGTCCGCGTGGGTTTCCTCCGGGTTCTCCGGTTTACTCCCACAGTCCAAAAACATGGACCAAGGTCAATTGAATTCTCCAAATTGCCCCATATAGAGTGTGTTTGTGTGAGTAAGTGTGTGTCCAGTGATAGATTGGTAGGTGCCATGTCCTGGGTGTATCTGCCCAGTGCCCGAAACGTTCTCCCCTGGATGGGTATGGGGAACACCTCAGAGACCCTAGTAGAGGATAAAGCAGTAGATAATCAATGCCTAATTCCCCACACTTACAGAGCATGAGTACCCCATTGAGTCCGGGTCCTCACAAGGTCCACCATGTTTTTTTTCTTTAAAAAACTACATAACAGGCAGTTTTGTCTTGCCACTACCTTGAGACGACATACCGTTGTAAAAAAAAAAAGAGCTATATAAATAAAGGAACTAAACTGACTTAACTTTCGGTTGGTTCCCATTGACCACGTCCCTCAGTTTGACGCCGGTGCACTCTCTCCAGAAAGTCTGTCCCAAGCTCGAGCATCGTATCCACGGTTGCTAATTAATGGGTGGGGCACTGGACATCGGGTCTGGTGTGTACCATGCCAGCCGATACCACACGAAACCTAAAGGACTGCTGTTACCATAGTTACCAATGTGTTCTGTTGGGAATCCAGGACTGTCGTTGTGCTTCACTCTATAAAAAAAAACCATTAAAGGTACATTTTGTAGTCCAGATGGATCTAGAGCGCCATCTATTTGGTGGGTGGAGGCAAAATAATAGAGACTTAGTGTGGAAAGAAGGGGGTGGAGCTGTGGTTTTGTGGCGAATCCATAGCCGTGTGCATTTGATTTGATTTGCTTGTGAGATTGTAATTAATTGTGAGTTAACGAGTTTCTCTTCTGTTTCTTCATTCTCGCTTTCGTTCGTTCGGATGCAGAGTTGCCTGAGGATGGTAAGACACAACCCCGAAACATGTATGTGTTCAAAACGTATACATGGAACGTCCCACCCTGTTTTAAATATATATGACGTTATTTACACGTGTCGTCACGTCCCCAAGGGATCTGGAAACGAAGGAGGTTTAATTAATTAAGAATCTTCTGCCTGGCCAAAACAACGGTCCCACATTCTGAAAATTTACTAAGTACCCCAAATTTCAGGTCAGAACACAGAGTCGGTCCTGATATAGCACTCCTTGGAGCAACGAGGGTTAAGGGTCTTGGGAAGTTACCACATTGGTAACTTCAGTGAACCTGGGATCTGAACACTGGAACCGCCAATCTTCAGCTTGATGGCCCGACATCCTAATATTTGGTTGCCCCCTCCTATGTTCGATGACATCACACACATCGTCTCCACGAGCTTCTGAGGTCACAACGTTCTGAGATGTGGACCACTGAAGGCTTCTCCAGCCCGTCCCAAAGGTTCTCAATGTGGTGCATGCTCCCTGTGTGAGAACGCCATCTCATGCTTCCTGAACCACACTCTCACAATTTGAACATGATGATTTTTAAAATTACCGTTCCCGAAGCACAGATCCATTTGATGGGCCCTGGTGGGTCAGTAGGTTCAGGTCAGCTGACCTCATTCTTAGGACCTGCACCACCACCCGGTCACCCGTCACGTCCAGGTGGCGACCTTGTTTTTTGGCAGCGCAGAACTCGTAGTTGTATTGCGTTCTGTTCAAAGCATGACACTCAGCTCGGATACAGACCCTGCTCTGTGGTTTGATGTTCACCTGATGTTCTCCTGTTCCTGGCAGAACCAGGGGAGGCGCCACAGACCTCCGAATTAACAGGCCTTTTCGTGGAGAGGCCTCAGACCACCGTCGCCGTCAAAGGTCAGAACATCGGGGTTACGTCTTTTATTAATGTTCCCTCAGCGAGTAAATACTCACAGTGTACGTCCAAAAGCCAGGGGGCGTGGTCATAAAGACAAGCGATGTACCAGGAAATGACACAATGCACGACTCCAATTTTTTTTGAGTCCAACTCACATTTTCATGACGACAGGAAAAGATGTGACGTTCGTGGCCAAGGTGGATTCCTCGAACCTGTTGAGGAAACCAGCGATGAAATGGCTGAAGGGCAAGTGGCTGGATTTGGGCAGCAAAGCTGGCAAACATCTGCAATTTAAGGAAACCTACGATAGAAACACCAAGGTGCGGTTACCATGCAGTCACATAACATTTCTTACTGAAATACCACACTACCATGCTACGAAAGGTAGGTCACAGAAGGCCGCGGGCAAATAGTAGCATTGGGCGTGTGTGTTAGTTGAGTTGGCAGGCTGGAATAGTGGGACAAGCAGGGCAAAGTCAGTGGGCAGGGAAGGCAGGTCGGGTATTGATGGGTTGGCAGGCAGGCCTGATGCGTTTCGTGCAAGTCAAAGTCAGTGGGCAGGGAAGGCAGGTCGGGTATTGATGGGTTGGCAGGCAGGCCTGATGCGTTTCGTGCAAGTCAAAGTCAGTGGGCAAGTCCGGTAAGTTTTGGCAGAAGGGTTTGGGCTAGGCAATCAAGAAAAGTAGGGTTAAGCAGGTATGCGGATGGGGTGGGGTAGTCCGACAAACGAGGTAAAGTTGGGCAGGGTACAGATGGGTGAGCAGACCGGGTCAGGTTGGGCAGGGAGGTATGGTACTGTGTGGCAGGGTTGGGTTGTGCTGGGGAGGTTGGGCAGTCGGGCAGGTGTAATCAGGGTTACGACGACTCCTTTTCCCGTTCCTCTCAGATTTACACATATGAGATGACCATCGTGAAGGTGGTCGACGGAGACGCGGGTGGTTATCGGTGTGAGGTCACGTCCAAAGACAAATGCGACAGCTGTACTTTCGACATCACCGTTGAAGGTAAAGACGTTCACGGCCGAGAGCCCGTTTTTACCCTGAAAGTGAACGAATTTATGATGTCATCGTGACCTCTCCCTTGTGTCGTCCACAGCCGCAGAAGAGGTGGCGCAAACGAACATCCTGGAGGCGTTCAAACGATCGTGAGTGTCCGGTTAAAGTCCAGTGGCTTTTATGTCCTCTGGACGTTTCCCTCTTTAAATTCCAAGAGATGTTGATCTCAAAAGTTGTCAGGTAGCCCCAGGTCATTATTCTAGCCCGACGACGACTGGAAATGAATGGCGTTTGTCTATTTTGTCGCTGGTTTCGACTCCCACAATTCTGAATTCTCCTTCTTTCCTTGTCGCGCAGAGGAGAGGGAGGAGAGGATGCTGGGGATCTGGACTTCAGCGGCCTCCTTAAAAAACGGTCAGTGTTACACAACGGTTGGTTTGGTTTAATAGCTTTCAGCCTGCGGCGTCGTACACATAATGCCCCCAATCTGGGCCGCCCCATACCCTGCCCTCTTTTTCAGGGAGCGGAAGCAAAAGGACGAGCCTCAGGAGGATGTGGACGTGTGGGAAATCCTGAAGAGTGCGAAGCCATGCGACTACGAAAAGATTGCCTTCGAGTACGGCATCACGGATCTGCGGGGAATGCTCAAGAGACTGAAGAAGATGAAGAAGGTGGAGCCCAAGAAGAGCGACGGTGAGACCACAGTCACGCCAATGAAATGAATTGTTACATTTAAATTGGTTTTAGAGATGCTGCAGGTAGCTGGAGATCGTCAAGACACCACCTAGAGGGCAACAACTGTGCTGCCCAGTAGAGCAGGAAGGAACCACAACTTACTCCAAGTAGTATTTTAGTGACGCACTGCTCGCTCTCGCCGTTTTTTCAGATATTGTTTTTTTTAGATATAGTTTGTAAACACTGCAGTTTTTTGAGTCTGATCTGGTCCCTACAGTTCTTCGACCCGAACGATTACACATGTCCATTTTTCCCAGCCTTCCTGAAGAAGTTGGAGCCGGCGTATTCGGTGGAAAAAGGAAAGAAGATCCAGTTGTCCGTGGAGCTGGCGGACCCCAATGCGCAGGTCAAGTGGCTGAAGAACGGACAGGAGATCAAACCCTCGGCCAAGTATGGAAACGGAACCCTGCTATGTGCTCCGGGACATGTACCTCCCCGTCGCAGCTGTGTCCTGACCCCCTTTTTTTATTTGCTCAGGTACGTGTTCGAGAGCGTCGGGGGAATCCGAAAGCTGACCATTAACAAGTGCAACCTCTCTGATGATGCCGCCTACGAGTGCGTGGTCGGAGAGGAAAAGTGTTTCACTGAGATATTCGTACAGGGTAAAACCCCAACAGTTACCTCAACCTTAAACTATGAGCACCAACCATCGTCAATCGCAACATAACCAGATTTATCAATAAAAATGTTTTCTAGATCAATAAAACCTACATAGAACCTGGGAGGTTCTAAGATTTAATTATTTGAACCCACCCTGGACATTTAAAGGGACCTGCCCAGGTGATCTGACCGCACCAGTCCTGGACTGTAAGAAGGTTCTGTTAGTTGTTAGCTTAGTTGTAAAGACCAAAATGCTCCTGGACTTTTAGAACAATCTGCGCAGGTCAGATAGGAAGAACCGACTGGACCGATCCTGGACTATGATAGGGACCTGATCAGGTTTGGTAAATGGGACGGTCCATGGCCTTCCTACGTTTCTTGCATCAAGACCAAAATGCATCAAGACTTCTTGATGCATGTAGGGGGGGGAAGGGTTTCTCATGGTTCCCCACAGCCAGGACAGGATGCCAATCTTTCTCTGGACAGTTAATAAGGTGTCTAAGCTTTAATAAGGACCTGACCAAATTTAATAAAATGTAATCAGCAGACTGGTCCCAAACCTCAAAAAAAGACTTGGGTAGGTCTGTTAAATGGATCGCACCGGAACGCTCCTGGACTTTAAGATGACTTGGCCAAGGTTAGTTATGAAGACCAGGGTTCTTCTGGACTTGGAGTCTTCAGTTCTGGACATTGGAAGAAAAAAAAAAAAACAAACATTCTTGGATCTGTTTAAAAAGGTTCATATCAACCCACGAGGATGCTCAGTTTTACCCATGTGTCCTTCTGTTTGTGTTTAGAGCCTCCAGTGACCATCACCAAGCTGCTGGATGACATCCACGTGGTGGTGGGAGAGAAAGTGGAGTTTGAGGTAGAAGTGTCGGAGGAGGGAGCCAACGTGAAATGGTGAGGACGACTGAGAGGACAACGTTGTTGGGACACGCCTAAATTTTGAGATGGCCATGTCCATCAGGGGGATATATTCACACGCAGAATTGCTATTTAAACCACGCAGGCCGAAGGCAGGACAACAGACTGGGCGGGGTGTCAGAACGTGACGAGAACGGCGTCACACCCTGACGGAGTTCTTGGTGTTCCCATGTTTTAGGATGAAGGACGGGGTGGAACTGAGTCGGGACGGAAAGTATCGCTTCAAGAAGGAAGGAACCAAGCACTGGCTGATCATCAATGAGGCGACCAAGGAGGATATCGGCACCTACTTCGTCTACACAAGTGGGGGCCAGTCGAAGGGAGAGCTGGAAGTGGAAGGTACATTTGATAAGGTTCCCGTTAGAAGGCGCCATATTCTATACCAGGTGCCCTTCCTGACACCTCATTGGACATTGAAGCCCAGAGCGCCCGACATACCAGCAAATACGTACCATTCAGGGGGCGATTTGGGACGCTGCCATTGTTTTGGTCTAGCTTAAACCCAACTCTCTACCTGTGACCTCACGTTCCACACCTGTGTGTCTCAGATAAGGAGCTGGAGGTGCTGCAGAGCATAGCCGATCTGACGGTGAAGGCTGCCGAACAGGCCGTGTTCAAATGTGAGGTTTCCGACGATAAAGTCACCGGCAAGTGGTTTAAGGACGGCGTGGAGGTGCTGCCCAGCGAGCGCATTAAAATGACCCATATTGGGAGGTAAGTTCCAAAGCACAGTGCAGTGTACAGTACCCCTGAGTAAGGCCCCTAACTATATTGTTCCTGGGGGCTGGACCATGGCAGACCCTCTACTCTCGCCCCATTCATCAAGTTGATGGTCAATCTGACAGGAAAGAATCCAATGGACCACAGTCTGTTATTGTCGTGGGAGGTGGCCGGTGGGGGTGGATGTGAAACATATCGACTGAACACTGAGAACATACACCCTGCAGACCTAAATACCCCAGTAACATGTGGTCATGGACCCGTTTAGGACTCACAAACTGACGATTAACGACGTGAAGCCTGAGGACGCCGGAGACTACACCTTCGTTCCCGACGGCTACGCCCTCTCCCTCTCAGCCAAGCTCAACTTCATAGGTACGCCCACCACGCATACGAACTGCCGAGAGCTGTACGCACACGCCCAAACACTCAACCTGACACCCATGTCTTTTTGCTCCAACAGAAATCAAGATCGATTATGTTCCTCGTCAAGGTGAGTATTGCGTTCCTTCATCGTGACCCTCGGTCATTTCCTCCATGAGAAAACAGGGGAAGGAACGAATGTTAGTCTGATGTTAATGTTTTGAGGTATCCCAAGTCGATGGTCGGGGTCAGAATACGGGGTGGGCCGGGATACAGCCCTCCTGGCGGAATGAGGGTTTAAGGAACTTGCTCAAGGACCCACTTCGGTAACTGGGTTTGAACCCCTAACCTTATGGTTTCAACCTTTATCCACAGTGGTTTCAGGTCTATCCTCATATTAATTGTGCACTTTGGTGACAGGGGATTCGAACCCAGATAATAAAATGGTTCTGGTCCATGCACTACAGACTTCTGGCCAACTTCTGAATGCCTTGACGGTACCTAGGTGGACTGCTCCCAGTTGCAAGGCGCAACCAGATTAGGGTCTGGCAACGCCTCCAAATCTTTTCCCGTCTTTAGGACCATGTGGCTTTCTTAATATACGTACATATGCCCCCCCAAACCTGAACCAGAAGGGGTCATGTTCCATGTTTTAAAACGACTGTCCTCGTAATCACCTCCAGATCCTCCGAAAATCCACCTGGACGCCACAGGGAGCATGGTGAACAGGAACACCATCATTGTGGTGGCTGGAAATAAGATGCGCCTGGACGTGGAGATCACCGGAGATCCGGCGCCCACTGTCTGCTGGAAGAAGAACGATACGGTAAGAACTCCAGGACCTCGAGGAGAAGGTACTGGCAGAAGGAGTGGTTAGTTTGGTTGTGATTTCTGAACGAGCAGGAGATCTCGACGGCCGAGGGGCGAGTCCGGGTGGAGAGCAGGACCAACCTCAGCAGCTTCGTGATCGAGGGAGCGGAGAGGGCGGACGAGGGTCTTTACAACATCACCGTCACCAACCCCGCAGGAGAGGACAAGGCCGAGCTCATCGTCAAGATCGTGGGTGAGCGACGGTGTTGCTGTGTTGTGATGAAGTTGCCGTGATGGTTTTACTGCCCCCCCCCCACATCAACCACCTTACTGTGTTACTGGATTAGAAAAGCTGCCCATGATTCTGTCGTTTTCTCCTGTCCACCTCTGCTGTAGATGTTCCTGATCCCCCAGAGAACGTG
The DNA here is from genome assembly GCA_019802435.1 of Corydoras maculifer. Lineage (NCBI taxonomy): Eukaryota > Metazoa > Chordata > Actinopteri > Siluriformes > Callichthyidae > Corydoras > Corydoras maculifer. Next base: position 56,843 of record JAFMOD010000300.1, on the reverse strand, counting down.
CGTTGTACCGGAGTGGGTGAGGACTCTGCCTCTGTCGTCTGGGATCCACCTCAATTCGATGGTGGAGTTCCTGTTAAAGGTAAGACTTATTTATTAAAAGAAAGAGAGAACTAGAGATGAACCCACTGAGGACCAGCTAAGTAACCTGCTGAGGAACCTGCTAAGAAAGTTTTTGAGGAACCTGCTGAGGAACCTGCTGAGAAACCTGCTGAGGAATATTCAGGACCTCTTTACTTGCACTACGTTGAAACAACCCTCATTGATGTCACTGAAGGTTGTAGAGCCTGCAGACCTGTAGCTTGTGGTTTCTTTTGCCTTGCAGGTTACCTGATGGAGCGGAAGAAGAAGGGCTCCTCCAGATGGACCAAGTTGAACTTCGACATCTATGAATCCACCACGTATGAGGCGAAGAAGATGATCGAGGGCGTGGTGTACGAGATGAGGGTGTTTGCCGTGAACGGCATTGGCATCTCCCAGCCCAGCGCCACCTCCAAACCCTTCATGCCCATTGGTCAGTGAATGGGGCTGATTGGGAGGGGGGGCATGTCCTATGGCCTATAAGTTATTATAGAAGTTAAGTTGAGGTTCCTTACAGCACCGACGAGCGAGCCGACCCGCCTAGTGGTCGATGACATCACAGACGGATCATGTGCCCTGAAGTGGCGCCCTCCGGAACGGATCGGTGCCGGTGGAGTGGATGGGTACATCGTCGAGTACTGCATGGAAGGAGGTGAGAACCAGAACCTCTGGATCCTATCCTGTCCAACTACAAGTCCAGAACCCTATAAACCAAACTACAGTGACTCCAGAACCCTATAAACCAAACTACAGTGACTCCAGAACCCTATAAAACAAACTGAAGTGAGTCCAGAACCATATACACTAAAATACAGTGAGTCCAGAACCCTACATACCAAACTTCATTGAATCCAGAACCCTGCAAACCAAACTACAGTGAATCTAGAACCCTATAAACCAAACTACAGTGAATCTAGAACCCTATATACCAAACTTCATTGAATCCAGAACCCTGTAAATCAAACTACAGTCAGTAAGAGGGAGTCCAGAACCCTATATACCAAACTACAATAAATACAGAACCCTATAAACTGAACTATGGTGAGTCCAGAACCCTAAATATCAAAGAACATTGAAAGCAGAACCCTCTAAACCTACGGTGTAACCAGAACTTTATGTAAACTCCAGTGTCTCCACGGTGCCTTTGTTTTTTAACCTACGTCCGTGTGTGGGTTCTAGGTACGGAGTGGGTGGAGGCGAACGAGACCCCCGTGGACAAGAACAGCTTCCGTGTTCGGGGGCTGCAGGTCGGGGAGAAGTATCTGTTCCGAGTGACGGCGGTGAACATCGCGGGTCGCAGCCCCCCGGCCGAAATCAAGCAGGGAGTCACCATCAGAGAGATCACAGGTAAGAGACCCCGCCCCCTTCTGATGTAGAACCCTGCACCCCAACACACACGTCTGTCTGCCTTCCAGAGAACCCCAGGATCCGTCTCCCCCGGCAGCTGAGGACTAAGTTCATCCGAAAGGTGGGCGAGAAGGTCAACCTCGTCATTCCGTTTCAGGTCAGAACCCTCAGACCCTCAGCGGCCACTTAATTAGATACACCCCGCTACCATACACCATACACCATACACGTCCATCTGCAGGGTGGGAGGGGCTGCTCACTGATTGGTTCCTTGGTCCCTCACCTCAGGGCAAACCCCGTCCGGTGGTCACCTGGTTTAAGGACGACGCCCCTCTGGACCCGAAGCTGGTGAACATGCGGACCAGTGAGATCGACACCATCCTGTTCATCCGCAGTGCCGCCAGAGAACACTCAGGTCTGTACACGCTGTCCGTGCAGATCGAAAACATGGAGGACAAGGCCACCATCGAGATCCAGATCGTAGGTGAGCTCATACACCCCCCCACACACACACACATGCAGACACGGACCCCCGCAGTGGGGCTCCAGCCAGGCTTCATTTAGCGAACCCGAACTTGAGATCCCCCCACCCCCACCCCAGGTAGAGAGTTAATTAGGAAACGTCTCTGATGAACCACTTAGTCACACTGCACCTCCGGGACCCTGAATTTAGGACACATACACACACACACATTTATATATATACACACACACACTTCCACCTCTGGCGGCTGTCTCCACGCTCACTTTCCGTTCCTCCGCAGCATCTTAAAATGAGGACAGCACGTCTGTGTGTAGCCACACTGTGACGTCATAATCGTCCGTCTGTTAATGAGTTCGTTATCCTCGCAGAGAAGCCCGGACCTCCCGTTTCAGTCATCGTGACCGATGTGTGGGGATTCAACGCTGCTCTGGACTGGAAACCCCCCAAAGACAACGGCAACAGCGAGATCACCGGGTACACCGTCCAGAAAGCTGACCTCAAGACCAAGGTCAGGACACACACACAGATACACACACACACTCTCTGACAATGCTTAAAATATTGTGTGTGTATGTATGTGTGTGTGTGTGTGTGTGTGTGTGTGTGTGTGTGTGTGTGTAGGAGTGGTTCACCGTGTTCGAGCACAACCGCCGGCCCAGCTGCACCGTGTCCGATCTGGTGATGGGGAATGAGTACACGTTCCGCGTGTTCAGCGAGAACATCTGTGGTCTGAGTGAGGAGGCGGGGGTCAGCAAAAACACGGCCGACATCACCAAAACAGGTCCCGAGCGCGCAGCACCCCCCAAAGTGAATCCAGAACCCTATAAACCAAACTACAGTGAATCTAGAACTCTATAAACCAAAATAAAGTGAATCTAGAACCCTATAAACCAAAATATTGTGATTCTAGAACCCTATACACCAAAATAAAGTGAATCTAGAACCCTATACACCCAAATAAAGTGAATCTAGAATCCTACAAACCAAAATAAAGTGAATCTAGAACCCTATAAACCAAAATAAAGTGAATCTAGAACCCTATACACCAAAATGAAGATAGATAGATAGATAAATAGAATACTTAATTCATCCCGAAGGAAATTTAGCAGCCAGTAGCAATAAACCAAAATAAAGTGAGTGCAGAACCCTATAATCCAAACTAGAGTGAGTCCAGAACCTTATAAACCAAACTAGAGTGAGTCCAGAACCTTATAAACCAAACTACAGTGAATCCAGAACCCTATAAACCAAAATATTGTAAATCTAGAACCCTATAAACAAAACTACAGCAGGTCCAGAACCCTATAAAACAAACTACAGAGAATCTAGAACCCTATAAACAAAACTACAGTGAATCCAGAAACCTATAAACCAAACAACAGTGAATCTAGAACCCTATAAACCAAACTACAGTGAATCTAGAACCCTATAAACACAACAGTGAATCCAAAAACCTATAAACCAAACTACAGTGAATCTAGAGCTCTATAAACACAACAACAGTGAATCCAAAAACCTATAAACCAAACTACAGTGAATCTAGAGCTCTATAAACACAACAACAGTGAATCCAGAACCCTATAAACCAAACTACAGTGAATCGAGAACCCTATAAAAAAAACTACAGCGAGTCTAGAAACCTTTAAACCAAGGTACAGTGAATCCAGAACCGTATAATCCAAACAACAGTAAGCACAGAACCCTATAAACCAAACTACAGTGAGTGATAAAGGAACATCTTCTCCTCACCAGGTCTCGAACACAAGACGAAACCGTTCCAAGAGAAGGACATGACCAGCTGCCCCAAGTTCATAACGCCCCTTGTGGACAGATGCGTCATTGCAGGTTACCCTGCAGCAATCAGCTGCGCCGTCCGTGGATTCCCCAAAGTACGAACCCGCCCACGTCACCTAAAAAAAAAAAAAAAAAAAAAAACATGTTAACGAAGGCATTCCTGATTAATTATGTTGTTTTTCTTGACCAGCCCAAAATTGTCTGGATGAAGAACAAGATGATCATCGGCGCCGATCCGAAGTATCTGATGCAGAACAACCAGGGCGTCCTGACCCTGAACATCCGCAAGCCCAGCCTGTTCGACGGCGGCAAGTACACCTGCAAAGCCATCAACGACCTCGGGGAGGACGAGGTGGAGTGCAGGCTGGAGGTCCGAGGTAACCGCCATTAGAATAATTCAACCATAAAAAACACAGGGCAGTCGGGGTTCCAATGCTGACCCCCGGGCCAGTGCGGGAGGTCTGGAGAACCAGGTTCTCTTCTCCATCGTGTGGATGGAGGGGTGAGTCACATTGCGAGTCACTCACCTGAGGAGCACATGGTACCAGGATGCATTATGGGAAGACCCTTGTGTCCTGCGTCCATGTGGATGTCACTCTGACTCCGCCCACCTCGTCGCTGTTACACACCATGTTCACTCCTCCATGGAAACTGTACCCCTGATGGGCGGGGCCTCTGCTGGACAGTCCGAGGAGAATCCCCCGGATCTCGTTAAATAACACGTTGCACCAGTTGACGATAAAAATAACTTTTTGCCGTTAAATAACTTGTTGCGCTAGTTGGCGTTAAATAAATTGTTGGTGTTAAATAACTCGTTAAATAACTTGCGCCAGTTGACGTTAAATAACTCGTTGGCTGAAATAAGTAGTTGGCGTTAAATATCTTGTTGATGTTAACCAACTCATTAACTAACTTGTTGCGCCAGTTGACGTTAAATAACTTAATGACGTTAGATAACTCGTTGGCTGAAATAACTAGTTGGCGTCAAATATCTCGTTGATGTTAACTAACTCATTAACTAACTTGTTGCGCCAGTTGACGTTAAATAACTTAATGACGTTAGATAACTCGTTGGCATAAAATCACTAGTTAAATATCTCGTTGATGTTAACTAACTCATTAACTAACTTGTTGCGCCAGGTGACGTGAAATAACTCGTTGGCGGTAAATAACTCGTTATCGAACGCGGCCCGGCGGTGCACATATGTAAGTGGATCTGCAGATTTTCTTCCTCACGTCTCTATATTTATATATTTTTTTCAGTGTTGACAGAGAAGGAGGAGGCGAAGAAATGAGCAGCGTGAGATGATGAGAACCACGGGAGCCCAACACCAGATAAACGATGAGAACGTCTGTTCCACGGCCTTGTAATCCAAACCCATGAATAATGCATGACCCCGTTCTAGAACCTAGTATCAATATAAATTAATAAAAACGTAAGCAAGCGCTAAGTGCGCCCTCACGCCACCGCTCCATACGTCTTCATTAGAGCTGAGAGTTTTAGGGAGGAGAGTAACGACCTTGAGTCGGCATGACGACGATGAAGATGACGATGATGAAGACGATGATGTGAGGAACAGCCACTCGGATGTCGTTTAGGCTGAAAACATGGACGGCTAAATAAATAAACACATAATTCACACTTGTCGGTGGATACGGGCGATCTTACGAGGGTGTGGGTGGATGTGTGTGAGCGAGCGAGAGAGAGAGAGAGAACCTGGTTCTCATTAGCATATCACGCTGGAGACTAATTATCAAACCCATCAACAAAGCCCTAATTAAATCTCCCACGTCATTACTAAGCAAACGGATTGCGGCCAATTTACGGACGTCCACACGAAAACAAACAGAGCGCCGTCCCCACCGGGGCCCCGCCGTTCTCGCCGATGACTAATGGAACAGCCTGCACGGGACCGGGCCCTCTGCATCACCTTTAACGACTACGATAACTACACTAATTACTAAATTTAATTAATAACTCACTTTTGTAGGTGTGGCATGGTGGTTGGCACGTTCTCCTTTTCATGGTCAGTGAACGGATCCCAATCTGGGTGGAGTTTCCATGTTCTTCCCGTGTCCACCGGATTCCTCCCAAAGTCCAAAAACGTGGATTCAAGGTGAATTGAATTCTACAAATTGCCCCATATAGTGTGTCTGTGTGAGTGAGTGTGTGCCCAGTGATGGATTGCCCCCCTGTCCTGGGTGTATCTGCCCAGCGCCTGAAACGTTCTCCCCTGGGTGGGTATGGAAGAACCCCCCCCCCCCATGACTCCTCTCAGCACCGAGGATCTGGGTTTGGATCCCAATCTGGGTGGAGTTTCCATGTCCTCCCCGCATCCACGTGGGTTTCCTCACACAGTTCTAAAACATGAATTCAAGGTGAATTGAATGCTCTAAATTGCCCCTTTATAGTGTGTGTGTGTGCGCCCAGTGAAAGATTGCCCCCCTGTCCTGGGTGTATTTGCCCAACGCCTGAAACATTCTCCCCTGGATGGGCATGGGGAAACCCATGACATCACATCGGAATTGTGACTATTCATTATTCACTATTGTGATCACAACAATTAAATCTTGAAAAATTCTATATGAAAAATATATTATAAATATTCGAGGCGGCACGGTGGCTTTAGTGGTTTAGCACGTTCGCCTCTCAGCGCTAGGGATTCCCGGTTGAAATATATAAATATTCATTCATTATCTCCCGCTTTACCCTCTATTAGGGTTGCGGTGGGGTTCCCCATGCCCATCCAGGGGAGAACGTCTCGGGCGCTGGGCAAATAGACCCAGGACAGGGCGCCAATCCATCGCTGGGCACACACTCACTCACACACACAAACTCTATAGGGGGCAATTTTTTTTTGAGAATTTAATTAACTTGATCCATGTTTTTGGACTCTGGGAGGAAACTGGAGAACCCGGAGGAAACCCACGCAGACACGGGGAGAACATGGAAACTCCACCCAGATTGGGATTCGAACCGGGAATCCCTAGTGCTGAGAGGAGAACATGCTAAACCACTAAGCCGCCTATTATAAATATTAAAAATGTAAATCTACAGGGAGAAACCGACCTCCATAGCGCCACCTCGCGTCGGTGCTGCTTAGTGTGGGCTAACAGAAGAGCATTAGCTTAAGATGTAGCAATATTAGCATGATGCTATCAAAACAACGAGATGTTTGGAGGAGGCAGTGATTTACAGGAGAACAAACATCGGGTTCTGAACGCATTAATTCACCACAGAACCTGATGGGGGGGGTAAACAGGGTTCTCCATTCATTTAAAGGGTTAATGATCAAAACGTCACATTAAACCGGGCTTAATTAATCTCAGGTGAGAACCGGGATGCTGGACCGCCTGACTGTGATGTCATAGCCTGGTGGATCATGGGAGTTGGAGTTCCCCGGTTGAACGTGTGGTTTGTTGAGTCCCTCCCGTCCAAACACCGTCCCGAAGTTTCAACCAGGGGGCGCCACAGTGGAATTGGCGGCGGTCACGCGTGGTGAGGACCACGGTGCGTGGACGCTGGTGGGAACTGGACTCTGCGTGGACCCGTGAGACCCACCCGAAAATCCACCAATGATAAAACAGTTAAAATGAAGTCATTAATATTCAATTATGACAACTAATTAACACGCAGACAATTAACTTGTTATGAATATGAAACCACGGCGGCTTAGTGGTTAGCACGTTCGCCTCTCAGCACTAGGGATTCCCGGTTCAAATCCCCATCTGGGTGGAGTTTCCATGTTCTCCCCGTGTCTGCGTGGGTTTCCTCCGGGTTCTCCGGTTTCCTCCCACAGTCCAAAAACATGGATCAAGTTAATTGAACTCTCAAAATTGCCCCATATAGAGTGTGTCTGTGTGAGTGAGTGTGTGCCCAGCGATGGATTGGCGCCCTGTCCTGGGTCTATCTGCCCAGCGCCAGAGACGTTCTCCCCTGGATGGGCATGGGGAACCCCACCGCGACCCTAATAGAGGATAAGCGGGAGATAATGAATGAATGAATGAATATGAAACCTCAGCTGATCAGTGGACGTTATGTTGAGACTCTTCAGTCTGTAGGGACCCAAATGGACCAGCAGAGGGCGGAAGTGTCTTATATTCCACATTCCACTCGTCCTCTCATTAAATAAATATTATAAATAATTAACTTCAATAATGTAACAAACTCCGAATTAAACAGAGGAGTGGGGTGCTACAGCCTATCCCAGTGATTACTGGTTGGAAGGCTCTGGATTGGTCCACTGTCCACAAGTGGACATGCAGGACAGTCAGTGTGGACAGAACACCAAAGGCAACGAGGTCTTCAGGTAACGGACCACCGTCTTACAACCTCATTCAAACGATTGTAAGTGGGCGGAGCATAGTCACATGACATCACTCTCGTGCTGATTACGTCTCAGGTTGGAAGAACATGGGGGCAAGAACGCAGAACTTTAGGGAATAAGGGGACAGGACGTATTGTGTCTCAGTCTATTTATTTTAATGCACTTATCATGAGCAGGATTTCTGGGTTGGGTTAAAGCCTATCCCAGCACTCATGGGGTGAAGGGTAAAAAAAAAGTCACCAGCGCACTGAAGAACAGAAACAACTTATATTTCACTAGTTGGGAGAAGGGAAACCCCTGCAGACATGGGGAGAACATGCAAATCAACAGAGCCATTAAGGGTATAGGTATGAGTTAACTTAGAGTGCAGGCCCCAAGCCTGGATACGTTATAGAGTTGTACCAGGAGGGGCGTTTTGGTGTAAAACTGTGCAAAGTCGAAACCCCCGTGGCGCCCTCTGATGGAAGCAGCAGTAAAGCAATGCAAGGGGCCTATTTAAGGGCCTATTTTGGCCCCAAGTTGGGGTTCGAAGGCACAACCTTCAGATCGTTAGTCCAGTGTCCCGACCATGGAGCTACCACGCCCCTAAACTCCACGGTAACAAACTACCTCTATCAACTTTTGGACGACCCCTACATGGCGGTAAGTGGCCCGGGTGAAAATGGGGCATGTGGGCCAGGACGATTTTGGATTGATCCTAATGTGACAGTTGGGGTCAGATAACCGGGTCGGCCATGATACAGCCCCCTGGAGCAATAAGAGTTAAGGGCCACGCTCAAGGGCCCACAGTGCGTGCAACTTTGGTCAACCTTTGGATTGATGGTCCAACGCCCAACCACCACGTCCTTACAGTAAAGGGGCGGGTCTCCCAGCGAAGGTTTTGGTGGGAAATTTAATATGGTGGGACTCCCTTGCGGGCCCTTCAGCATGGCTTCTGCGCCTCTGCTCTGGGTGGACCGTGTCCTGACTGACCCTGTACTCTGACCCCCACCCAGCAAGTGTACGTAGGTCCTTGTAGGTCGCTTCGTATTCAGGGAACGAGAGAACCATTGCGAATGCAGCTCAGCGGAAAGTAAATGGAACACCGCATAAATTTGTGAATCAGCGACAGGTTCACGTCGGAACGTCGGAACGTCGGAACGTCGGAACGTCGCAGTGAAAACCAGAGGGCCGGCGATTTGAATCAGTCACACGGAACTCGCACGAAGACGAAACCCTGGGGTCTGGAAATGAGTGACGCTGATCAATAAAGAGCCGTACTCTCGCTTCAGCACGCAGGATAGAGAACACGCGAGAGCGTGAGAGAGAGCGCGAGAGCGAGAGCGAGCGTGGGTAAGACAAAGACAGAAAGTCCTGTAAGAGCGATGAGAGAGCTATAATTATGAGAGTAATTATACATGAATCTGAAGAGCCAGAGAGACGGAGGGAAGAATGGAACCCGGGTAATTGCAGTATCCAAACCTAATGAGACATAAGGAGGACACACGCTGATGCCGTGTTCCGTGTCTCCTCTGGCGGAACCTCGGCGTCCTCCTGTGGTTACACCGTGCCATGTTTAAACAACACCCCACTTCAGCTTAATCAGAGCGAAGGACGGTGGCGGCGCCTGCAGGGTTCGGTTCCGTGTCCTTCATGCCGTGGAAGTGGACGGCGTCTCATCTCGGTGTACAGACCTGGACACGGAACGTTAGCGGAACCACCCTTGACCAACTTGAATTGCCGCTGGACGTACCTCCACTCCCCCACACCATTGCCAGGCCACTCCACCGGAAGTTTCGGGACCTTCGGTCAGTCTGACGTACATCAGGATGGGGTGGGTTGCTACATTCCTGGACACGGAACGTTAACGGAACCACTCTTTGTCACCCTAATTGCCCCTGGGCATACCTCCACTCCCCCACACCATTGCCGAACCCCTCCATTGGCGGTTACGGAACGTTCCGTCAGTCTGACATACGTCTGGATGGGGGCGGGGGTATCTTTAGTTCCGGGGGTTACAGTGGGGTTCCGCAGGGTTCTGTATGTTCCGTGCGGACGCCTGCTCGCTCTCAGACCGGTGCAGCGCATGCCAGCGGACTGTGCCAGATGCTGACGTGGCATTTCACCAGATTCCTCATGACTTTGACTCTGCAGATCGTTTAGTTCTCCTGCTGCAGGATCGGCTCGCCGGCCTTTTAACTTTCGCTCTCCAAAAATCAGATCGAAACATTTCATAAGAATAATGCGACCTTAAAAATAAAAACGGTTGCCATGACTACAAATAAGCCCCCAAACAACAGTTGAACTGAAATAATCCTCATATATAACGGTTGCCATGACTACTATAATCCCTAATAAACAATGGTTGCCATGACTACAAATAATACTCACATATAACGGTTGCCATGTCTATAATCCCTAATAAACAACGGTTGCCATGACTACAAATAATCCTCATATATAATGGTTGCCAGGTCTATAATCCCTAATAAAGTATGGTTGCCATGACAACAAATAATCCTCATATATAATGGTTGCCAGGTCTATAATCCCTAATAAAGTATGGTTGCCATGACAACAAATAATCCTCATATATAACGGTTGCCATGTCTATAATCCCTAATAAACAACGGTTGCCATGACTACAAATAATCCTCATATATAACGGTTGCCATGTCTATGATCCCTAATAAACAACGGTTGCCATGACTACAAATAATCCTCATATATAACGGTTGCCATGTCTATAATCCCTAATAAACAACGGTTGCCATGACTACAGATAATCCTCATATATAATGGTTGCCAGGTCTATAATCCCTCATAAAAAACGGTTGCCATGATAAAAAAATAATCCTTTATAAACAACGGTTGCCATGAGTACTATAATCCCTTATTAACAATGGCTGCCATGATTACAAATAATCCTTTATAAACAACGGTTGCCATGTCTACTACAACCCCTCATGAACGGGCATGATGCTGCTGGGTGATGCACCCCCTGCAGGTCGGTCTGTATAAATCTATCGAAGGTCCTGCAAAGATCAGCTGCAGACGAGCGGCGAGGCCGTTTAATTAAAAGAATTCGGCTAATTACAGTTGGGCGGTCGGCGCAGACACAGGAGAAGCTTTTAATTTCAGGATGAAGACGACCAGCGCCGTGAGAACAAAAGATTACGTTCCAAAGCTCTAAATACATCTATTTGCTGCTTATCTGCCCCCGTAATTACCCCAATAACACCTCAGAGCACTAATGCCATACATCCAGAGGTGGGCGGAGTTACTGACGAAGGAGAACCCCCAGAACTGACTTAAACCATCGCTTGGTTCTGACATCAGAGGACCGGAGAGCCGAGGCACAGGACCGAGGTCCATCAGGTCGTCAACGTCCAACGGCAAAAGTGCCGACTCTGGAACCCATGAGGACTCGTCACGGCGCTCTGGTGCTCCAACCTCACCATGGTAACGGTTCTCCATCTTCTCCTCCATCCTGACAATTGGTCGCAAATTAACGAACACGTGGTGGGATCACACCGTGCTGTCCGATCGTACGGGCGGGTCCCGGCGGCGCGAGGCCGGTGTTGGAATGCCAAGCAACCGCCGCAGAGGACAGATCGATGGCGTCGCTGCGAGGACCTACTTGGGATGCGCGAGGGCTGCGCTCCTCACCGAGTCCACGTACACGAGGGTCGCAGAGGGGGCTGACGGGCGGACTGACGGGCGGGCGGTCATCATCAGTGAGGCTGATCAATCGGACGCTTCAGTTACCTGCAATTATCAATTAATCATTACACGTGGTTGGAGGTGGGGGGGCAAGGTGGGGTTGGTGAGGGGGTTACACACACACACACACACACACACACATATATACACACACACACATATACACGCACACACACACATACACACACATACACACGCACACCCACATATACACATAAACACATACACACGCACACACACACACATATATATATAAACATACACGCACGCACACACACACATACACACACACAAATGCGCACACACAAACATACACACACATGTGCAGACACATACACACACTACATAGGGGCATTTTAGAGCAGCCACCCACCCATTCATTATCTTCCGCTTAATCCTCCTTTAAGGGTGTGTGTGTGTGTGTGTGTGTGTGTGTGTGTGGGAGGGGGCACGTTTCAGGCACTGGGCAGATACACCCGGGACAGGACGCCAACCTATCACTGGACACACACTCATTCACATTATAAGGGGGCAATGTCGTGCAGCCGATTTACATTGAATCTATGTTTTTGGACTGTGGAGAACATGCCAACTCCACCCAGATGGGGATTCGAACCCGGATCCCCGGCGCCGTGCGTGTCTGTATCTCGTGATGGCGTTCCTGCCCGCCGGGCGGAGGAGAGGAACAAGCGTGGCGGCCGGGTTCAAACAGTTGCCATGGTTCCCAGACGTTGCCATGGCGACGCGAGCTGCCAATAAACTCATGTGAACCGCGCCGTCGCAGAAAGCCAGGAGCGACGTGTGGGCGGGGTCACGGGGGGGGGGGGGTTGTGTTCCGAGGGGTGGCCACGTCTGAAGTCAGGTAGCGTCTGGGCACCAGGTGGTGGTGGTGTGCGCCCACGTGCCCGAACCTCGGACCGCACGCCGGTGTCGGAATCCAGACTGGAGGTCATTGGGTGGTGCATTGTGGGTACTGTGTTGGGTTTTGACATCGGACTCTTGTTATCTCAGTGCCCAACAGCAGGGCGGCGCTCCCACAGCGCAGGTTACCG
>JAFMOD010000299.1:6901962-6967645 GCA_019802435.1 Corydoras maculifer | reverse complement strand
TGACTCAGGGGGGCTGAATAATTTTGCACATCGCACTTTTCAGTTTTTTATTTGTAAAAAAATTGTTGATTCATGTATAACTTTCATTCCACTTCACAATTGTATACCACTTTGTGTTGGTCTTTCACATTAAATTCCAGTGAAATATATTTATGTTTGTGGTTGTAATGTGACAAAATATGGAAAAGTTCAAGGGGTATGAATACTTTTGCAACCCACTGTATATATATAAATATATAGGCGGCACGGTGGCTTAGTGGTTAGCACGTTCGCCTCTCAGCGCTAGGGATTCCCGGTTTGAATCCCCATCTGGGTGGAGTTTCCATGTTCTTGCCGTGTCCGCGTGGGTTTCATCCGGGTTCTTCGGTTTCCTCCCACAGTCCAAAAACATGGGTCAGTGAGTGTGTGCCCAGCGATGGATTGGCGCCCTGTCCTGGGTCTATCTGCCCAGCGCCCGAGACGTTCTCCCCTGGATGGGCATGGGGAATATATATATATATTTAAGGCACACATATACAGGTTTAAGAACTGTTCTGCTTAATTGTACACACATCACACACACACACACACACACACACACATATATATTTTTATATATATACGTTTTTATTTGGCAGTCCATTGGTGTCTGTCCCAAGACATAGTTTTTGTCCCAAATATGGTGAATTGGAATCTGGTCACCCTACGAGTAAACGACACTGTGGCCTTCAGCTCTACGTCTGCTGCAGAAGTGTTAAGTAAGCGCATGCGCAGTCGCTTTGTTATTGAGCCGTGTTGCGACGCTGCGTGCGCGAACGCGCCCGGTCGGTTTAGTTTAGTGCCGCAACGTCGTGACGTCACGAGCCGGACGTACGCCGCGAGGGTGAGACGTACAGCGTAACAATTTGAGAGCGGAGGGCGCACCGCGGAGCGTGTTCGTCATCGCCACGAATTTCGCACGCACGTGTTTTTAGCAGAGCTGCGTCTCGGCGTCGACGTCAAGCAGCAGTTCGATGAGGAAGGCGAGCGTGCTGTCCGGGACGCGCGCCTCAGTGATGTCCTTCGTCCTCGGTTCCGTCTAATTCACCCGCCATTCCACGCTGCTCGACGCGCACGCGCTGCACTCCCCCACTCCGGCCTTGTCGAGGGAACTTGTACGAACTCGACGCCCGCGACGCAAAGGTGATTAACCTTCTGTTATTAGCCGTTATCCCGGTTAGTCCACCAGCAGCACTGCGCATTACAGCGAAAGAAATGGAGGAAGCAACAATAACAAACACGAACCGATTGGCTCACAGGTCATTCCTATGAAGTGGACGTCGTGCAGCAGATGCTGGATCTGCTACAGCGTTAGGCCCCATTCCATATAAACCCGTCCTCAACACGTGTAAACGCATGACTAACGCGATGTTCCCACGTCGACGTGCTATTCAGGCCTTTGTGTATAAAGTTGCATTCATTTTGTTTGTTTACATCCGATTCGAAGCAAAATCCTTCCAGTGGCGTTACACTACATACATGGGACATATGAATTATTGCTTAACAACCAGCCTGTTGACACAACAGCGTTTTAAAATTAATTAAGATCACGTTTTCTGCACTGTGTAGCATTTATCGTCTGAGAACACCGAAAAAGTTTTGGCCAAGTGAATGCAGATTTGTTGTAATCGTGACTAAAACAAATAAAAGTCTTATTTCTTATATACGGTTTGCTGTAAGACGTTTGCATTTCACAGAAACAAATAAATCATGCACTTATGGTGAAACTGACGAAATAGCAATATTTCTGGCGAAACAAGCAATCATTTCCAATCTAAAGTGTTTTTATTTTCGGCACAAATCAGATACCTATCCATTTTATGATTGAAAAAGCTCGAACTGGGAACCTGCACAAAACAATAATAAAAAATCACCCTCCCTCACAAAACGATCAAAACTAATTTAACGTACTTATGTTGGCATTGACACCCAGCAACAAAGCATTCATTTTCATCTTCAAAGCACATGATGTGAAAGTCTTCTGAAGACAAAACAAGAAACAACTTCATGCACATCTGCAGCAACAGAGAAACAAGGAGGCCAATTAAAGAGCAGATGTGTGTCTAAATATGTATGTGTAAGCTGTTTTCAGACCCCAGACTATTTTCCTTTCATAAACATAAACAACTAATATACATATTTTACTATACTTTAAAATGATATACGTTTAACATAAAATACAAAAAAACGTTATGTAAATTTTATATGAAACACTTTTTGGACGACATGATTAATACTCACTAATATGATTTAATTGTGAGCTTTTTGCAGCAACATTGTTCCATCATGCATGTCAGTAGCAACACAAACTTGGTAACAGATGACTTGGTCTGCAGTTGACTAGTGCAGGATGTGTTTTGCTAGGCGGTGTGCAGCTGATGTTTTCGTCACTGCACCTCTTGGATTTCCAACTATTACAGTAACACTTTAATAGGTATTATTCATATGACAGTTATGCAGTAAAACTTTTTCACTACAGGTTTAGTTATTACACAGAAGCATTGTTTTAAATTTGTTAAATCTAACATTCTAAGTTAGATATTCACAAGTTGTTAGCAAACATCATGAACTTGGCTATGTTAGCTTTGTTACCCATTACAGATTTGTCTCAAGTAAAGTTCTTTAAAAATCATGGCCAAGAATTTAGAAGAATATACTTCACATGTGGAGTATTTTATTTTATGCTTCGTATATTCTAATCAGTAGTAAGTTGGGAGCCTGTTTTGTTAGGAGCTTAAATTAATTAACATTGCCACTCAATAAGTGGGTCTTTTTGAGCTCAACATTTTGTGCTCTTTCCTTAACACAGTTCTGATTATGCAGATTTCTTTTATTAACTACAAAAATATGAAAGGGAACTTTTGAAAATATGATAAAGCATTTCCTATCAAGACTTTGCAACTAATTATTGTAGTTTTGGTCATTTAAAAAAAATGGATGTGGGCTTTACTTTAGACTTGTTCATAAATTGGACATACTTTTATTGAGGATGTCTTGAATAGTCAATTTGTTTGTGTTCGTCTAATTCTTGATGAATACCAACATAATTATGTATGTTGTGCATATGCTTTTATAAGATTCAATCCACATCTAGTGTTTGTAACCTTATTTATAACTTGGTTTGTTAATTACTAATACATGTATTAATGTACTCTATATGTGATAAAGTTAAAAAAGAAAAAATATTTATTTTAAATTATTTATTTATAACTCTGTACTGTCAAACGCAGTGGAGAGACATGGGTATTTTGAAACTGTTTTGTTTGAATGATATCTGAAAACTGCCAAAGAATTTTGGAAGAAAGTATTAACCTTACGGTGAGGTGTAAGTCATGTTAAATTTAAGGTGTATCTCAAACTTGAAACTTAAATATCGGAGCACTGGGAATTTGCTTGGGAGAAGGTCCACAATAAGCTTAGCGGGTAGCATTGTGGTGAGATTTAACTGGTAATTAAAAAAATTGGATCACTGTCTGCCAGCAACAAAAGTTTTTGAATGAAGAGGAGAAATAAAGAAATTTAAGATGGGTTAAATTTGGATAAGAAAGGTCAGCTGAATGGTTTCTTCACTTCATTCTCACCTGTACATACATCTGGACAGCAAACAATGCTAATTATGAATGCACAAGCCTTAAGGGGCACCATGTGTTATGTATGGTGGCCCAGTAGCCCACTAAGTTCACCCCTTCACAATGATTCTGACACATTAGGCGGAAGCTTTTAAGCTCGATAAGGCAGGGAAGGCCTGGTGAAGCTGCACTTTGAAAGGGTTCTGCTTTTCCCTGGCTTCTCTCAGAATTGTAGATCGGAAAAGCACCCTTCAAACCTGAGACCTGACACATTATAAAGACGTTTAGGTTTAGCCGTTTTTCTTCTTCTTTTTCTTCAAAGGCTGTCCTATCAAATATTATTAATTATCTGGTTTCTCTAACAGCCTAAAACTGCCACCTAGTGGGCAAATTACAGAACAATTAGTGCTCATTGGAATTAGCTCACTTTTTATATGAATCTGTATTTTTGAGATATGCATTATTGTTAATGTCAAGGCTGGACAAACTGCTCAGCCAATCAGCTTTATGGACCGGAACTATCCATTTTATAACTGTGGTTAAATAAGCAGCTTTGCAACCTGAGGGTGCCCGGTTTGATTCCTGGTTCAAACAAGTGCTTTGACTGAAGTGCCCTTGGGCAAGGCACCACAAATGCACATCCGGGCATAGTATAAAAATGCTGTCCACTGCTCTGGGTACATGAGATTGACTAGTGTGTGTGTTTTATTGCACAGATGTTTTAAAGGTGGAGGAGCAATTCCTCTGTGTAAGCACAGTAGGCAAAATCAATCACTTTGTTTCTTAGTCTTCTGAGTATTCTTTTATTGTACATTTTTAATACTTAATAGTGGTAAGTGTTTGTGGAGGGCTCTTTATGTAACTACATGTTTAATGATTTTTTGGCCCATAGACTTGCATAACACGATGTAATAGACATGTGGTGTTCATTCTTTGGATTATTTGTATCAACTTATTGTTAGTAGTCAGTTATTATATATTTATTATTATGAATGTTTTTATAATGTCTGTGAAAATAGCTATTTTATTGATTGTGTGTTACCTATTTTAAAGGATGCTGCAAATCAGACATGGACTAGAACTTATGTGAGGATCTTCCGATGACTCCTAAAATCTTATGGCCATTACACATAAGCAGGCCATAATGGTGCTTCATCAGGAGGGCACAACCGCATCTGCTCTGGCACCTCAAACGTCTGCTTGTTCACTTTTTGTTGTCCTTAATCAGCGACGTCCTGTTTGTGGTGGAAAGGACAACCAGGCTCTGTTGGCTAATAAGGAAGCCAATCCTGTAGAATTATCTTGCCCAAGCTTTGCAGGGATTAATCAGATGTCTTCTAGTCCATTGTCCACCATGACTGCTGCAGGCACCAATAATCAACTGTCTAACCTGCCAGCGGAGATGACTTTTCAAGGCATTACTGTCACTTTGGACAACAATAATATGTGGAATGAGTTTCACAGATGTCAGACTGAGATGATTCTGACAAAGCCAGGTCGTCGAATGTTCCCTTATTGCCGTTTCCGTATCTCTGGATTGGAGCCTTTCCAGAAGTATACACTAGTTATGGATATGCACCCAGTTGATAACCACCGATATAAATGGAGTGATCGACGATGGGAGACCAATGGGAAAGCTGACCCACACATTCTGCGCTCATTTGTACACCCCGACTCTCCAGCTACTGGCTTGGACTGGATGCAGAATCCTGTTTCCTTTTACAAACTGAAGCTCACCAACAATCCTTTGGAACGAGAAGATCATATTGTGATAAACTCCATGCACCGGTACCTTCCACGTCTTCACATTATACCTGCAGATAAAGCTGTGGATGTTGTACAGCCAAATGGACCAGATGTTGTTACATTTACTTTTCCCCAGACAGAGTTCTTTGCAGTAACGGCTTATCAGAACTTATCCATAACCCAACTCAAAATTGATTACAACCCATTTGCAAAAGGATTTCGAGAGGATTCTTACAACGCCAGAATTTGCAAGCCCAAACTTGGACCTTCTTCTGAGAGTGAAGTCAAATTTAACAAAGAAACTTCAACATTAAGCAATCTCAAGTCATTGTTTGCCAAGCGAAACATTGCTGAAAAGGTTTCCAGTAATGTGGACCGTAAAACTGTTCAGTGTGACAGTCCCGTAATTGCTGAGTCGGACAAAAGTTCAAGGTAAGCTTTCTATTTTTCTTTATGGATGTGTGTTTATGTATATGCACAGTGATGCTTAAATGTTAGTAGTATATTGGGATCCCAAATGTCAATGGGATGACAGTCGGTGAGAAAGTGCCCTGTTGTATTTGATGAACATCAATCTATCAACAAGCGCAAGAAAGATCAGTGTCATATCTAGGGCTGCAACAACGAATCGAGAAAATTGATAAAAATTTAGTACGAAAAGTGTCAACAACAAATTTTGTTATCGATTCTTTGGGTCGCACGATTTCCACATTACATGCAATGTTGTCACCTGGAGGGCTTCAACAACGCTAAAAAAAAATAGCAGGTTGAACAGAACGAGGCAGAATCTTTATTAAAATATTTAAGTTTAATAAATTCTGCAAATGAAACACAGCCAATGCAGAAATAAAGCTTTCGTTTAAATCATAAAAATTGTGGGAGCACTTTACGCTTTACACTAATAAAGAACGTGTAACATGCAAGCTCTGCGAAAATGGTTTCACCTGCACGGAGCACCACGTTGATGATGCACCACCTGAAACTAAACATGTTGAAGTCACTGATGAGGATGAAGCTTAACAGCAGAGGAAATCACTACAATATCCTTATTTTGTTTTGAAGTGAATCAATGTAACGGTGTTCTCGCTATGAGACCGGCATAGCACGCTTAATGCTGTTTTTGGTTTTCTGGGTAAAGACAGTGATGCAGAACGTGTTACTTTATATTTTCCTTTAATTAGCTTAAGCAATATTTAAATGTGCTTTACAAATACAACTTGTGCACAATGGTGGTAATAAATGATCAAGCTTCACGTTTTAATTTTCTGACAAAGTGTGAGTGAAGACACTGCACTCTGGGAGTGATGGGGATTAGGTAACATATTACAGCTACTCAAATTTGTGTAATTCATTAAAAAAAAAAGTTTTTTTTACACACTATGCTACGTATTGTGCCAGTGTGTTTGATATTTGTGTTTAATTGCTTTTTGGGCTACTTGGATGCCTTAAACTCATACTGTAAATAAAACCAGACATTTATTGACCTGCTTAATAAAGACATGTATTTTAATTATTTATTTTTTTATAAATACGATCAATAAAAATAAAAAATCGACCAATTAATCGATTATCAAAATAATCCTTAGTTGCAGCCTTGGTAATATCACACCATTTTTTTTTTGTTTTAGCCAAGTGGCCTTCATAGGACAAATCATAAAAAAGCCAGACTGAAATTTGCCAAACTACATGTTGAAAAGCCTCAAAGCTCCCATGGACAGATTATACAAAATGCCAAGGCACATCTATGTTCAGAGATGGAAAAAATTAAGCATATCAAGAAAAGAATACTGTGCCTTCTGTGAAACACAGAGGAGGCTCTAATTTGTTCACTGGGTGTCCTTAATCTGTTCAGGGAACAATGAAATCTCCTTCTATCTAAGATAAGATAATCACCTTCTATCTATCTATCTATCTCCTTCTAAGGGACTCTAGAAGGAAATGTGCTGCCCAGTATTACAAAGCCTGGGTGTCAGTCGCAGGTTATGGCTCCTAAAACAAACAGCTAAAAACACCCAAGAATGGAAAACAGGACCATTCTCAAGTGGCCATATATGAGCCATGGCCTAAATCCTATTGAGTGTCTTTGCAAGGGGATGAAACATGCCAATTGGAAAAGGCATCCTTCAGACTGGAGCAGTTGTCACAAAATACCTGCTGAGAGGTGCAGATGTGTCGTTGACAGTTACAGGAATTATTCTATTGTAATGATAGCCTCAAAAGGTTGTACATCAAAATATTAAGTTTAGGGTACAATCGTTTTTGTCTAGGCCAGTTTCATGAGTTTTTTTTTTTTTTTTTTTTTTTTTTCCCCACAAAAAAAATTGTTGAAGCGTGGTTGAAAATCATGTCTGACCTTTCATTGGTTAATTATTATTATTATTATTATTATTATTATTATTATTATTATTATTATTATTATTACTTTTGTCAGATTCCATTTTTGTGACCATTGTGAGTTTTTCTTTCATTAACCGAGGGATGCCAACAATTTTGTCGGTGTGTGTAGCTACATAGGAATGTAACAATGGAGCAAAAAGGTTGTGTCCAAAGTTTTGACTGGTACTGTACACATTAAATAAATCTCAATCAGGATAAAATCTTAAAAATTATGAAAGTCAACCAAAATTTTGTTGCATGGAGGTCTTGGCAGTCTTACCCTCTTATTTTTTCTCCCCTATAAATGAAAAATACAGTTTTCCAGCAATCGCTAATTACAGGGCTTAATTTCTTTTTCTATTGCCTTTTTTCAACTGTGACCAAAAGTTGTATTTAACCTGCCAGTAAATTTTTACACAGTGCTTCATTCCTAAATCAGTCATGGTTTTTCAGAAAAGCCACGGACTAGAAGAGCAGATCTGCTTAACATTATGAAATTATTGTTTATCATGCACATTTGTAAAATTTTAGGAACAAAATAATCTGAAAAGAAAAGAATTGTCAGTCAGTTGGTAAGCTTTTAAAAATGTGTGCAACTTTTTGATTTGCAGTTTCTGCGGTAAAAAGAACCCATGGCCAGGGGTACTGTCTGAACTGATTAAAAGTTCTCATATAAAGGTAAAAAAAATCTCTTGCGATTAGAACATTTAATCATTTTAAGCAAATAATACAAAAATAGTACAGAAGATGATACTAATATTCTGATTCTCTCTTGTTGCCAAGAAGGAACCTACACCTGACCAGTCTGTAATGGGAAGAAATATGACCACTGAAAACACAAGTAAATCAGCTACAGCTGAAACGGCCAGCTTGTTGCCATCAACCCAGACGGTTAATGCGTTGATGGCAGAAACAGTGGAACAAGGTTCTAAAACAATAATGCAGTCCAGCACCTCGGACCATACTACTTCTCACTCATTAAGTAAGGCATCACTGCCTGACAAAACATTGGGTGGTATTGAGACATCACAGGCTGTTTCCAACCCTGTTGACGGTGGTGGAGAAGTGAAGAAGAAACGAGCGGAACCGGTTCCTCTACCTCTACTTGCACTATTTCTTCAGCAGTTAAAGTCAAAAACAAGAACTGCCAAAGTGAATTCTAAATCTGTCACAAACTCTGATTTAGAATCACATTGTAACGTGGTATGTGACACTACATCTGTAACTGACAGTATATCAGCCTCCACAGAAACATTTAAAACAAGTACACAACCCGTAACTGCCTCAACCCCTCAGAGTTCCACATGTCCTATTATCCCAGACAATAAGGTGTTTTTAATACCAGAGCCTGACACTAACCCATCTGCTGTTCCAGTAACCAACATACCGGTCACAATGCAAGCTCCGATGCCTGAAAAGGAACCAGTGACTACCTCTGCAGATATGCATAGTTCTATACCAGAAACTGAAATTTTACCTAGTTCTTCTCCTGACCTTGCACTTAGTTGTATAAATGAAACTTGCTCTATGCCCACATTAGATACACCCCACTGTGAACTTGCAACTAGCAATATCCTCAGTGAGTCCATTACTGAGCCGGTTAAAAATTCTGGTGATCATGGTCCAGAGACTATTTCACAGTCAGTCCTGTCAGGTGATGACACCCGGTCATCAATGCATGGCCCGTCTTCTCCACGTGTGTCTCCACCAAGCTCAGCTCCTTCCTCCCCTGATCCTTTTCCGCCAGATCTATTTTCTGATAGACCAATACCACCTAGAAAGTCACTGGACCCATTTCCTACCTGTTTGTCTATTGATCGACCAAGATCATTAATCATGGTATCTGAACTTGTATCCATGAGGTTTGGTAGCAGGGTAACACCTTTTGATGACATGACAGCAGTAGATGATGGTGTTAGTAACGATCTGACCTCTTCCTTAATTTTACCAGAGAACTCTATTTCAATGGAACCTGATCAGTCATTGCATACATGTGAAAGTACAAATTTAAATTTACAAAATAGGAAAGGTAGGAAATTAAAGCCAAGTGAATATGCAGAGGAACAGGTACCAGTTTTACCACCTACTGAGCACTTAACTTCAGCAAATGAAACGAACAGTAGTGAGGAGACCTCTTTTGATACTTGTATCTCGAAGACACCACAAGCGAGTGTGCAAACAAAATCTGCTGAAAAACAAAGGAAATGTGCTAATTCCAATCTAATCGAAGAGGCAGAGGTAACTGAAGGCCCCATACCAATACCACTACAACCCAGCCTTGAAGATGTGGAGGGTCAGTTGTTCGTATCTTTCATGTCAAAGGTAAATAAAACATTTCACATGTTTACTGATGTTTTGTTTTCACACTAATTGTAGATAATTAATAATGGAAAGATTTCAGACGCTGCTTGTACAATATATATTTTTTTAAATATTACAAAAAAACTGTCTTGTTTTAAACAGAAGGCACTTGACATTCATTTAGGAGACGAATGCAAGGACGATGCTGCTAAGGAAAGGACAGGAGGTAAAATACAAATATTGTTGGAATCTCCTGATTCTTGCTGATATAAATATTTAGGTAAAATGTCTTGTATTTTGATTTATAATTGTTTTATATCATGAACAGGAAAAGTGAACCATGACTTAAATGAAGAGATTGATGAACTTGAAAAGGGACTTCTGCATGATTTGAAAATAATGAAGCATAGACAAGTCATTCACCCTGTGCTGCAAGCAGGTATTTTTGTTACTG
Organism: Corydoras maculifer; assembly: GCA_019802435.1. NCBI lineage: Eukaryota > Metazoa > Chordata > Actinopteri > Siluriformes > Callichthyidae > Corydoras > Corydoras maculifer. Next base: position 6,957,181 of record JAFMOD010000299.1, on the reverse strand, counting down.
TTATTTATTTTTGTAAATCATAATTATTAGAAATGGTAAAATACTTATTTATAAGCTGCAGTATTTTTCATACTTTTTTTTCAGTATTAACCCTAATGCTATGCAGTTAAACATGAACAAAAACATTTTCGTATTGTAATGTGAAATTAATCAGGGGCTTAAAGAAGTATTTGTCAAAACTCTGGTTATTTTACAACATATGCCTTTATAACTGTTAATTTGACCTATGATGTACATAGGCTTTTTATTTTAATATGATTATGATAAATAATTACTTTGGAGCTAATAGCCATACAAATTGCATTTATTTATTATTGCATTTAAAAATGCATGATTTAGTGTTTGATAAATTGTTGGTTTGTTTCAGCAGTCACACTGTTAATTGATGTACTACCCACTGGTGAAAAAAAAAAAAAAGTTAAACAAAGCAATTTTTGTCTATACCAAATAAATGTGCATGTGGAATGTGGAATACTGGTGGAAATTGAAAGGAATTTCACATATGATGTATTTTGACCTTGCTCAGTAACATGTAAGCCAATTGGCTCCAGTTATAAGCCACCCATGTGAACCCAGGATAGTATAAGTCCTCAGCCTCTCCCCAGGCTGCTCGTAAGAGGCGAGTAAAGGGGCGCCTTGTTTGCCGTGAGGTGCGACCCGTGTCTTCGGAGGAAGGGATCCTGGTGTTTGAGGGGACTAGTGGCTGCGGCTGCTACCTCCCCAACACGACACTTTGGCACCGATTCGCATAGATGGGAGGTTGGAGTGGCCCGCTCCAATCAATCGGCTGGTCAAGACGTGCCCTGGAAGACTCCAGACCTGCCATTAGGCAGATGTCCGTGAGGCCCAGAAGGCGTCGGCTAAAGGGTCAATCGAGCAGCAGAATGACCACCCATTGTCTGTTCGAGTATACCATCCCTATATTCCTGGTACATATCCGCTGGAGATCCGCGGCTCTGTGTACCCCTATGTAGGGCTCCGAGGAGGGTGGGGAGTGGAGATGGTGAAACATTTAAACTTAGAACATGGATAAAACTACTGCAAAACGAAATATGGTTGATCTTGACCTGAATAATGAGAAACCGGAACAGAGCTTAGCGTTAAAAGATAGTGGACAACACTTTGTACTCGTGGATTCGCAATTCACAAAGGCATTCTTGGAATAGCTGGAACAGTTGAGAACGTTAAAAAACTGAGATCGGGCCAGATACTGGTTGAATGTAACAAAAGAGTACAGATGAAAAATCTGCTCCGTGCAACAGAACTAGCAGGAGAAAAAAATTAAAGCAAAACCACATCCATTTCTTAACAGCAGCAAAGGTGTAATACATACCAGAGAGCTTGAAGATATGGATAATTCTAAAATCGCAGAAGAAATGGCAACCCAAGGAGTTACAAATGTTAGATGCATTATTATCAAAAGAGATAACCATACCATAAAAACAAACACTTACATACTGACCTTAAACAGAGCACAACCCCTGAGAAAGTAAATATAGGATATATAAAAACAACGGTCAACCCTTATATACTAAATCCACTCAGGTGCTTCAAGTGCCAGAAGTACGGACATGGGGCGGCCAACTGTAGAAGCGATGCCATATGCAGCAATTGTGGAGAGCCAGAGCATGGAATTATATGCCAAAAAGCACCAAAATGTGCTAAAAGACATAGAGATGTTAGACCCAGGACCAAGACGCCGAAAAAGCCCATCACCAAGAGATAAACTGAGACAACAAGTACATGTTCTACCCGTATAATGGCAAATAACCATATCATACAGTGGAATTGTAGAGGATTTAAAGCAAATTATCTGGAACTACAAAGACTGATGGCAACACTGAACCTTATAGCCTTCTGCCTACAAGAAACTCAAATAGACACAGACAACAGTAGAACATGCAAACAATATATATTGTACAAGGCCCGTCCACTCATCGATCTACAGGAGGCACAGCAATACTTATTCGAGATAACATATCACACAACAAAGTCAAGATAACCTCCAAGCTACAGCAATACAAACAACACTGCATAGACCAGTAACATTATGCTCAATATACATCCCACCAAATGACCACATATCTCAGCGAGATCTGGAATCATTAATTGATCAGCTCCCACACCCTTTTATGCTTATGGGTGACTTTAATGGACACAACCCACTATGGGGAGATAAAAGGATCGATACAAGAGGCAAAATAATAGAAGATCTGATAAATGCAAGAGACTTATGCCTATTAAATAATGGTGACTACACATACCCCGGACACGGAACATATTCCGCCATAGACCTTACAATCTGCTCCCCAAACCTCTATCTGGATACAACATGGCAAGTTTGGAGTGACCAATGTGGAAGTGACCATTTCCCACTAAAAATCTCCTTGACCACCATAGCCAAACAATAAAAATCCCCGAAGTGGCAACTCAGAAGGGCTGGCTGGAACAAGTTCAGTAACCTCTGTAAAAAAAGATTTCAGGCCCCGGAACTAAACAACAAACCTTGTATTAAATGGTTCACAAAGACGCTTATAGAAATAGCCAAAAAATCTATCCCAAAATCTTCAACCAATACTCATTGTGTAAATGAAGACTGCAAAGCCGCCTTACGAAACAGGAAAAAGGCAGTTAAATGTTTTAACAAAAACCCTACAACTAAAAACCTTATCAAAATCTAAATAAGCAAGGCTCAGCCTCGTAGAACTATAAGAACAGCCAAAAGAGACTTGGGGAAAATTTTGTTTCTAGCCTACAGATGAACACCCACATCAAAAAGGTCTGAAATATGATTCGCAGCATGGCCAACAAGAACAAATGCCCTAAGCTACAACATCTACGCTGTCAAGGTAACATGCTGACAACAGAAAAGGAGATAACGGACGAACTCGCAAAGTCGTTCGAAAGAAATTCTTCATCTGAAAACTACCTCCCAGAATTTCGAAAACTCCTCACAATGCATCACAAAAACCCACCTTCATTTACTTCAGACGACCAAGAACCCTTAGAGTTTCTTAGAGGAACTTCAGCTCGCCATTAGAGCAGCACACGATGCTGCCGTCGGACCAGACCAAATCCACTACAAGTTCTTAAAACATCTCCCAGGAAACACCTATCAAATACTTCTAACCACAATAAATGACATATGGATAACAAACAACATTCCTCAAAACTGGAAAGAAGCAATTATAATCCCTGTCCCAAAGTCTGGAAAAGACCACACAGATCCAACCAACTACCGGCCTATAGCCCTAACAAACTGCCTATGCAAGACCATGGAAAGGATAGTAAACCGTCGCCTTGTGTGGTTCCTGGAACAACAAGGTTTACTCAGCAAATTCCAAAACGGCTTCAGAAAGGGATGAAGCACAATAGACCATCTAGCACGAATGGAGGCGTTTATAAGAAATGGCTTCATCAACAAACATGTCGTGGCAGTGTTCTTTGACATAGAAAAGGCTTATGACACCACATGGAAGCAAGGCATCTTGGAGGACATGGACAGAATGGGTCTCCGTGGACGCCTCCCGTCATTCATCACAAACTTTTTAACAAACAGGCACTTCAAAGTGAAAATCAACACCACTGCATCAGAAACACATAAACAAGAGATGGGAGTACCACAAGGCAGCATACTATTCGTTACCCTATTTTCCATCAAAATCAATCAAGTGACAGAAGTTATTAACCCGGACGTCATGTGTTATCACTATGTCGACGACCTCTGCATTTGCTACAAAGGAAAATACATGCCAGCTATAGAAACAAAACTCAAACGAACCATTAACATCATCTTGCAGTGGACCACCAAGAACGGGTTTAAACTGTCCCAACCCAAAACAACCTGCAACCACTTCTGCCATCTAAGATCCATCCACCCAGAACCAACCCTTTATTTAGATGGAAAAGCCATCAAAATTGAAACAGAGACCAAATTCTTGGGTCTATTTTTAGACAAAAAAACTCATATTTAAGCACCACATTTAACAGCTGAAGAACAAATGTCAAAAGACTTTAAACATCATAAGAGTACTAGCAAATACTAGGTGGGGAGCAGATTACCACTTGCTAAAACACCTATACAAGGCTCTTGTGCAACCCAGAGTAGACTATGGCAGTACCATGTATGGAGCAACTTGAACATCTTATCTCCTACCACTTAATACAATACACCATCAAGGACTGAAAATGGCCCTAGAAGCATACAGAACCTTCCCTGTAGACAGCCTATACGTGGAGGCAAATGAACCATCACTACACCTACGATGACAAAAACTAGCACTGAAATATGTAGTAAAACTGTACGGGAATAGATCTAACCCAGTTCACCAAGCTATCTTTGAAAATCATTTTGAGCATCGATATGACTCTAAACCAAAACAAATTCGACCTCTTGGACTGCATATAAAACCGCACCTAAAAGGCCTGGAACTACACATGGACTCACTGATTCAGATCTACCAGCCAATACCTCCCTGGGATTACAAGACACCCGAAATCATACTAAAATTTTCTGAAAAGCAGAAGAAAAACACTCACCCAAACGAACACCACAGATTATTTCTCAATATCAGAGAATGTTTCCCACACCACGTAACAATTTATACAGATGGATCCAAAACCGAGACAAAAGCCACAGCTGCTATTGTATCTACAAATCACCAACACAGCATCCGACTACCAGACCACAGCTCTATCTTCACTGCAGAAGCCCACGCTTTATTACTAGCACTGGAATATATACAAAGATGCAATAACCAAAAATTTCGTATCTGTACAGACTCAATATCATGCTTAAAAACCTTGAAAAACCTAGACACAAACCACCCCATTATTTTGGAGATACTGAAAAAAGACAAAACCCTACGAGAACGCCAATATAAAGTAATCTACTGCTGGATTCCTAGCCACATTGAAATTCCTGTAAACGAAAGAGTAGACAAGAGTCGCTAGAACATCAACGGAAGAGGAGATCACCACCCGACTCTGCCCCTCTACAGATGCATTCCCAAAAATCTCATCATACATTAAAAACAAATGGCAAAACAAATGGAACAACAACCCACAAAACAAACTGTTTGAAGTTGAGCCAAAAGTAGGAAAATCCTACACTAGAATGGATAATCGTGCAAATCAAACCACTATTACAAGATGCCGCATCGGACCCTCCAAGCTAACACACAAAGATCTGCTTACAGGGGAAGTCGCACCTACCTGCCACCTATGTAAAGCCACACTTACAATAAGACACATACTGATGGACTGCCCAACACTACAACCAGAAAGACTTAAATACTTCACAGCCAACAATACCCAAAACCCACTCAAGACTATAGAACCAGGAAAAATACTAAACTACCTGACACACCTACATTTAAAAGACCAGATATAGCCCGTATCAAGATAGAATATAAACACAACCTATGTACCGCCGTATATATAGCCCCAGCGTGCTGATACGGCGCTAAACACAAACAAACCAGCTATAAGCTAATTTTGTTTGTCTGTTTGTTTACCTTTACAAAATGGAATTGAGCTTTTTTATTATGTTTCTAAATTGACTAAATATCAAACATTTTAGTAACATCAATTTATTTGTGGGATGTGGTGCACCAAATTTGACATACTTGTTTAAAATTTTACATTTCTAAATACATATACTGTTCATTTCACAATTTATTTTGTGTGTTTACAGTTGGACTAAAGTTAAACCTCTTAGATCTGACTCTGGCCATTGATCTACAGTACCTTGGTGTATGCCTGCCTATTCCTCCAGCTGTCAGCTCACTTGAGGATAGCACAGAAAGTTGCACATCCCAAAGTTGGTTAATAGAACATATAAAATATGTCAAGTCACCATTCACTGCATTACTGACTAATATATAAATCTCTAAAATATTTCCCAAGTTTAAGCATGCAATTGTGTTTTCTCCAGTTCCCTTTGTTTCAAGAACAGGAAAAACAAGTGATTTAACAAAAATAAAAGGCTGGAGAGATAAGTTTGCCACAACAACTTCATCTGTTCCTCCAGGTATATATTATTTCCCTGTTGTACTAATTCAACACTTTTTATGGAAAACAATTGTTATAAGTCTGCTTAAAGCTTTTATTTCTCCTTTATGTTCAGCCAGTGGCTTTGCTGATGCAGGACAAAAGAACCTCTCTGCATTCTGTAGTGATATGCTCGATGAATACTTGGAAAGTGAAGGAAAGCTTATTGATGAGCGAGCTGCTAGTTTTACACAAGCTGCAGTCACTCCCGTGGCTTATCAGATGCCGACTAAAAGCACTAGCTATGTTCGTACTCTGGACAGTGTGTTGAAAAAACAGACGCTTCCAACAGTTCTTCCAGCAAAAAATACTTTTAAACCTTCATTACCACAAAAAAGGTTATCAACATCGACAAACAAAGCAGTTGGTATAACAAAGAAGAAACTTGTCAAATCTAAGTCGACCCAAAAATCAGCTGTGAAAACTTGTGTTACTACTACAAATCAACAGTTGACCACTTGTGCTGAGAAAATCACTTCAAAGTTCAGTACTACAACATCTGAATGCAGTGAAGCATCGACTGATTTTAGTCTCCAAAGTAAAAAGATTAGAAAAGGCAATACTCATAAGGAATCTGAAACTTCTGAAGCTCATGTGCAGCCAGTCATAGATAGTACATCTGTAATTTCCCCAGTACGGCACTCAAAAATCAATGATTCAAGTCTTTCTAGAGGGTGTGTTTCTAGTCCACCCAAAACTCTAGTTCAGCTAAGGGACGTGGAGGATGGTGCTGTCTGGGAGGGAAAGCCTCGTACCTGGATTACAGAAGAAAGGGCTGCTATTGCTTTGTCTTGCATCATTACAGCAGAGGTATGCACTGAGTTTCGAGTTGTGTCCTCTACATATACATCTGTTTTATTTTTAAAATTTATTTAAAAAATAAAATCTCATCACTTTTTGTTTTCCTTTACGCCCCCTACTATCTTTGTCAGGGAAAGGGAAGCCCTTCTACAATCATAAAAAGGCGTGCATCACCATGCCTCAATGACTTTTGCCGGTTGGGGTGCGTTTGTGCTAGTCTGGTCCACGAGCGGCAACAGCATCACTGTGGCAAACCGCAGTGCATGTTAGGCTGTGATTGTCTGCGACGCAAGGTGGTTGTTTTGAAAAAGCCTTTGGATAACCACACAGGAGATGGGCCTTTATCTCAAAGCCATTCAGAGGACCTAACTCCCAATGTGAAGAAAAAGAAAAGGCGATTCTCCTTTAGTAAGTATGCTTTAAATTGAAAAAACTCTGTGCCTTACATGCTTGTCACACTTTAATGAAGGTAGCTTAAGTGAATAAAATGCCTAGTCAGGCAGCATACATGACACTGGCATAATGCCTTAGGTCAAACTTTAAATATGAACATGTACAATTGCAATTATTGTACAAATAAATGTGTACTAGTGGCTAGTGTACTTTTTAAAATTTTTTTTATTTTTTTGTGTTTTGTATAAGATCGATGTAAGGGTGGCATGGCCGCTTAGTGGTTAACATATTCGCCTTTCAGTGCTAGGGATACTCCAAATTACCCCATATAGAGTGTGTCTGTGTGAGTGTTTGCCCAGCAATAGATTGGCTCCCTGTCCTATGGATCTACCCAGCGCCTGAAACATTCTCCCCTGAATGCGCATGGGGACCACCCCCCAAATGGTTAAGAACCAAAAATGGGTAGCATGTAGGCTGGCCCTCAATGTGGATAAAGTCAGTATTGATTCTAAAAATGTACTGTCCTACTTTTTTTTTTTTTGGGTGTGTTTTTGCACAGTTGGTTTTGAAATCTACTTCTAATTTCTATTTCTACTTCTTTTTTATTCTACCTACAATCTTTGTTTATTGTGTAAAAAATTCCAAGGTCAATAGGTTCAAAATATGCCTATAGGCAAGTGGGTTCAAACTGCTATTTTGTTTATACAATGTTTCTTCTTATCCTTTTTTAAACTACTGCTTGTTAGAGGAATAAGGTGGGGAAAATACAAGTGAGTGACCAGGACCAATTTTAAGAAACACTTTTAAAGCTCTAACTTCCAACTCCATCTGCAGTTTGTATAAACAGTCTTCCCACTCACAATGGTGCAATGTTTATTTTTCCTTAGGGAACAGCCTATATAATGGAAAATGTTCTGTTACTTCTGGTTGTTCTAGGGTCCTGAACCCTGGTCCATGATCTGTTTCGTCTCAAAAACTTATTGTAGTTTATAAAACCTAGTTGTTTAGTTTGCAAATACCCAAAGCTTAAAAAAAGGAATCAGTGACTTGTTTGCCGTTCATGTTTTGTTGGGAGAAAAAGAAATGATTGCCTATGTCATACTAACTCTTTTGCTGGAAATACATTTTGATATGGTAACTTATTTTGGAACTACTCTTTATATTTTTTTGTCAATGTGCTATTGGTAATTCAATGCTTGAGTTTATGGTTAATTTTATATTATTGTGATACAGTCTTGTTTGGATCGGAATCGGCACCTGAACCAGCCAAGCGAGTGACGAAGTTATGGGATGGGAAAAAAGAGTCAGACATGGAACCAATTTTTATTCCTACCTCAGCCAAACCTCTGTGTTCAGAGTTATCAAAACAGCAGGATTTTCAGAAGATATCTGAGTCTAAAGTGAGTATCTTTCTAGCTATCATTTCAAATCTTAATTGTCTGTCACAAATTGATTGTACAAATTTGTACTTTTTCCTTTCACCGCTGTCGGCCAATTAGGGTAAAATTACAGCTCGTTAAGTGTATCAGATGACTGTTGAAATAAAAGGTATTAAAATGTTTCAAAACCCTTTGCTTTATGATGTCCTGACCTGTTTTTTTACATTTCAATATGTGGCATTTATTACTCTTATTAATTATATTAATCTTATTTGTATAATATCTTTTATCCATCTATTATCTTCCGCTTTATCCTCTACTAGGGTCGTGGGTGGGTATAATATGCTGTATAATTTATTGTATATAAAGTATATTTTCATAATTAATTTAGGTGAGTCTCCTAACGTTTGGAGATCTGAAATATTTTTAAAATCTGAATCATAAGAACATCAGAAGCATTTTAATATAGAATGTATTCAGTGGGAATTTAATTGTTAATGCACCGGTTTAGTTTTATTAATTAAAAAAAAAAAAAAAAAAAAAAAAATATATATATATATATATATATATATATATATATATATATATATATATATTAATATAAACACTTGAAATTAGATTTTAAACACTGTGGTTGAGTGAAAGTTTTATAGGTAAACATTTAAATATATATAAGTTTGACAGTTGTTGCATGTTCAGTATTAATTGAAGGGAATTTAGGAAACACATTTTAATTTAAATAAAGTTAATTATAAAGCATTTTACTAATAAATGATATATTGATAAAAGTATATCAAAATGTAAATTACGTTATAATTTTTTTTTTAACTTGTATAAATGTGTTGAGCATGGAAATGCAAACTTATAATATTACTTACATTTTTAATACTGATATACTTTTAAATTTTTGGAGCATTTTAGAATCTTATTATTGCTTTGAATACTACGGCTTGGCAGTGCTGGTATAAAAGATCTTTTCCAATCAATAAAATAATTAATATATAATGTAATACATACACACAGCAGGTTGAATAATATAAAGTGATCATTGTAAAAGTTAGTTTACTATCAAAGTTCTTCATCCTGTCAATAATGTTTTTTGCCAATTATATCTTGCAGCCATTAGTTCTGTACAAAGCCTTACATTATAACAAGCAATTAATACAGGCTTGTAAAACATGCTACCATTCACCAAAATAAATTTTAGATACCTGTAGTAATGTTTACTTTGACCCAAGCTGGGACCTAAAAGGTTGGAACATCTTGATGAAACGTTTGTTTTCCCATTTTACACTCTCTTTCTAGAATGTTAAGGAAGATCAGCACTCGCTGGATTGTGCACGTGTTCGACCATTCTGTAGAAGGAAACGGACTGATAAAGTAGAAAAGCCAAAGGTAATGTGATTTGAAAATAGACAATTTTTTTTTACCATGTTTAAGATTTCTAATATGTTTTATTGCTTGCAGGGGAGTGGACAGACTTCTGTGTCACAAAATGTGCAAGGTTTGTACACAAATGTAATTTGAAGCAGAATAGCAAGGATTTAAAATCATGTCACCTAGATTTTTTGCTTATTAAATTGCTGAAACGTTGTCATCATTCTTTTGCAGAGATGGAAGATGGAGAACTTTTACCACCTGCTTTGTCTGGTCCTAGCAAACGATTAGAAATTGTGTCAAAGTGCAGTTGGTCAAATGAAGAAAGCAGGAATGTTGTTCTGCGTATGGTTTGTGAAAAAATGGCCCAGGATCGCTTGGACCACACTTTTTCGATCGGCAGTTTCCGAGTAGAGCCTCTTTCAAAGAGACTCTCTGTGGATACAGAAGGAAAATCTGTCATGACATACAAAGTTCTCATATCTCAGATAAAGGCAATGAAGTATGAAGGGTTGAAACGAAAAAAGAAATCAGATATCAGTGAGAAATCCCAGCAACTAGAGGCACAATTAATTAAGACAATAGGCACAAGTGAAGTGAAAGGGCTTCCTCTCCTCTCCCAGGTCACTCCTGCAGGCCTGCTGTCGGCTGAGAAAAAAGCTCCTGGTGCACCAGGTCATATAATGGTATGCATTGTTTACATTGTTGTGAGCAGAAGGAGATTTATTCATTACTTTATTAATTTTCTGAGTGACTGTAAGATATCACTCAAACTTAACTTTACCTTAATTTTTTTCTGTGAAGGTCAATGGAAAGACATACCCCCAAGCCAAACTGGAATTGGGTCACATGGGGGCTTTGCATCCTGCTAATAGATTGGCTGCTTACATCACAGGCAAAGTATGCCTAGCCAACAAATCGAGAGTTAATGATGCAAAAACAGCCACCGTTACGAAGACCTCTTCAGCTAATCCTGTTACTACAACCAGCTTGGCCAAAACAACTTCTGTAACCGCCGTTTCTTCTACCCATGTTCCTGGTAACCCTACTGGTAGGTTTTAAATATTTGTCATTTAATTTCCAAGTCTGCTTGTCCTCATTTGGACTGGAGCATATCCCAATGGTCTCTCGATGCAAGGTGTTGAGACATTCTGGAAAGGTTGCCAGTCACTGTTTTACATGGGAAATTGAGCATCTTTAAAAAACGAAACATAGTTTTGGACCGTGAGAAAAAAACTGGAATTCCTAGAGAAAAAAATGTAATGAGGAGAACATGCAAACAAAGAAGGGGCTTTGTCCACCTTGCCTGGGAATCAAACCCAGAATCACTTTGCTGTGAGCAAACAGCCAGTGTAAAATGTATATTTTACTTTTATATTAAAAGATTGCTGCATGTTTCTTTTAAAATGTTATTGTAAATATTTTCGTATGATATTAAAATCACACCTTTATTACACTTTTACTTTTGCCTTAGCATTAAAAATACACTTCAGTTCTGAGTTAACTTGGTTTACAGTAATAAGTTTGTTTAAAATGTACACCAAAATAAAAATGTGTAAATAATCTTGATTATCTAACTACAGCTTCTGATATTGTGGTTGTGGTTTCTTAAAATTTTTGATTTGCCTGTGGACCCAGTACTTCATCTTAACATAGGTTAAAGATAAAAGAGTTGTGTTAAAATAGTTTATTTTAACACACACCTTTATTTGTGTGTTTTTATTTGTTCATGTAGTGATAAGGCCTCTGGTTGGAAATGACTTTGCACAGGTTGTGATTCGACATATTAATTCCCAACAGCAAAAGCTGACAAATAGTAATCTATCACAAATGCCAACTTTGATAAAAAAAATTATAGTGCCGTCTTCTCTAACTGCTGGTCCCACTGCGGTCTCAATTACACCCAACACTCCTCCAAAACCAAACATGTCTTCAGAGTCGACCGCTCAGCAGGTCTCTACAGGTAATCTCTAAACTAATTACAGCAATAAGTCTGTATGTAGTTTCCTACAATCATGATTTGTTTAGTTTTGTGCACCATTAACAGGTTTCATTAAATCACTAAAGAGGTTTTATTAAAGAAAATGTTTATTGCAAAGTTTTCAAGCTATTTTACATCTTTTCTTCAATTCTCATGGATTGCTTTTTGCTATTTAGTTTAAAACTTTTGGCTATTGATTTTTTTATTGGTTGTTTCACTACTTATGAATGATGTACTAGTTGCAGCAACTTTAAAAGCAAAAGTTTTTTTCTTTATTACTTATATGCCAAGCAACTAGGATTTCACTACTTATAATGAAAACTTAAATTTTACAGTATACCATTTGTGGGTTAAACATTGGGGTTAAACTAACACTGCATTGAAATACTTAATTAGTAATGACTTATTGGTATATATATTTTTCATGTTGCATCTTTTGACATTATGGTTATTAGTCGTCTTTGATATTGCTTGTGTTATTTATTGATAACTATTTGTAACTGCAAATTCACTTTTGCTTTTCATGATCTGAATAAATTCCAGCTACAGTAAAACCTAAATCTGGTACAGCTCAGCTTGAAAAGACATTTCTGATTGCTACAAACCGGCCCAGTGGTGGAGTGAATTTAAAGCCGGGTAGTTTGGCTCGACCAACTGTTCCACGTCAGAAGGTGTTGCTGTTTAAAACAAGTAATGGGAACATGGTGTGTCGTAATGCTGCTGGTCAACTTGTTCAGTTAGTGCCCCTAAACCAGTTCAAAGTCCTCAATGCCAATACCATAACCCAGCAAGGTAAGTATAAAATTTGCGGCCTTCTTCCTTCCATAATCATAGAACAGAACTATAGAACAAAGGTGCGGGACACTTTAGAAAATTTTCTAAACAAAATTCTTTATAAATACGATCTAAAATGTTAGATTTTCTTTATGGTTTTTACTCTCAAAATGTATGAAAATAAACAGATTAAACAATACAGACAATTTGAGTTATGTCAGATATTTTCTTTGATGCCTAAAATTATTGTGACCGTTTGCTGTCAGTATGTGGTATGGCCCACTTATTTACTGTTAGTTAGACTTCTAAAAGTCATCGACTTCTAAAAAAAAAAAATCTGTAATGAAAAACATTAGTTCTGTAGATATTATCATTATTAATAAATAAATAACTTCTTTTCAGATGTTTGTATTTTTTGGAAATAAACCGAAGTTTGCTTGACTAAATCATTAGATTAGCTGGGCAGTGTATTTATGTGTATGAGTGCAATTAAGTAAATTTGTATAATGTTTATTATGTGTCAGTGTGTGGTTTCTTTTGATATTTTTAATAACTAAAAACAGTTACAGATTTTTGTATATTTTTTTTCTAGCAAATGTCAGATTACAGAGCCCAAGCACAGTCTTTCCAAGCAAATCACAAATGAATGATACTCTTGTTGCTCCAGTCATGCTTACATCCTCCACACAACTTAATAATGTGACTCCAGTGCAAGGTTCTCCGTCACATATCACTCCAACCATTGCATCCACCATTACCACGAAATCTGCCAGCTCTCATTCAGATTCGAACTGCTTTATAAGCAATCCACCTAGTGCTTGTAAACTTGTTCCAGGATTTCTTAGCAACACTGGCACAGCCATCGTACCTCAGCAAGGTACAGAAAATATTGACGTCATCAACAATTCTAACACAACCATCTCAACTCAACCAACATTAGAGGAATATTCTTCGGACGTTCAAAAGACAGGGTACATACCCAGGGCTTGCACCGCTATAAACTACCCATTAAAACAGTGTTCCAAATCATCTGATGAAGTAGTTGTTGCTGACCATTCATACACCTTTGAAGAAAATATGACCGGTGCGTTATCTGTAGAGCCAGATGTGCCTGATGGCTCTGATCTTGTAAGTGATTCATCAAATGAAGTTCTCAAGAAGGTGTTGGAGGTAAAACCTGTTATAGGAGATGATGCGTCATGTATTGAGGATGTATGCATGGATTCAGACAGCACAGAATTAACAGACGATTCAGACACATATGACCAGACTTCAAATTCTTGTGGCCCAGAGGATTTGCGCATAGCCACTGTAAGTGAACAAACAGATAAGAATCTTACTTGTTTTCTGCTAACTATTCCTTTTTTAACTTCTGTTTTATTTCATTTTAAGGAGTCGAAGTTGAATAACAAAAATAAAACAAAGCTTGATTTGGACAATTTTCAAGGACTGGACTCAACAGAGAATGATGACGAATTGGTAGACATTGAAACAGTAGAGGAGAGAAGTTTTGCATTACCAGGAATAAAACCCTATGAAGAGTGAGACACATTTTGTACTAATTACATTTTAGTACTAATGACATTTATTTTTAAGTAAAAAAAAAAGTAAATGACTCAGTTTATAAAAATAAACTACATTTTTGGAAACCATGTGTATGGGCATGGTAGCTCAGTGGTTAGATTGATGGCCTGCCTCACAATCTAAAGGTTGGGGGTTTAAATCATTGCTATTGTACCATTTTGGTCCCTTGGGCAAGGCCCTTTTTCCCTTATTGCTTTAGGGCAATGTCATGATTTCACGTTTGACTTTGACCTCAACCATTAAGGTGACTTATTTGAACAAGGTAATATTTAAAAAAATGTGTAGAAGTTAAAATAACAAATTATTTACAGATATACCACAATTCCAAAATGACATTGGGTTGTATGTTATCTTTTAATATTTTTCTTTTTAATTCAACAGCTTGAAGAATGACACATCAGATGACAGTGAATGTGAGGCGTCGGTATGTTTACATTTTACCCTAATTACACATTTTCACTGTACATCCCATGTGGTAAATATAAGTCTTAAGTTTTTACATTGTACTCTGTGGTTCTGATTATCAATGACAAATGTGATTACATGGTATTTTGGAATTCTACATTTTGGTTTAATTTGTATTGTGTATTAATTCTAAATGTATATGTATATTGTTTTGGGTTACAAGTTTAGTTAATTATTTAATGATTTTTTAGATTAATTAAATTAATGTTAATATTAACTGATTTTTACTTTCTGTTTACATAGTTCAAATTTCAGAAGAGGAGGAGTGAACAGCAGAGACGTTGTACTCTGAGAAGTTGTTTCAGTCGGTTGCAACACACTCTCAGTCAAGAAGAACATAAAGTCTCTAAAGTAGCCACACTTACACAGGTTTGTTGAAATGCTGTTCTTTAATAATAAAAATGTATTAAGTCAGCTTAATAGATAATTGTAATTAATAGGTTCACTAATCACTATTTTTATCTGAATATATCATAATGTTATTATTTCTTATTTAATTGTGTCAGTGTTAAGTATTATTAATAATTGTAATAGCATATTTTTTATGAATTTATTTTTAGGCCGTAAAAGAAATTGAATTGCTCACAGATCGGTGTAATCATTTGGTTAAAAAGCAAAACAAGTTACTGAAGAAGAAAGCACGCCACCTTAAACTGCTGTCCAAATTATCAGGTAATTGCATTTGATTATATTGCTCTTCTATATAAATGTCTTTGACAATAATATCAAATGTTATATTTCCTTCTCCTTTTTCCTATAGAAAAAAGTGAAGAAAACATTATTAAGGATCTGGACAAAATCTGTCCTAAACAGAAATCTTCAATGCTTAGACAAGATATTTTGAAACACAAATCCATAGAGGGCCATATGATGGCAAATAATCGTTCCATCAAGTCTAGCCTGAGTGATCTTCCCGTAAACAAAACAAATATGAATAAATCTCCTAAAAACACACATGCTCATTTGTCTCCTAACTCAAGACCAATAGACCTTAGGATCAACAAAGAGAAAAGACCTGTAATGGACAGTAAACAGGACAAGACTTCACCTGATCACATTCAGTTTTGTCAATATCCACCACCACCTCCAATACAACGTGAGAGAACAAGGCCCAACATCTTGTCCCACAACAAATCCCAGTCCCTGGCAACAGAACAAGGTTGGTTTCTTAAGTAATTAATTACACATTCTCAACTTGTGACTAATAACATTTCATTGCCCTAACCTTTTGCCCTCTCCAAACAAAATTATTTTAATAGCGTCTGACCAAATTATTAGTTTTATTTATTTGTGTGTTCTTTTTTTTTTTTTTAGTATTTACACTTAATTTGAGTGAGTGACCAAAAAGTTATCCCTCTGCTGGGATCTGCTGGAACTTTTGCTCTTTGTAACCAGATCGCTACTGTTAATAACCCTATTGATACGGTTATTTTGTTTTATTTCATTTAATTTATATCATCAAAATTCATACAAAATCTGGGTTTAAATTTCAACTTTTTCAACTTTTCTAACTTTTCAACTTTTCTAACGTTGGTGTGTTTGTTGCCATTTAATGGTTGTAAAGAATCCTTTTACAGTTTTGCAGCCACAAAACTTGAGTGCTCTCCAGATTGCATTTTGAGTATTTGATGCATTTGTAAGTCTATTGGACCACAGTTTCTGCATTAACACTTTCGTTACCAAACACTTTTTATAAACTCTTGTACACCTGCTCATTCATACTTTTAATCAGCCAAATTTATAGTAGCAATGCAATGAAAAAAAAAGAACAACTCGCAAGTAAGCAGTTTGCGAAATACTGCTCCTGAATAGTTTAGCACCAATGACCATGCCACTTACTGTTTTCCCCTATTCTTGTTTGGATTTAGGCTAAAACTGATCCACAGAAAAAGTTCCAGTTTTAAGAGTGGGTGTTTTAATATGTCACTGTTAGTGTGGTGAATAATATTGGACATTATTGCACAGATTTGTTTGCTTTATGCATCATTTTGTGTTTGATGGTATCAATTAAAGTTGTTCTGCTGTTTAAGTTGCAGTGATAAAAAAAAAATTGACATGCTAATAGTCTGTGTATATAAATTTTATTTTTCAGATGATTCTATAAATCTTCCCAAGATTTCCTGTGTTGTTTCCCTAGTATCAAAAACGCTGTTAGTCCCTCCTCCAGCTATTCTGCAAATCACAGATATTCCAGTTGTTCAGACACAGGAAACATGCAATTCTGCATTTGAGGATGCCCCATCGAAGTCCTCTTTGCAAGGATCAGCTGTTGAAAAGGAAGTAGTCTCTCTCGAAAAGCAACATTCCGAAGTTGTTTCCAAAAAACTTGAACGTGCTGAAGAAAGCACAGCAAATGTTCAGTACCAAAACAAGGACGAGAGAAAGATGACACTTAATAGTGAGCAAAATGATGAGAGCCTGTTGTCATTGCTGAATGAACTTGTTTTTCTAAATCAGCAGCTTAATGATGAGACATCAGAGCCAGAGGATGTTTCGGGTCTTGCTGAGACCAAGGAAGTTCTTTCAGAATTTCTAATGGATAAAGGTGTGGACAGAGATGATGAGCGCTCTCTCAGCCCGCTGTTCCTTAAATTAGATGAAGATTTAATAACACCATCCACCTCAAAGGATGACCTGGATGATATCCCCCCTAAGGTAGATGACCTTGTTAAGGCAATATTTGGTTCAGACTCTCCTTACAATTCATCAGAATCAGAGCTCATCACAACAAGCACTGAGGGGGTGCAGGTTCCAGGATGCCGCAGCAAGCACAATCTTTCTCCACCACCGCTACTGCAGATGAAAGCTGGAGGATTCACAATAGCAGACTCGGTGAAGGAGCAAGCAAATGTGTCATGGCGCCCTATGCCCAAGCTTGCTCCTCTGGGGCTAAAGAGTCCGGATCCTGGGCACCTGAAAACAGCTAATTCTCATGTTTCCAGCTCTGGCACAAACATGCCAAGTCCTCATCGTGCAAACACATAGCGAATAAATCATCAGGGATGTATGTTTTTAACCTCAGCTATGTCCATATCTTGACATAGGACAAATGGGACTGTTGTTTCTTAGCATACTTCATGGTCTTGTGTCAAGAACCACCACTTGTGCCTTCAGTACATCCAAAGTTGTTTTCCTGTTATTTTGTAAGAATGTAAAGAGAGGGTCCAATTGTACTTACCGTTTGGTTAGTAAGAATGATCTTTGATATTTCTTTAACAATCCTCTTATTTTAAAAGAGGTTGCAGAGTGAATGAAATGACAAGCAAACATTGTTTTGTGTTTAACCTGTATCTGTATATTTCAGTACGAAATGAAAGGGTACTTATTGAATCATTGCGTTTTACCCATCTAATATGTTTGAAAGAAACTATTTTTCACTCTCTAGTTGTGAGCTAGAGATAATTCAAAAAATATAGAATTAAACCGTATTCAAATATTTGATAAGCTTATTTGGTCAGTTATCAAAAGTTGGATAGCATTACTGTTAGAAATGTGGCTGACAACATAGGATATATCAATAAATAACATTTAATACATGATGACATGCTTTTGTAAATAGTTTTTTTTGAATGTGTGTGTGTATGTGAGGTTGAAATGGAAATGTATCCCTACAGCTACAGTATACACCAAATTGGAAATCTATTAAGGAGCTATTAAGTAAACATAGTAATGGTGTAACTAGCTTCATTATTGTATTGGACTGCTTGCCGATCTGCCAGTGTGCACAATCAGGCCTCTGCAACTGATTCAAAACTCTGCAGCCCGACTTGTTTTCAACCAGCCTAAGTGAACTCATGTCATTCCACTTCTTCTCTCTGTGTTAGCTCCCTGTCGCTGCATACATATAGTACAAGGCCCTGACTTTGGCCTACAGGACCATTTCTGGATCTGCCCCCTCTTACTTTTAATCCATATTTCCAAAATGAATTCCAACTCGTTTACTTCGCTCTAGTGATTAATGTCGCCTGGTGATTCCACCTCACCAAGAAGCTAATTCTTACTCCGTGGCATTCGCCAATGTAAAATGGTGGAACAATCTTCCCAACTCTGTAAGGCAGTCACTTGGCATCTTTAAGAAACAATTCGAAACGCATCTCTTTCACAAACACCTGATATAAATGAGAACACAAGTCAGTGGTTATGGAAAAACCAGTTACACTGTAGAATTATTCTGATCACTTTTTTTTTTTTTTTTACAAGTCACTTTGTATAAAGGCATTTGCTATATGACCTAGTGTAAATATATTGCACATACTATATGATTACATTGAGCAATTAGCCATCAGTGTTTATAGGGCTTGTGTTTTAGTGCGGGTGGAATATTTTTCTTCTCTTGCTTAATACAGTTGTGATTAATTTGTCACCTTGTTCAGGGTGTTTTACCAGAGGAGATAGGAGACTGGTTTTATTTTTTGTCGCTGGATGGCAGTATTGGCCCACAGACTGAACTCCCTGGACGCCGTATACAGGGCTGCCCCTCAATCCATGCAGGTGTGCTCACTTCTCTTAAGTGTGTTTGATTCTCTGCATGTTTGATTTAAATGTCGAGGACAATTTCGTCTGTGTGCAAACACTAAGTAAAATAAATCACTTTATTAAATTATGCTGACTAGGAGGGGGAAACGCCTACACAGGTGGCGGTACTTACCTAAGAGTTTATCCACCTCTAATCAAAGAGTTTCAAAGCTTACATGTAGTTTTGTTGTCATGTAGTCATTTTAAAATTAGAGTAGCATATACATAGTTTTTATCAATAAGCTCCAGTTTTTCAAACTGAATTATAAATGTTAAGACCATCAGCTCTTCTTTAATAAATGTTTTAATCAGTGTATCTGTTTATGCTTCGGAGTAGTTTAATGACTTTTGCCTTATTGGTGGAAGTTAGCTTGCTATATATTTGAGTGGATGCTTTTGAATAGTGATGCTTTATGTATTGTTGATTAACTAAGCGCTTAGCTTATTATATTTTGAAAGTAGCTTGCCCAACAGTGCTTACTTTTCTTACCTGAACTTATTTGTGGAATCTTAAATGATCTACTGACAATTTGCAGGTGCATTCTGTAACTCAACCTGAGCTTCGTCTGAACGCAACTGAGCTGATGTTCCAAGTGATATTCCTTAAATTCGACTTTTCACTATTACACTACACTATTACTACCACCACTCTCAAAGTTGTTCCAAAGTGGGGCTTGTTCCATTGTACTTTAAGGACAGCAGAGAATTAGCCATCCATGCATTATCTTCTGCTTTATCCTCCTCTAGGGTCGCGGGGGTTCTCCATGCCTATCCAGGAAAAACATTTTGGCTGGTGGGCAGATACACCCAGGACAGGGTGCCTATCTGTCGCTGGGCACACACACACACACACACTCTATATGGGGTAATTTGGAGAATTCAATTGACCTTGATCCATGTTTTGGACTGTGGGAGGAAACCCAAGCGGACACGTGGAGAACATAGAAACTCCACCCAGATTGGGATTCGAACTCGAAGAGGCAAATGTGCTAACCACCGTGCCGCCCAGTAGAGATTTATTTGTAGTTTTACCCACTTTTAAAAAAAAATCTTTTAATGACCTTTAGTCACTTTTAGGATGGCCAATTGCCCCGCTGAGGAGTTGGGAACACTGCTTTTGTGGAATACCAGTGAGCTGGTCATGACCTGGTCTCCCACATTGTGCAGTAGTCTGTATTGTTACAGTATTTTCTGAGTTATGTAATGTATGAATCCTCTGCAAAGGATTCGGGATTAATAAACGCTATAGCATGTCAGGTTTATGAGACAGACTGAACAAAACTAAAGAGCGAACGTTATTTATCATTTAAGCAGCTGCTTGACAGAAGTAGCAAACGACCGCCGCAGCATCGACCGACGTAATGATCACATCCTTAATTAACACAAGAAATCGTTCTTGGCTGTCTTGGGTCATATAATAAGCTTTATACGTGTATGTATATGGATTTGTAATTCAAAATCATAATTATTTCAGCAATGGATTTTGAGCGCGTGCACGCGAACAGAGTCGATTCTTTCTGTGAGTCGAATCGACACGAGACCGGCGGTCCCTCCTACCGCGTCAGTCGACGCAACGAGTCTGCTTTTTGTGCTTTTTTTTCCGCTCGCAGTCAAAACGCGAGACATGACAGGCAGATCTTTTTGCTGACCCGTGAGGATTTGTTGAGTGCATGAGATCGGAACATGGTGGATTTCGGCTTATCCTGTTCTTCAGAGATTATTATCCCCGCTATCCGCTCCGGCTGCAGAGGAACAGCAATGCAGCTCGATCGCAGCAGCAGCGGCGGCAGCGTTCCCCCGGCGTCGGGACTAGTGTGCGCACCAGAATGACGGCTTTTCACATTTATATCAGGGTTTATGTCAATTTTCACTCGACTGTGTTGGTTTCAAAAACAACACAGTGAAACACATTTGGGTTTACAGTAACTCCAGTTTAGGCTGCACTCCCAGGAGACGCGTTCAAGATGACCGTGGAAAACACCACCATCAAAAACCGTATTAAAAATCTCCTCCGGCAGCCTTCAATCAAACTCAGGAAGCAAAGGTCTGGAAACCACAAGGAAAACCTGACAAATAAGGTACGTGGCTCGCGTTAAGCCTCGTTGGCGATATTAAACGTAGCATATGGCACCATTCCGTTTGCACGGCAGACTGGTTGCTTTCAGAAATGCAGAACATCCCGTGGTGTGTTTGATCCAGCAATTAAACTCATTAACTTGTGTTCTACGTTGTGTAGTTTTGCAATTTAGACTAGCTCACAGTTGGCTACGAAATGCCAACTGAATTCTTGTCGTTTTATAATAAAAGTTTGCGTTAATGACCGGTTGCATGGACCTCCGTTTGCTTTGTGATGGGTTTATTTACATCTTGCTTGGAAGAACATTAGAGAAACAATGAAATAACAAACACACATTTGTTTCCCCGAATAATATAAAATCTACTTCATTTTGGAAAGCAGTGCTTTACTATTGTTTGTTTTCTTCTTACTAAGCCAATAGTAAAAATACTGATGATATTAGTCAAGTACAAGACTGATTTAATAATAAATATCAACATCTTTATAGATTTGTGTAGCAGAATGTAAAACTGTTGTATTTTCATTATAATTGTAGGCTGATGATGACGGCATTAGCGTTTAATTATGTGGTTGGCTTGAGTTTGAAAACTGCACATTGTAATGACATTCAAAGTTTTGACCTCTGTCTCCTTTATGTTATGTAGAAGTCCTGTAGCTCATCACTTAGTACTCTACAATAATTGTGTGTCTGGTGTAAAGTCATGAGCATAGAGTTAAAAGATCTATCCTCAAACACTTTTAATAATGTGTTCTGAATTTTATAAATTACTTTGTAATCTTTTAATAATGACATGATCTTAAGTTATATTACAGTTTTGTCCAAGAAGCCCTGTGTTTGTATTAGGTGTGATGGTGGCTCAGTTGTTAGCACTCTTGGCTCATAGCAAGAAGGTCCAGGGTTTGATTTTTGTGTATTGAGGACAAAGAAAAAAAAAATTAATCGTTTTTGCATGTTCTCCTATTTCCGGCATAAGCTTCCTTCATAAGCTTCAGTTTCCTCACACAGTCCAAAGATGTGTCTTATTAATAATGGTTAAAACGAAGGTTTGAATGTGTCTCGCTCTGTGATGGCTTGGCCACCTAGACAAGCTACCAGCCCCTCATAAGCTCTGGTACACCCTGCAACCATAATCAGGATAAGCTGTTTAGAAAATAACTAAAGGAATTGAACACTGATGTATGCTGCTGGTGGTTCCACCTCACCTCACTTCTTTGATGACACTAGGGATGATAAAAAAAATCAGTATTTTAATCTGGAAGTGTTCATATACTGTATGTGTATGTACTTATTTGGTGGAGTTTCACAGATGCACCTCCGAGTAACACTTTTTTTCTTTTGCCCTTTTAGTCCAACATTTCTCATTGTTAGTGGATTCAACATCTCATAAAAGGCCACTGGGTGATAAATAGGTGGCTTTTTATTGGGTTTGATCTGGAAAAAAATAGACCCTGTATTTTCACCATAATACCATTTACCATGGGTGATTCCAAATAATTTTTATTTTATATAAATGCATACAGTTAAAATGTTATTGCTTAATTAAACAAAACTTCCAAATTCAATTTTTGAACATAATCATTTTCATTCGTGGCTGTTCATACCATGACTGTTACACGATCAGCACATATTTAACAGTTGGCAGCAGACACCTCAAAAATGCAAAAATGCAAATATGACCCCAGACCAGCTGTTTGTACCCAGATACCCACTGTGCTGCCACAATTTTTCTAATTACTTACATTTTTATTTCACAGTGTAGATTTAAGATTTGAATTTTGCTGATTGATATATGTTTTGTAATGGGATCCTAATGGGTGCAGTAGAGGAACAAAGAATGTATTATAAGATAGACAATTACGATCCCAAAGGGAAATTGCATCGTTTTAGCAGCATCAATAATAGAGAAAAATAAAGGAATGTATTTATAAATGTATATGGGGCACGGTAGCATAGTGGTTAGCATGTCTGTCTCACAGCTCCTCTATCTAATTTGCCCCTATATACTGTGTGTCTGCGTGAGTGAGTGTGTGTGTGTGTCACCCTGCCCAGCGCCTGAAACAGCACCTCCTTCCAGCAAGGACATGGTGTACCCCCGTGCAACCCCGGTAGATGACTAAGAGGAAGATGATAAGATGAGAGATATATGTATATTTATAAGATAAAAATAAGAGTCTACAAAAATAAATCAAATATAAAGAAAGGTAAACAATTTAATTCCATTTAGTGTTTTACAGAGCGAAAAATACTGCGCTTAATTGAATGTGTGTGGCATACAGTATGTGATTTATCTTTTAACATTATTACCCTGTGTAAATAAATAATGCCTACAGACTGTTTTATGTTTTATGGGTGAACTCATTGAAAGAGATAAAAGGAGGACTGACTGATTGAACTTAGAGTGTGGGGTTAAAATAACAACGTTTGCACGAACACTCTGTTTTAGATTGTTAGGAAGTTATGTCCAGGCAGTGGCATTCTTAATTTTGCACTCCATTGGTCTGTAGTTTCAAATGCTTCTTTTTAAAAAATCTTCAGTGTTGACCACCCGGAACATATTTCTTTCAAAAAGATTTGGAGCTAATGGACCTCATGTGAGTACATGGGCAGCATCAAATAACAATCAGGTTTGAAGAATTTACAGTATATTTGGTTTTCTGCATAACTTCTGAATTGTAATGTTCTCATTTGTAAGTTGCTTTGGATAAAAGCGTGCTAAATGACTAAATGTAAATGTAATGTACATTGTACCTCACTTTGAGTAAAATATATCAAGTGTCATTAAATAACAGTATTAAATAAACAAAATATGGATTTATATTTACTTTTCTATTTTTTTTATACATTTACAGTGGCAGTCAAAAGTTTGGACACACCACCTTCTTGCTCCATTGTTTATTTTCTCTACTTATCATATAGATGGACATATAGTTTTATAATTACAGACTGTGGTACAATTGTTTTCTTTTTTGTTACTTTGCTGTTCTCTGGTTCTCTGATTTTTGATCAGGAGCATTACAGAACAGGTATAATTTGTGTGGTATATCGTATATTGTCAGGTCTGCAGTGACACTAATGCAGTGAGGTGGTTTTAGCGCAGCGGTATTAGTTTGATTTCTCTACCTCGGTGACACTGCTGGTATAGGAATAATGCACCAACCAATCAATACCTGCTCTGTGCTGCTACTATTGAGGTCCTGATTATTAGAGAACAGAGTAAAGGGGACTAATAGAGTATGCGCTGTAGTCCACAAACAAATAGACTACAGTCTGTAATTATAGAACTACAAAGTCCATCTTTACTGTAAATGGGACTGATACAATGAACAATAAGTGAAGCAAAAAGCTGTGTCCAAACATTTGTACTGGTACTGTATTCTTGGGGACTTTGAGGATTAAGAACTAAGAGTGTTTAGCTCACATTTAATGTATGGGAAATTCATAGTCATGATTCCAGCTTCAAATGTCAGCATTGTTTTTGGTAGTTATCAGTGGGCCCTGTTTGTATTCTGTATAATAACTGTATTGTTTTACTCTGCACATGTGCCGGAGCTGTTGTAATGAGGCAAGGCCTATCTCATTAGATATTTTAGCATACAAGCAGATTTTCAGTTCTCAAACCACATGTATTATTTTTTTATCCTCAATCCAGCCATCTATGCCTTTGCATCACTTTTCATTGGTTTTAGTAGGCATTTTATACTTTTCCATTAAATATGTTTACAGATTTGTTTTTTTACTTGGTCTGTTGTTGCAGGTGACCCTGGAAAAGGTTTTGGGGATTACTGCTGCAGGTAACCGTGCATTGGCTTGTGATCCTCACACAGGATTGGTCGCCTACCCTGCAGGGTGAGTAACACTCAAAAAAATCGTTGTTTTGTGTTTTGAATGCTTGCAAACAATGCTTGGTATGAAAGAAGGAGAGATAAAGAGAGCTCAGCATTTAGCTACTGGAATAGTTATTTTCTTTTAGTACGGATATTCATTTAAGCTTATGTATTACTGTAGTAAATTCTAAATTCTTAAAAGACTGATGTGTACTTGTGTGTAAAGGAACCGCTTGGATAAAATGAACAAAAGTCATCTGCCAGCAATCTTAACAGCTGTGTAAGCATGCAGACTAATTGGGTGGGGTACAAACAGGAAATGCTGCCTCAGGAAAAAAGGGTTTTATTCTCTGTGGCATGTATGGAGTTGAGTGTGCTGTCCACACAGGCCTTTGTAGTTCACAAATATGGTTTTGTCCGAGTTAGTGTTTTTCATAATGTCCATTGATGTCATGAAGTATAACATCAACATAATCAGGTCACTTATGACAGCCAGAAAAACACACTGGTCTTAAAAAATTAACTTTTTTTCTGAAATTACCAAACTACATCAATTACATAGACTAAAAAATAGAACAGAATGTTATTGGGTTGCATGGTGATGAAAGTGGTCTGTTCACAGCAGGAAGATCCTGGGGGTTTCATTTCCAGGCAGGTCGCACATGGTCCTTGTTTTAGTATTTTTTTTCTGACTGCCCCAGTTTCCTTCCATAATCCAATCATGTTGACGAGTGAATTAGAGATGCTAAATCACCACTAGATGCGAAGGTATGCATAATTTTGTTTGTGTGGTGTCTAAAAAAGTTGTTTACAAGTTATTTCAGTGAGTACTGGGGTAGAATTCAGGACTCCCAACTAACCTAGGCAACATTTAACATGCATTACAATTGTCAGATGTTAATTTTTTCTACAAAGGAGTCCTGTCCTAAAGAATACAGGGCTGTTAGTGTGTTAGGGCCATATGTGACACTCCAACCTATTAGTAATTACATTTACATTTGGTTATATAACAGACGCTTTTATCCAAAGCGACTTACAAGGTGAACACAGGGTTAATCACAACATCCCTGGAGCAATGAAGGTTAAGGGTCTTGCTCAAGGACCCACACTGGTAACTTCAGTGGACCTGGGATTTGAACCCCCAACCTTCTGATTGATGGCCCAACGCCCTAACCACTGAGCTACTGCGCTCAGTGCATTGTTTATGAACAATTAAAATTGTTCATAAATCTTTAAGCTTATAAGTCATGTGTGTGTGTGTGTGTGTGTGTGTGTGTGTGTGTGTGTGTGTGTGTGTGTGTGTGTGTGTGTGTGTGTGTGTGTGTTCCCTATACAAATCCACACTGTTGCTAAGGAAGGAATTAGTCAAATGGGTATAATATGTTTAATATAATAATATGTTTTAGAAACAACATCATGTCAATTTGATTAAGCAAAGACAATTGTTATTTGTATTTGTAACTTATTTGATGTTTCCTATAAACTTTAAAATACAGACAGATTTTGTATTAATTCTCTGGTTTAAGACAAATTAGCACTTGGTGTAGACACCTGACTTAGTGTGTCACCTAAAACATGCATTAGTGCTCAATTCCAACAGCTGTCATTCTCACACAGGAGCTTTCTAAAGCCTGGTTAAAGCCATCAGACTGGAACATTTGTAGCTGTTCCTAAGTGGTTAGAAAACATGTTCTACACCATTATCAAAGCAGGTTAAAGCACAGGTTCTACTTGGCACAGTTATAGAACAATCCGTTTTAATAATGCAAAAGAACTGGAACTAGTATTTTTGTAAGTGAAACATGGTGCTACCATGATAGTCTTATCTGTTAATTCTGAGTGGACAGATATTTTTACTGTGATGGCAAACAATGATTAGTACAAATGTTTAGCTTTTCAAAATAAAATTTAAATACAAGCTGTCCATATCTAAGTAAGATTGAATATAAAAACACCAATTTTAGCAATAAAATGACAATCAGGTGTGAGTAGTTTATTTGAAGAACAGGGATCTGATCTTGAGTTTGATTTTCATGACACATTTTTGTAAGTGTGTAATGGCAAGAACAAATAATATTTCTTAGAATCCCAGAAGAATTATTGATCAGGCTGAAAAATGTTTCAAAACAATCTGTAAAGCGCTTTGACTTTAATAATTCACAGTCAAACAGATTGTATACAAATCTAAATTAAATAAAACCATCAGTATTTTCATGACCAACAAAAATTAAGGCATGAAAAAGTTTATATTTGGTCATTTTGCAGATGCTTTTTATAGCGATTTACAAGTATGCCAACTTGATATTTGGGGTCAGAGTACAGGATCAATTCCGATGCAGCATCCACGAAGCAATGAGGGTTATGGGTCTTGGTCAAGAGCCCACATTGGTAACTTCAGTGGACTTGAACTCCCAAAATTTTGATTGAAACCTTAACCACTGAATTCACAAGATCACACCAAAACCAAACTTAAGAGTTATTTCTAAACGGCTAAATCCTTTCTTACATTAACTGTAAAATTGAGTCTACTATCAGAAGAACATGTACAACAACGGTGTGCATGGCTGCATTGTAAAGAGGAAGTCACTGCCTCAAAAAAACAATAAAAAAACAAAAAACAAATATCACATGAACAGGACTCAAAAGGCTGATTTATTTAGAGATCAGACAAACTTATATATATTTTTTGGCTTAAATGAGAAGTGTTATCTTTGGAGGAAAACAAACACTGCATTCCAACATAAGATAATTAATCCTGTCTAAGATAAATGCAAACAATATCATGGTTTGGACATGTTTTACTGCATCTGGGTTTGTCATTGTTGATAGAACAAATTATTACGGAGTTATACCATCAAATTCTAAGGGAAAATGTCATGAAATCAGTCTGGTCTGTGAGAATGTGTGTCATGCAGCAAGACACAACACCTAAGCAAACAGTTCATTTTGAAGTATGAGTTCATGTTTTTAAATGACCAAGTCAAAGTTGTGACCTTAGTCAACTACATTTGTTGTGGAAGGACTTGAAGCAAGCATTTGCTGGAAGAACACTCACACACATAAGATATTGAATATGGAGGAATGTCCTAAAATTCCTTTATACCGATGTGAAGGATTACTCAACAATAACTGGAAATGTTTAGTTTCAATTATAGCTGCACAATGGGGTCACACCATGTACTAAAAGCACTGGTTCATATACCTTTGCCCTTATATTTTTAGATAATTTTCCTTATATAATAAAAAAACTTTTTTTAAAGTCTTTTGTTTTTGTCAAATTTTCTTAATTTTGTTTTCCTTATCATTTTAAAAGAAGTGCATGTAGACCCTGGTGCATAGCCCATAATAGGTAAAAAAAACTGCTCTCTAAACAACTTTTAAGAGGAATTACATTTTGTATGTTTTTTCTCTATAAGCAAACATTAATGTTTAATAATTAAAGTGTAGTTAAATATCAGTGTTCATAAATATGTTTGGCATAGTCATCCAAAGAGCATTAAACCTTTTTATTGAATGTTATTGGGACATTGGATTATCTTTTTGTTATCTACGATATTGATTTAAATTCTGTGGTTTTTTTGTATTGTATTTTTTTGTATTACATTAATTTCTAAATTATATCTTTAAACAAATCAGATTTAAAAGGCACTAAATTGCTTCATTTAAAAACATTTTTTTCTGTGACATTTGAAATGTATGTACCAAACTCTATAACATCTGACAGTTTGACCACACCATGTAAGTGCTAAAGCAATGTGCTGTGCTGTTTTCTTACGAATGACACTGTTTACATTCTGTCCTAACATACAGACGTTCAGAGTGCAGTCACATGATCCATGTTAAACTGACTGATAATTTAGTTGAAGGGCTACTGTTAGTGAATCTACAACATGCACTTTATTTTGTTTGATCCCTATTTTTAGTTTTTCTGACCAAATGGACTTAGTAAGCACTTAGAACCTCAAATTAGAAAACGTTTAAATGAACCTATGCAGTCTGCAATAAAGTAATATTCGAAGTTAATGCATTTTCCTCCTCGTCCAATCTTTTTCTGATGTGTGGTTGTAATTGTTTGGCATTATTTAAAACTGCTGGATCAAATACAGGGCTGTTGAAATTTTTAAACACTTCAGGATCACTTCAGGACTGAGAATTATCCACCGAAATTATCCAACAACTAGCATTCTTTAGGCAGTGTCCAGTCAGCAACAATGAATGATAACATGTAAACTAACACAGACTGTGTAACAACAAATAAACTATAGAATCTAATTTTACATCTACAAGCTAAAGCAATAAGTTGGATTGGTGTAAAAGAGTGCATAGTGAGCAGACACAATGTTAAAAAAACTCCAGTAGCACAGCTTTGTCTTATATACTCCTACCAACCCAGCATGCACTAACACACCATTACAAGTCACTGGAGTGCCAAGAATTACCCACAACTTAAATAATACCAGATCTGTAGGGGGTCCTGAGTGGGTTCTATTGATTAGCATACAGTGTACAGGCAAGTAAAATTGTGCAAGGATACAAAGAGACTACAGTATGTTAATCTGCAAAATCTATCAATAAGGTAAAAAAATTCTGTAAAGCTGCTTTGTGACAATAAACTTAAGTGGAACTGATAAATTGGTCAAGTGTAGTGACATGATAATGTAGGCAGTGAGTGTATAATTATGATAATATAGGAATGCACATATCAACAATTTGGGACTATGCAGTATTACAAATTTACCTACCTTGATATTTTTGGACCATAGATAAAAACTGGAGTTGTTAATAAAGCCTTTGCGGACACATAGAGAACATACAAACTTCACACACCTACCCTGGAATTTAACCCAATACCTATTTACTATAAGGTAAATGAACCACTCTGCTCACCTGCCTTCAGTTTGGAAAAAAAATAATTTGTGACTTTGTTTTAGAATACAGATGTTCAGAATATTACATTCTTCTTTATACTGTAGGTCTGTTTGATATAGTTCTCACTTAATCAGCCATGCTTGAAAATGTGCCATTTTTCTTACTTTGTCTCTCTCTCTGTCTCTAAGCATTACAGCAAAATGGGTCAGTAGAACTGAGCAGGCACCATTTGGTTTGGTAATAGGGAGGAGAGTTATATGCCAGAGCGAGAGGAAATGAAAATAGAGATGAAGGGAGGCTGGTATGGAGAAAATGACTCAGTAAGGAGGGCATAATTACCACAGTCAAAGAAATTCTTTTTTTTAAACATGTGTATTACAGTTTTCCCACTGTGCAGTCTACAGTACATCCTCACTGATTTGCAGCACTAAACTTGTTTTACTACAGGACATAGGACCCACTGATATTACATTATTAGATTTTTTTTCCACACACACATCACATGAGTTGCTATGGGTCAGAGCTTCAAAGGCACACTGTAGTGAACAAAAACTCCTAAGCCTTTTGCTGGAAGGTTTTATTTAAAATTTGAATGTGCGTGTATGGCCTAGTCATTCTAGTTTATCCAAAGGTGTTAAGCTGCATCATTATCAGCCATTTAACATAACCATGTAATATAGTATTATAGCATGTAATAAAGTATTGTAATGTATAGTTCTTAGGAGAAATAATTATTAGATTTATATATAAGTAAAATAAATATATATTTTTTATATATAAGTAAAATAAATACTTTTTTTTTTGCCAATTTCATGTTTTAAATTTGTTCAAAGACTGTATTAATCTGTATTACATATTGCTTCAGTTGAAACCTAAGATTTGTTCTCAGTATTATGTAAACATGTGCATAAATGTGCTTTTTAATCTTACCATGTGATGGACTGGTTGCGACCTGTCCTGGGTGTTGCCCTTCCTTTCACCGTGAGCTTTGTAATCAACTCCACCAACATCCTAACTAGTCTAGGTGGCAAAAAAAAACATTTTGTGTTAAAGTGCTAGATAACTGTATATAATTAAGTAATATTAACAGTAAAGTGTTGGGAATTGTTTATTTTGTAAAAGCTAAGAAAAGAAAAATGTGTTAGAAAAGTAGAAAAAATATTTAAATTAAAAATAACTAGAACATTTATATGTGTAATTCGTTTTCTAATTTACACCAAAATCTTTTTAATATTGTACCTTCAAGATGTTTTAGTTTATGATCTTTACATGGCCATGCAGTTTGAACAGCAGTTGTGTTTGAAGTATGTTCTTTTGTGACAAAACCAAGATAGGTGAACTGATAGTAAGTGATAAAATCTTAAATTAAAAAGCTTAATGGCGTTGTAATGCTACAAAGACATAAGGCTCTTATTAAAGGACATTTACCAGTCACTTTGTGTTAACTTAACCACATAGTTGAAATACCCCACAGGGTTATGGAAGTCACTAATGTTCCTCGACTCCAGACTTAACAAAGCATATTTTTGTGAAGCTGTTTTTATTGCAAAATTTTATATGCTAAAAGAGGATAGGGGCTTTCATTGATTGTTTTATTCAAGTTTTAAGCATATTGACGTCTGAAATGCTGTAGTGATAATTACATATAGAACCGAAATTTTGTTGTGTACCTGCTGTGTAAAACTAAAAGAATTGAATGCCAGCTTTCGGTCATCCTAAACTTGATGGTTAACATAGTATTTAGAGTTAAAAAAGGCATATTTACAATTAAATAAAAAGACACATTTGGTTTAGTATAATTTATATTGTAAATAGACTGAGTTCATGCTCTAGTCACTGTAATTGTTCTTGGTGCCAATTGCTGTTGTGAACAGTTTTGTTCTTCCATTTTAATTAGCCTACAGCCACAGACATTCTTACTAGTAATTACTAACAATAGTTCAGTGCCAAAACTGAAATGTAAATAAGCCCGATCACTGTAAACACTAAATGTTTATCCATTGCTATACACTTACAAAATCATGTCTGAGAGTTTAGATGTTAGCAGAACAGAATGACAGGTGTACTGTCTGAAGGCATACTTAAATCTATGCACAGCTACGCTTCATTGACCCGACCAAGTCCCCTACTAGGTGAGATAATAAGCTGGATCAGCTTGTACATGACAGTTGGGACTGACATGCCACACATGGCCCTGTGGAGTTAGACACATGGCAGCAAATGCACAGTGAAAGAACTAACTAGAAACAGACATGCTTTGTTATGTAACCTTCGCTATATACTTTTGCAGGATGCAAAATCTTCAGTAGGTTTTCTGGATGGTGAACACAATTTTGTTGTTGTTTAAAGAAATCAATGAAATGTAAAAAATATATATAATAAAATAATAAATATTTAAGGAACATATTACATTTTTTGCATAGGATCTAGCTACTGTATAATATTGGATTTAATTATCAAAATAATGCAATGCTAATAAAAAAAAAATAAACACCTGAATATGCATTTGTAATTGCAACATTATTCTTGACAAAAGGTGGAGCATTTTCTAAAATAAAATGCAGGGTAGGTGTAGAGGTGGCTATAGAATGAAAGTAAGTAAGTAAAACAGATGAACAGCAGTCTGTAATTGTAGAACTTCAACATGCATCTGTTATGGTAAGTAAGCTGCTAGAAGCATGGGGTTATTGATGCAATTGTAAAATGTTTCAGATCCCAGATTTACCAGTGTGTCATCAGACACTCACCAGTCTGCACTCAATAATTGTGCAGTCTTAGTCATACAAGATAAACTCATACCAAGTAGGTGAAGCCAGACACCTGAATATTAAGTGCATGTTTCTTGTTTACTCGATGAAGATTTCCTTTGGCAGATCAGTATTGCTTAGAATTAAATACTGATTTATAGCTGCATATCTTTTGTCACCTTAATAATGACCATGACTATGGAATTACTATGGGATTTTAGTTGAAGTGGTAATTGTTAGTCACAGTGCAATACAGTTTTTTGATGACAAAATTGCACTCAAATCGAATAATTTTTAAAGTTATTGTTTTTCATTTCTTCTGTATACTGATCAGTGGGGTAGTCAATATAATTTTGTTCATAATGACATTATTATATATTTTTTTTAATCTAATGATTAAATCTATTTAAATATAAATTTAATTGTATTTAAATCTAAACTCATGTGTGTTTTTTCCTTATGCCACACGCAGAACCTATGTTCAGGAGCTCCCATCTTTTTCTGTAAACATTGATGAGTAACATTGGTGTGTAACAGTTATGTAAAAGTTCTGTACTACAGAAATGTATTAAATTTGAATTTAATAAGGTTTGCCTCGCGTGTGGTGTGTGTTATGTAAGACAGTTAGCAAATCAAGTGGAAACCAAAGCTTTACATGAGCTTGCAGTTGTTTTTGTTCTTTTCCTGTTCTACATGAAAACAAAAGCTCTTCGTACTGCCCACATTGTGTATGTTTGGAAGGTCGTGGTTGTCAGCAGTATATTCACTTATTTGGTACAAGTGAGGTCATCATGGGTAACAACAATTTAACATTTTTGGAGTAATGGGCTCAGCTGTTGGTCGAACATTAGAATATCTGAAAAACTTCTCCTCTTTTGACTTCAGTTTAGTTTTTTTATTACATCTGTTAACCACTTAATGTTAACCCTTTAATAAATAAGTTCTTACGTTTATTTCCTATAACAGAAAACTGTGCCAGTTCTCATCACATTCACAGCATGCTTTTAACCTTAAAACATTAACATTATGCTTACTATGTCAAACAGATACAGGAACTGTAAGAAAAAAAACAGGATATAAATTTCTTTTATCCTTTATTATCCCTTTTAATATATATTTAATATGTCTTTAATTTACCTTTAAGCATTTCCACATATAATTACTTCCACCAATAGCATATATAAGATATTTTTCGAATATGAATGATATCTAACCACGCTTCTGCTTCACTTTGATTCTGTTTTTAATGTGGACTCAATGTGTGGCTTGCAAAGTCCTGTAAATCCTATCAGGAGCTCTATAGAAACAGATTTTAAAGTCCATTAATGCTATTAGCCATCCTTAGGATCTCTTGTCCTCTGAATCTCCTTCCACTTCTCTAAAAGGTTTCACATTCGGTAACATGAGCAATGTTTTTCATTAGTCCATACTATACTATAACTGCTAACCCCAGAGTTTTGAGTCAGCATATGACACGCAGCTGGACTGGAATAACCTGGTGGACATGAAGAAAATGTTATAAATTATAAGTTTGTCTTAGTTGTGCTCTGATTTAGCAATTGTGCAGTAAAATGAACGTTTACATTTCTTGTAAGTTCTGTGTCAAGTAGTAATAAAACTCCCTCTGCTAAGGTGAAATTCTGTCTCCAGGCTGCTGTGTTTTGTGTACAGTGCACTCACACAGTTGGCTGTTAGCCAATCGCAGAGACATAAGTCCTAAACTGAGCCAATCAAACTCTTTATTAAGAGTTTGTTTGGCTGTGTGTTAGTAGGTGTATAACCATGTAAAACTACTTTCTCTAAAGTTCTTTATTCCATTCATACACTCTTTTCTCTTGCTGAAAAATTATTCTAATTATTATAAGCAATTGTAAACAAATTTACAGGCATGAGATTGTGGATAAACTTTAAAATTGACTTGAATCTGAAACCCTTGTGTAGAAAGTTATGAATAATTAATATATGTGTTAGAGCAACGTGTTTCCTCGCTCCTAAATACTGCAGTCTCTATACTTTGCTGTGATGAATACAGTTTGCAAAAGAGATGCTATCTATTACCATTTGTCACTGTGGCATCCAGTCAGGCCAGATTCTTGCCGCTGTTGTGAAATTACTGATAAAATTACATTATTTGTGATTAACTTTGTTAAGAGAGTTTTAACACTTCATGTTGGTTGTCCTGCACATGAAATGATTTTGGTGTTTGCGTTTATTATGTGTATAATGTAGGACATTGTTAATACTTAATTAATAAGATTTTTGTTTTAAATGTGGAAAAAGAGTGGTTTACCAAACACTTGAATTAATGATTGCTATGCAATTAGGTAGATTTGTAGTCGAGGGCAGCCTTCGTCTTAACCTTTAGTCTGTTAAAATGCCATCTGTGGCTTTCCTGTGTCAGAATTATGTATTTTGTTGGTTTAGTTCTGTTGACAAGAGCATTGTAACTCTGCATCATTGTTACTCTGTGAAGTTACCAGATCTATATTGTTGTATAAATCAACAATAGTCTGTTTATGTCTATTGACCATCGCATTTTCTTCTAATATGAAACAAACAGAATAAAGAGATGTATTCATACACCATATAGCATTGTTTTAAATATCTAATTTTCTGTATACTACAGTATGATGATTGTTTGAGTTAAATGATTTTAAATGTTTTGCTGGAAGGTAATATGAGTTTAAACTTTTTATGTAGATGTGTCGTGGTGCTTTTGAACCCCAAGAAGAGCAAGCAGAATCACATACTTAACAGTTCCAGGTAAGAATTAGTCACAAAGATGCATGCGAAAGAATAAAAGTTTATAGAAAATGCTAGTCTTTAAAAATCATTGTGTGTTTTTCTCTTTGATCTCTGGCTTGCCAATGAAAGATAAGGACTACTCAGAGTTTAACCTGTCAATCCTTATAGATCTGTATGTTGTTGCATCCTATATGTAGTTAAACAGTGTAACAAAGGTCAGACCCAAAATTACTGAAGACATGCACGTAACTGTCTGACTACCAAAATTTTAAACATGAAGTAACATGTTGGTTAGGTTAGGAATGATGGACATGCTTCAGTCATAGGCCTAAGAACAAGAAAAATCTTTTTACAGTATTTCTTTTTTTCTAATTTCCTTGACAAATTGTTAATATTATGTATCTACTATAATTTTATGTATAAACTACATTTCTGGGCGGCACGGTGGCTTAGTGGTTAGCACATTCGCCTCTTCAGGTTCTCAGGTTCTCTTCCCGGTTCGAATCCCCATCTGGGTGGAGTTTCCATGTTCTCCCCGTGTCTGCGTGGGTTTCCTCCGGGTTCTCCGGTTTCCCCCCACAGTCCAAAAACATGGATCAAGTCAATTGAATTCTCCAAATCGCCCCATATAGTGTGTGTGTGTGTGTGTGTGTGAGTGAGTGTGTGCCCAGCGATGGATTGGCGCCCTGTCCTGGGTCTATCTGCCCAGCGGCCGAGACGTTCTCCCCTGGATGGGCATGGGGAACCCCACCGCGACCCTAATAGAGGATAAGCGGGAGATAATGAATGAATGAATGAACTACATTTCTCTTAATTTAAGTAACAATTAACTGTTTGAGTTGAAATGTAATGTCAAAAAAATGTTAAAATAAGGAAAAACACTACTTGTTAAGGTTATACAATGCATGACCTTCAAGCTAACAAATCCAGTCCGTCACCTCATTTGTACTAAAATTCTACTCTGAATATAAATCTACAATGTTTTCAAGTTTCCTGTCCTCAAAGACAAACAAATGTTTATATTGACAGCAGATGTGGTAACCTGGAGGTCTATTAAATTTTGATGAACCTACCTATTCAAGGGTGACATGCATTTGAATCAGATTTATGTTACTGATTCACAAACGTTTTTAAAGAATCTTTTTAGAAAGACAATTAAGAATATCTGCACCAGTTGAGTGTGCACAGAGGTTTAGTGGTGGGCAAGAGTTTCCTGTAGGAATGTGAACTCTTGTGCATAAATGAAGCTGTTTTAAGGAAGCTGTTAACTAAAGTACAGTCATGATCCAAAAATTGTTTGAGTCACAGATGTCCCTATTTATTCAAAGGCCACATTTGTTTGGTTTAGTTTTTTTAGAGCTTTTAGAGTACTATATAAAACGCAATTGTACGAATGTGTGTTTAAATCCTCAAATATAAATCCTAAGCCTTTGTGTATGTCTGTACTTCTTAAAGCAATTGTTCATACATAGAATCATGGCCATTGTTGGAACATGCATCAACCAACCAGACAGGAAACATTCACTTCAGAAAACTAAAACGCTTCTCTTTTCTTTCTTTTAACTCAGGAAAACAATCACCACTCTAGCTTTTTCACCAGATGGCAAATACGTGGTCACCGGAGAGGTGAGTTTTGAAGTTCTCTGACGCTTTGTAGTCCTGTGTTTACAGGTCGAAATCTAGTCGAACATCAGTGCTTAGAAAAGAGTGACTTTTGTGTTATACTGCAACCCTTGTTCGTGAAAAAAACATAAATAAAGAAAAAAATATAATAATAAAAAATAAAAACTGTTTGTCAATACAGATGTTGCTTTGTACTTCTGTACTAAATATGTTATCTGCAATGTGTACAGCTGAATATGAGAGTAATTTGCTGTAGACCTTGTGTAATCATTTCATTACATTTACATTTATTCATTTATCAGGCGCCTCTATCCAAATCGATTCACAAATGAGAGAAGAACATAAGTCCATAGTTGGAGGAACCAGTTACACTGTTGTTTAATCAAACCTGATCATTGTTTACTCTGGCTTTAATGCCTAGACCCTGTCCTGTTATCTGTATATATATACATATATATATATATATATATATATATATATATATATATATATATATATATATATATATATATATATTGTGCTGCTAATAAAGTTGTTTTTTATAATATTTTTAATAAAATAAAGCTACTATAGTTCCTTGTTACAACTAAATGAACTTTTAAACAAGTGCTTGTTTAAGACAAGAAAGGATATATTGAATAGATGTTTTGGTCTGGGGTGAAAAAAGTAAGCACCTGAAAAGAGGTTATGTGCTTCAGTAATCCAGTGATCTGTACACATACAGTGCAAAGACTTAACTGGTGTGCACAACTAATCCTTTCCGTTCGGGGGAGCGCCTGTTCTGAGCTTGTGCGTAAAAACGACAGTGGTGTGTGCTTACTGGTTGCTGGGGTAACCAGCGGCACGATGCCAGGCTGTGATTGCTGTAAGGAAGAGGTAAAAGCAGAACAGAAAGAGTGGAGATAAGATAAAAGAGGAATGGGGATAGTAAAATACGGATGTGCAAATAAATAAAAATTTTTTATAAATGTTTTAGTGAATGAGGGTTAAAACGTCTAAATGGAATCACTGCAGGTAAAAGAAAGAGCTATTTCAATAAAAAGAGAAAACTGGAACAGCAGACTCTAAGCATGCAGTTTACAGTTGGTCAACAACTTTCATTACCTGCATCACAATTAATTAAAAATTTGGAATAATCTCGAAATAAGTTTATAGTTACACTGTTGTGGAAGTTTCTACTAATAGAGGTGAAACATGAGGTCATGAAGATTAAAGGGTGTAAAAAGCTAAAAGTATCATGTACATTATGGGCATTGACATGGAGGCTTTGTACATATGATAAAGGTTTAAATTGGTACTTGACATTAAGACATATACACAGCAGAGGTTTTCCAGGAACTCCATGTCTGTTTCAGCAGGACAATGCCACCAAATCTTATTCTACATGACAATCTGTCATTGTAAACATAGTGTGTGTGCTTGACCAGCATTCCTGTATATTAAAGAGAAAAATCAGACTACAACAACCACAGACTGTTGAACAGATTATATAACTCTTATATACAACAAGATGCATTTAAAAAATGTTTCAATCAGTATATTCAATTCTTAAATGATCAGAAGTTTTGAAAAACATTGAAAAACATGTCTGTTCCACGTTTTTATTGTATTGCAGGAATTTATTTTACATTATTTTATAACAGAATTATGTCTGTTATTAACAACACTAAAATCTTTTTACTTTTGAATATTAAATGAAGTAATAAATGAAATTGGCCGGCACAGTGGCTTAGTGGTTAGCACATTCGCCTCTCAGCACTAGGGATTCCCTGTTCGAATCCCCATCTGGGTGGAGTTTCCATGTTCTCCCCGTATCTGCGTGGGTTTCCTCCGGGTTCTCCGGTTTCCTCCCACAGTCTAAAAACATAAATCAAGTCAATTGAGTTCTCCAAATTGCCTCATATAGAGTGTGTATGCGTGTCTGTGTGAGTGAGTGTGTGCCCAACGATGGATTGGTGCCCCGTCCTGGGTCTATCTGCTCAGCGCCCGAAACGTTCTCCCCTGGATGGGCATGGGGAACCCCACCACAACCCTAATATAGGATAAAGCGGAAGATAATGAATGAATAAATGAAATTAAGAAAGTTAGTTTTAGTTTTAGTTTTTATTTGATTTTCAGAAAATATCCCAGCTTTTCTGGAAATACAATTTCTAAATTGTTTGGTTCTAGAGTCCTATGATTAGTTAATAATGCATGCAGCTATGAGGACACAGGGTTACCTGCTGTTTCGTGTTTCTGTGTTTTTGAAAAAGGCAGGTCTCATTTATTCATTCATTCATTCATTCATTATCTTCCGCTTTATCCTATATGTGGGTCGTGGGGGGGGGGGGTTCCCCATGCCCATCCAGGGGAGAACGTTTCGAGCGCTGGGCAGATGCACCCAGGACAGGGCACCAATCTATCGCTGGATACACACTCACACACACACACGCATATAAACACACTCTACATGGAGCAATTTGGAGAACTCAATTGACTTGATCCATGTTTTTGGACTGTGGGAGGAAACCGCCAGGAAAAGCCACCGTGCTGCCAGGTCTCAATTATTTATATATAATTTATTTTGCATATTTTATATTAAGTTTTTTGACCAACGAAACAAGCATGAAGTGATATTATTTAATTAGTGTGTAGAAGAAATAAGGAACCTGCTTCAGTGTGGCAGAGGCCACAGTTTTTCTCTTCTAGTCTCTGTGTTAAACTTCCTTATAACTCATGTATTATATTGTGTAATTAAATTCATGGGCAAATATTTGGATGTCTTTGGTGGTGGTGAAGAATATGGAAAGGTAGTTAATGCTACAGTGAGGTGAAGGCACCAAAAATTGATCACTTGGTTGATATGTCATCATTACATTACATTTCCATGACATTTAGCTATGTAGCATACGTTTTTATCCAAATATGATTGGCTTAGTGCCCTTCTACAATTTGTAATATAC
Source organism: Corydoras maculifer (assembly GCA_019802435.1). NCBI lineage: Eukaryota > Metazoa > Chordata > Actinopteri > Siluriformes > Callichthyidae > Corydoras > Corydoras maculifer. The sequence goes on along the minus strand of JAFMOD010000299.1, from coordinate 6,917,033 downwards.
TTTATTTATAGCTTCATAATGTATTTAGGTTTATCAGTATCCTTTTGATGTTGTCTCCCTTTGTAGAGTGGTCATATGCCTGCGGTGCGGGTGTGGGACGTGCAGGAAAGAACTCAGGTGGCGGAACTGCAGGAACATAAGTATGGTGTTGCCTGTGTGGCCTTCTCACCCAACAGCAAGTACATCGTCAGCGTGGGATACCAGCATGACATGATTGTGAATGTCTGGGCGTGGAAGGTGCTCAGCATTGACAAGAATTACACCAAAAATTTAATAGATTTTTTAAAAAGCTGTATATGAATGCTATTTTGCTGTATTTACATTTTTATTATTCTTTTAGAAAAATTTACTGGTGGCGGCCAACAAAGTTTCAAGCAAAGTGACGGCTGTTTCGTTCTCTGATGACAGCTCCTATTTTGTCACAGCGGGGAACAGACATGTCAAGTTCTGGTACCTGGACCACACAAAGTCATCAAAGGTACGCTGGCAGTATTTAACTAGGCATATATATATATTTAAAATCTTTAAAAGGTGAAAAACAAGAAGATTTACACTAAACAATAAAATCGGATGTGCTCTACATTCAGGTAAATGCCACAGTGCCATTACTGGGCCGTTCTGGGTTGCTTGGTGAACTCAGAAATAACTTCTTTAGTGATGTAGCATGTGGCAAGGGAAGGAAGTCCAACAGCACTTTCTGCATCACCTCTTCAGGCCTCCTGTGCGAGTTTAATGAAAAGAGACTACTGGATAAGTGGGTGGAGCTAAGGGTGAGTAAATCTGATTTGCACATAGCAGCTGGTGACAAGATGCTGCTTTATTTAGGAGCATTACATTTTCACATGCACACACACACACAAAGATTGAAACTTCAATATATAGCCATTTAACTTGTAGTGTACAACCACTATACTGTTAATCACTGTATAATCGTCCGAACAGCAGTTTGTTTACCAAAGTTACATCTCCTTGGTATTTCAAAGTATCTCTTTAAAATAAATAACATAGTAGACATACACATTTTTATCATATTGAACAAAATTGCCAAAGTGTGGGATTCTGTAGTAAAAAATATCTATGTTTAGTTAATAATGTGTGGATAAATGGTGAATAATCTGAGCGTTTGCAAGAGTTGAATTAGTGTTTTGCTTTTCCTTTTCTTACACTGTCCAGAAAAATGACAACGTCACAGTAAGTTATCTAGACCACAGTATCTGGAACATATCACCGATTTTCTTTTTCATTTGCTGATGGTTCTTCCCTCTCATTTATTCAGTGCATTTTTATATGAATGCAGCCACTCATACATTCATTGCTGTTTCATTCACCCTTCTAATACATTCTTCACTGCTTATTCATTTCACATGTACAACACTGTGGCTTGGTTGACTATAAAATTAGATTTTTGTTCTGAAATAAAGAGTCCATTTTTAAACACATAGTGGCATTTCACTACACTATTTATGCCATCTACTTTTTTCATGTCCCGCATTGTTTTTTCATATCGAAAATATTGGCAAAAGTATGTGACACTTTTTGTCATGTTTGTCCCCTTATCAATTTTTCTAATTTTTTTTGAAAGATTAATGTAATGTAAAAGTTAATGTAAATTATTCAAATATTCATGCACTTTTTATTTAATTACTAAATAGTTATGACAATGTTATGAAAAAATTTTTTAAACTCCAGAACTATAAAGATGAGACAAAATATCCTATTTAGGAGGGTGCTTAAAGGTCTCTGATCGTCGTGAAAGAGGGACTTTACTGTAGTTCATTAACAGTTTGTTTAAATTCTGTGTTGTACAATACTTAGGGTGTTTTTATTAATTATTATCTTTCTAGCTTTTGCATTGACATAAATGCTATTAAATGTAAACTTTGGTTTAGGCATTTATCACTTGCTCTATATTTTGTATCAATATCCTCTATAGGATAAATAATAAAATGCGTTTTTAAAAAGCATCTCCAATCTCATTGACTTTTTAGGATACATTTATGTTAGTACTCTTTACTGAGAGCCATTACTTGGTAAATGCTGCAGGAATCGTCAGCATCAGTAAACAAAGATTCTGCTGTGATGGAATCCTTACAGCCTGAAGAATTATTTTTCTACAAACTTCCTAACATTTTTAGAAACTGTTTAAGAAGAATAGGATTAAAATAAAAAATTATATTAACAAAATCTTGTCTTGACCTGTCCACATATATTTAACAATACTGTGTTGCAACCCAGTGCACTTTCAGTGTAACTGGTAAACATTTAAAAATATATTTGTATTTATTTATATTATTATTGTTTACTTTTTAATTGTCACCTTATGTTCATGTTAGTTTATTAAGCAGTTACAGTGCTAACATATTTTTTTCCTCTGTGACTCCTGTAGACTGGTTTAGCCACTGCACTTTCTGTAACAGAAGATCTTATATTCTGTGGCTGTGCTGATGGAACTGTAAGAGCCTTCAGCCCAGTTAACCTTCACTTCATTTGCACTCTGCCCCGCCCACACAGCCTTGGCACTGACATTGCCACAATTACTGAGGCAAGGTGAGCTGCAGCATTTCATAAAAGAGTCCAGATATACCTAGGATAAGTACAGGGTTAGGGTTAGCCTAACCTTCCTCATACAGTTTCTACTGTATCTGTTCTGTCAGGATTTAGATTTAGATTTAGTAGGACTACTTTTACTGACTCTCATATCCTAAGGTCAGATGAGCTGTATTAATGCTTTCATTGTTTTATAAATAAGGTCAGTGTGGGTTTACTGGATTTTCCCACCAATCAACATACTTGTTTCTATTTACTCACAATGTTAGAATTATTTTACCAGGATGTAAGTGGGCAGTCTGAGCATTCGGACCTGACTCAGCATTCTGAGATTACACACTGTCTTCTAAAGAGTACAATAAAAAACCAAACATTCCTTGCAGTTGCTTTTTCATAATGGTTGCATAGAATCTTTATATAACAAATGATAGCATGTATAAACATGAAAGAATTGTATTTCTTTAATGGTTTTTCATTTTAATGCTATTGTTCTCATTTCAAATGTATCATTGTTTTCCATCAGCCACCTCTTTGCATACAAGCCAGATGCTCGATATCCTGATTCTGTGGCTGTTTCCTATGACCCAACAAACCACTGGCTGTCCTGTGTTTACAATGATCACAGTTTATACGTGTGGGATGTCCGTGATCTCCGCAAAGTGGGAAAGGTCTATTCTGCGCTTTATCACTCTTCATGTGTTTGGAGTATAGAGGTAAATTGCAAATTCATTCATTCATTATCTCCCGCTTATCCTCTATTAGGGTCGCGGTGGGGTTCCCCATGCCCATCCAGGGGAGAACATCTCGGGCGCTGGGCAGATAGACCCAGGACAGGGCGCCAATCCATCGCTGGGCACACACTCACTCACACAGACACACTCTAAATGGGGCAATTTTGAGAAATCAATTAACTTGATCCATGTTTTTGGACTGTGGAAGGAAACCGGAGAACCCGGAGAAAACCCACGCAGACACGGGGAGAACATGGAAACTCCACCCAGATGGGGATTCGAACCGGGAATCCCTAGCGCTGAGAGGCGAATGTGCTAACCACTAAGCCACCGTGCCGCTAAATTGCAAATTCTTAAACAAAATACAGCACAAAACAGTCATCATATTTTTCTATTTCATAAATGCACCCTAATCATAATAATTAATATTGGTGTTATTACTATTAGTATAATAATTGTCTTCCTTAGTATCTACCTGTTGGAAAGTAATGCTTTACTCATGAGTTCATGATCAGGATAATATTTTTAGTATGAATATGGCATGTGATGGAATCTGTGTGTGTATTTGTATCTCTCTGCCAACAAGCCTTTCTCGAAGCATTTTACTCTGAAATGTGGATTATACTGGTTTGTTTCTAGAATATATAAATCCATTCCTGTCAGAAAAATGGCCTATAAACTGTCCTGATGTAAAATTTAATGCAACAAAAAATTAAAGCGCTAATATGTATCTACCCAATTTATCTTTAAGATATCCTCATTTAATCTAATAGTAGTAGTACCTGAAAAATAGTATGGCAAAAAAAAGTGTTTATCAGTGTTTGTTTGTTTCTTTGTTTTTCATAATTGAGGTTACATCTATTCTTGTATCATAGATGTACCCAGAGAGCGGTAAAAGCGACAGGTCCTGTCTCACTCCCGGGTCCTTTCTCAGCTGTTCCTCAGATAACACCATACGTATATGGAGCACAGACACATACAGTACTACTCTCAACCACAATGTCATAAGCCCTGTAAGTCAATATCATAATAATAAAGTCTTCTAATGTTAAGAACTGAATTTAGATTAAATCATCTAAAGATGCAGCAAAATTATTAGTAGTAAATATACTCTCTCCTTTATTGTAGGACCTTCAGAAGATTATTTATGTAGACAATAACGTTGCAACCTTATTAGACCCGGATTGCACTATCTCCAGCAATTCAGAGAAAGCTGATTCACAGACGTCTGAAAACAGGATAGGTATTCGAACCATGTGTGTCAGTCCAGATGGTCAGCACCTGGCATCGGGGGACCGGAATGGAATACTCAGGTTTGGTCATAAGTGTTTTCTACTTTGGCTACACTTGGCACCCAGGCCTAATTGATATAAGATAATTGGTCCTATGTGTGTTTAATGGAAAAAGCTATGTATTTTTATGCTTCATTGGCTGTTCGGTGAACACACTGATCACACAGGTGTGTCATATAGATAATTAATTTGTTGATCTGGTTTTTTATATATATAGTTGAAATAAATAATTTAATTGAAGAGAATTTTACAGCATTCCTGTAAAAATATGGCATATTATAATTATAGTTGTGTGCAGAGACACACTGGGCCGAATTACATATTTTGTTTTATTGTAAGTAAGAAGAAGTTACTATGACTCAGTCGCCAATCAAATATAAAACACATTATTTCTGCATATTATTGCAGAATCACATTTTAGTGATAAAGTAATATAGTATCAGTGTAGTCTAAAAAAGTTTAGACACCTTACAGTAACACAGTTACATTTTTGTTTTTAGTGTGACTGCTGAAGGCAGTAACAATATTGAAATCTGATACTCTTATTTAATTTAACTTTTATCAGTACATATTTAAACTTTTCTTATTTTTATCACTTTTAAACCAAATCTGCACTTAAAAAGCATGTAGTTATAATTCCTGTACATCATGCACATGAAGCATGTACTTAACTCATCTTGGATGCACAACTTGTTTAAGATCTGGCAACAAATCTTTAGTAATGCTTATATTGCACTGTGAGGACCGTTACACATGCTTAATTTGTGTTAATTTATGCCATGGTGGATATTGAGGTTCTGTTTTTTGTAAGCCTTTTAAACAGATGGTTTAACCCTTGGCAGTCAAATGCCAGATTTAATTAAAAAAAAGAGTTTTTATCCTTTTTTTGCTTTTCCATAGCCTTAAAGTAACCTACTTAATAGTATCAGTTACTTTAATTGCATTTGGCTGTATAATTTTCAATCTTAGGCTTTCAATCAATTAATCTGTGCTAAACTTTTGGTGTCTTAAATTTTGCAAACTAAAAACCTGCTGAGGTCATGTTTTTGCATTTATATGAAATGTTTTCATACTATTTTAGTTTTAGTTTCATTCTACGCATGAGAATTTGCTATAATGTTGCTCTCCACTGCATTTCTCATGACTCATAAACTAGGCTTATGTGAAGTGTTCACACATGGTGTGTAGTAAGGTTACTTAATGAATGTTATAGAGAGACATTAGTGTATACTTAAAATTTTGCATTAATTATTTTTGATCCAGGATTCATGAATTTCAAAGCATGGAGGAAATTCTGAATGTGCAGGCCCATGATTCAGAGATCTTGTGCTTGGAGTATTCAAAACCGGAAACGGGTATGTAGTGAAGATTTTTAGGGGACCACCAACTTGCCTTCCAAATAACTGTAAAACTGCCTTTCCTGTACAGATGCTCAACAGATGTTCTGAAATCTTACTTGTCTGCAAAAATGGAATTAGGCCTGGCAGCCATTCAATGTTAATTCATTCATGCTAATGTTAAACTGTTAATACGATTGTCGTTTTTGATAATTATGGGATAACAAATATAGTTCACCGTATATACTTACTATACTTTAGAACTATGAGATATTTATTTGATTTATTGTTCGTGAAGTCAATGCCTGTGGAATGTCAGTAACAACATGTGTAGCTGATGTCCTAGTTGGAATTAATTCAATCCTGCTGCGAGACTTAACATTTGCTCATGTATATACACCCACTCCCTATCTCCCTTTCCTCGTCTGTATCAGTAGCAAGCATGCTTGACTTCATGACGATTATCATATTTTCAAATGCTAATGCGCTGATCCAATTCACACCTGCCAACTGAGTAGAAGAGCCAAGTATGAGCCCAATTTCCTAAATAAGATAAACACCTAGATTTAATACTAGAGCCTTCTGTAAACCTAGTTACTATTTTAAGCCAAACTTCCAAACCTCTTTGCATTTTTAATCTATTTCCTGTTTTGTCAGTCATCAGAGCCTCAGATGCTGTTGCTCACTGATTTAGTCACTAGAGTAGAGGACACGCATTTCAGCATGTACTTAAAATAGTTATTGTACAGAATGCTTATTAGTAGGTGATAGAAATAAGCACTCTCTTTAAGTTTAAGAAATGTTTAAATATAATATTTGTATGTGTAAAAAAACATACAGTTTTTGGAAACATTAGGACACAGTAGATTCTCACTTTTGCCTTTGATCTTTGATGTCGCCTCCTGCCTTGATGTTGGTTAAAGGCTTCTCTCAGTTTTTTTTCTTGATGTTGATATAGTAGGTATTAAGTGACCTTTGTTAATTAGTAAACAAATGTACCAGCTGTCAATAAAAGTTTTTATGCCAAGTGTTGTTGGTAATGCTTTTTTATTCCATATACTTCTGCAGGATTAAGGTTGCTGGCCTCAGCAAGCAGAGACAGGTTGATCCATGTTCTGGATGCAGAGCGCGAGTATGACCTGGTGCAGACTTTGGATGAGCACTCGTCATCAATTACTGCAGTGCGCTTTGCTGGTAAAACCTGACACAGCTGCTTTTTCCCAGTCTTGCTTATTGTATCAGTTTCTTTATTACAATTGCACCCGTTTGCACTAGTGTAACGTTGCACTTCCTTTGCCCTTAGAGAATGATGGTAAAATTAGAATGATCAGCTGTGGTGCTGACAAAAGTATTTACTTCAGAACAGCACACAAGGTAAGAGAGCCACAAACAATCTGAACGAAATAAAATGCATTTCTATGTATATTTTCACATGCTGTGGTGTTGATTTGTATATTTTTTGATAATGGAATGATTCTCTAACAGAAAGCCTTTAATAGTATTTTGCATATTTAAAAAACAGAAAAGTATTACAATGAAAAACAATGTTAAAATGTAAACATAAAAATACTACTTTTGTGTCTTAAGTCACACAATTTACTTTTGCCCAGTTTCTTTTCACTTTTTGATATTTATTTGGTGTAACCAGATCAAGACCCTTGATCTGGTTGTCAATTTATTACAGATGAGCAAATTAATTAATTCATTCATTATCTTCCGCTTTATCCTATATTAGGGTCGTGGTGGGGTTCCCCATGCTCATCCAGGGGAGAACGTTTCGGACGCTGGGCAGATACACCCAGGACAGGGCGCCAATCTATCGCTGGGCAAACTCACTCACTCAGACAGACACACACACAAACACACTCTATATGGGGCAATTTGGAAAATTCAATTGACCTTGATCCATGTTTTTGGACTGTGGGAGGGAACCGGAGAACCTGGAGGAAACCCACACGGACACGGGGAGAACATGGAAACTCCACCTAGATGGGGATTCGAACCAGGAATCCCTAGTGCTGAGAGGCGAATGTGCTAACCACTAAGCCACCGTGCCGCAGCAAATTAATTATTTATATATATATTTTTTACAGACTAATGAAGGAATTGAGTTTACACGCACCCACCATATTGTTAGGAAGACTACCCTGTATGATATGGATATTGACCCAACACGCAAGTATGCTGCAGTTGGATGCCAGGACCGGAGCATTAGGTAAGAGCAGCACAAAGTATGAATTGTTCCATTAAAAATCATGTAATTGTTTGCTCATGTGTTTATAGTAGAGATGGGACTAAGGTCTCTGAAATATTAGTAGGTCAATTTGTTCTTCCTGTTTTGTCTTAGCTCTCCTTAGATCTCCATAACTTTAAAGTCAGTTTGTGTATAAATAGTTCTAGAAGGTTTGATTTAAATATCTTCAGTTACATGTAAAATTGTGCTAAAAAAAAACCCCAAAAAAACAATATATATATATATATATATATATATATATTTGCAACAACTTGAGACATGTAAAATGCTCTTTTAAACAAACACATCTACACAAATCTAGTGTTTGTGACTTATATGATAAACTGAAAGACAACATGAAGCAATGCCTTTATTCAGAGTGACTTACAAATCATAACCTATAAAGAGTTAGGGACTGTAAGTGACTGGTTAGCTGTGCTCAATTTTAATAAAATGTATTTAGTGTTTTGTAATATAAATACGTTTTAATTATGATAAACAATTGTTATTTAGACTATTCTATTCCATGTAATAAGCATATTAGATTAGTATGTCTTTATGTTACAAAGGGAAGCAAAATGTTAGGTCAGTTAAGCACCTGACTATGAATTATAATTCTATTGTTCCTGTTTGAACTCCCAGACTGTTTGCTAGATTTACTAGACTAATGAATCCACAAACATTATTTCACAAAATATATGCGCAGTAATAACTACATTTATGAGAGAGATGGTACAAGTCATTTTGGCTTGTACCTCAAGGTATAAATGCTTTAGCAAACTAACACCCAGTCTACCCCTCCCTGTTTGGCTGACTTTAACTTTGGCTGCATGCACCACTGTGTACAAATGTTAGTATGCTCCCTACTGGACAAGTAAAATCAAACATTTTAATGATAAATTTGGAGCATAATTTAAAGTTAGAGGGTAAAATATAAAAAGTGTTAGACAAGTGTTTCACCAAACTTTTTTCACATTCCAGAAGCTAAAACAATAAGACATTGAAATGAAAATACAGTACTTTTTTGGCTCTAGATTTGGTATGCTAGAAAAATTCATTGATAAAATGTCAAAATGCAATCCATTAGCACTTCAGGCAAATTCCTCTTTTAGCATAGGGCTTTAAAAAGGGTACTTGCTTTAGGTTGTACAGGGTCAAACGAGCTAGCACTAGAAAAAAATTAAAATAAAAATTAGCTGTGAATCATGGATTGACCGTAAATTCACTACTATTTTAGTTTAGTAGTAAATAAATAACTGCAGATACAACTAAATATTTTGATTGATGGTATTGATGGATTTATCTTTTCCCAATAGAAAAAACTTATAGAAACACAGTTCAAGGATTAAGACTTCTTGGTCTTGGTCAACATTGCTTTTTTTTTTTTTTTTTGTTGTATATCAAGCCCAAATGTCAGACCAGGGTCCCTATAAGCAGTGCAATGGAACTTGCAAATGCCAGATATCAAGGTATTCAACCAAATTTAGCCCTCTCAAAGTCAGAAAATACAAAACCCAAACAGAATTGAGACCAAGCATGCATACTTCTCTGATGCCTTATCTGGGCCAGGGTCCAGGGCTGTGTATAAATAGCATGCTGCGGACATGTGACCAGTTAACATCAATTAGCTAATAACACAAACGAGGTGGATAGTTAATTAACTTAACAAGTATTACACAATTGTTTACTAGTGAATTAACAGAAAAAGGCCCGGTGACAATGAGGAACTAAATACTAACTTAAAACTAAAAGTCCGAAGTAGAGTATCAAGGGCACCTGTAACATCAAACAGCAATCTACAACTTGGCTATCCAGGATATAGCTCTATATGTTTTGTACAAATGCAAATTACAAGGTGGTTCAGTGTTTTTTAACAACAGGTGATTTCTCTATCTGATCTAGAAATAAATATGCATCAATTAAAATAATAAAGTTTGCCTTGCTTAATTGTTTTAAAAACCCAAACAGGATATTCAGCCATTAAATCAAAATGTCAAATTTGTTTTTTCATTGGAACTCCTCACAGATCTTTATAGGCTAAAGACAGAAAAGGTCAATTTTCTTGACCATTCTTTCTCATATTTGTGTTGCAGGATCTTTAACATCAGCAATGGCAAACAGAAGAAAATTTATAAGGGCTCGCAAGCTGAGGATGGCACACTTATTAAGGTAAGGAGTCACAAAAGAGTTTAAAAAAAGTACATTTAACTCATTATTGTTCAGTCTGTGTTATTGTTTCAAAGAACTGACAAAGTTCAAACCTAGTTCTTACACCCTAATTAAATGGTTACATTATTCTTATTCCAGCTGAAAATGAACACTAAATAAAAATTACATTTTTTAACTTTTTAATAAAATACATTTAAGTGATATCAGAACAAACATCAGTTTTTAAAAATTCTAATTAAAATGAAACCAAAAACAGTCAATTGCACACACTTTTTGTGTATAGGTACAGATACATTTTCACTATCCTTGCCTGCCCCCCTCAATATAGCTTCTAATGCCGGCATGAAACACTGGTTCAATGTCACCAGCAAAGCAATGAACCACTAATGATAGAGTCTGCCTTAGGCCTTGTGATCCTAGTTCTTAATTTGTGGCTTTTTGTCACAGCAAGGAGACAGGTTTTTTGTCTTAGAACTGACTGAAAACAGCAAGAGAGAATACTGAAGAAAATATCTGGAATTATAGTCATTATCTACTCTCTACTTTGGCTATACTTTATGTCAAGTGTACTGATGAGATGTCTGAAAATAAACCTAAAACCAACAATGTATCAGTGACCTTTAAATTACTTTATTCATTTGTTCTTAGAATATGTTGGTTATAAGCTAAAGCTTATTTCCTTTTAAGAGTAATGGTTTAAAACATTTATTTGTAAATGCCTTTTGCACAGTACTCTGGGTTAAAGCTCTGCCTTGGCCATTCAGTAACATTAGGCTTTTTTACACTTGATTAGTGAAGTTGTCATGCTGGAAATCTTCATTGGTTTGAGTTAAGCAGGTTGATTAATAGCTGCTAATTAAGTATTAGACAAATTAGAAAAATTCCTCAGATGATTTTATATAAGGACGGCATGGTGGCTTAGTGGTTAACACGCTCGCCTCTCAACGCTAGGGATTCCCGGTTCGAATCCCCATCTGGGAGGAGTTTCCATGTTCTCCCCGCGTCTGCGTGGATTTCCTCCGGGTTCTCTGGTTTCCTCCCACAGTCTAAAAACATGGATCAAGTCAATTAAGTTCTTTAAAATTGCCCCATATAGAGTGTGAATGTGTGCGTATCTGTGTGAGTGAGTGAGTGTGTGCCCAGCGATAGATTGGCGCCCTGTCCTGGGTGTGTCTGCCCAGCTCCCAAAATGTTATCCCCTGGATGGGCATTGGGAACCCCCCGCGACCCTAGTATAAGATAAAGCGGAAGATGATGGATGGATTTTATATGAATCTGTAACCAAAAGAAAAGGATTCTACTGTATGTACTATATAAGTAGAGGAAACTGTACATATTTGATTTTTAATGCATCATGTCTATAATATAATTTTTACTAGGTTCAGATGGATCCCTCTGGGCTATATGTTGCAACCAGCTGCTCAGACAAAAACATCAGCATTTTTGACTTCTACACTGGGGAGTGTGTTGCCACCATGTTTGGACACTCTGGTAAATTTTCACAGTTTCTGCACTGCGACTATACACTTTATTGAATTTATACATGGGAGTGTTATCTTAAATTGCACCATGCAAGTTGTACACTGACCAAAAGACAACATTCGCTCTTTTCTTTAATTTGTGTTAAAGCAAGCATCTATATTTTATGTGATTGTCTTCTTCTAACAATGTGGAAACAGTTTCGGAAAGGCCTTTCTCCAGCTTAACTGTGCTGCAGTGCGTTAGAGCAAGGTCAATAAAAGCATGGTTAAGTGAGTTTGGTGTGGAATATCTTGACTGGCCCATAGAGAGCACTAACACAAGCACTAAGCACTAGCACTAATTATTTTGAATTGAGCTGGAAACTCTCATCCAACATCAGTAATTAACCTCACTAAGGCTTTTCTGGATCAAAGAGCAAAACAACACACTACTACTAAAAAAAGGCCTAAAATCTACTAGAAAGCCTACCCAGAAGAATGAATTCTGCAATAGCTGCATATATGGTTGACTACACTTACATCTAGCTGACCCCCTTATCTATACTAGAGATTAGGGTTAGCAGGGTTACACATACCCATACAAGAGAAAGTTTTGCTAGTCACACTTACTCACACAGACACACACAGACCAGAAGATTTAGAAGGCATCATCTCGATACTTATAGTGTATTGCAAGTTGCCATACGAAACCAGAGTAACACAGTATTGCACGAGATATTCCAAGTTTAGGTTGTTATATACAAATAGAGATTAAAAGTTTACAGCCTGTTTATTAAACTACTGCTGTTAAGAACTTGCAGTGATAATTAAGTGCTCTTGTCTTTATGTCTTTATTTATAGAGATTGTTACTGGAATGAAGTTCACCAATGACTGCAAGCAACTGATTTCAGTGTCTGGAGACAGGTTAGACCTCCTAATTTGGGTTATAATAATAATAATAATAATAATAATAATAATCTTAATATTGTGCCTCTGCTTATCAGCTGCATCTTTGTATGGAGGTTGAATCCAGAACTGACATTTAGTATGAAGCAGAGGTTGTGTGATTTGAAGCAAAAGAGCAAACCTGTGCAGAAGAGTCCACAAAACAATCAATGCACAGTCAAGTAAGTATTTTCATTTGTCATAGAACTTAATGTGAAAACACAGTAGGTTAATAGGAAAGCTATCATTACACTTAACTAATACATGTTATATAAATTTAAATATTTCATTTTTTTTGTATTAGTTATCAGTAGTTAATGTCATGCTATATGGTGTTATGGTATCATCCAGCTTTACTGCTCTTTGCCCATATTTTCACTAGATACTTTTATCAACAATTGAAATTGAAAAAAAGATGTCCAGTATAGAGTTTATGCCAAAATACCATATTATAATTATATAGGCAAATATATCAGTGATTTCCATTAACTGTTTCACATGCAGCTTGTGGATTTTAAAAGTGTGTTCTTTTGTGCTTAGTCCTAGAAATGATATTCACAGTGCTCCAGTTGTTGGCATTATGTCATCAGACAGTGATAAAGATCAGGAAGAGGAGGAGGAGTGTATAGAAGAAGATGAATACAACTTTCCTCACATATCTTCTGGCAGTAGTGCAGGTGAGGAAACTGGTGATTTTTTCCCTGCTTCTTTGTTGTTCCTGTCACTTGATTTTATACATTATGCTTTTTAGGATTATATAATATAAATTTTTATACAAATTTTTTCCTTTTCTACCAGGATCATCAGAGGAAAAGCATGACAGTTCAGGAGTCAAAGAACTTATGATGGTAAGTTTATTTAAACATCTGAGCTGTAGCCTCAACAAAGAGCTGGTGGTAAATTTTCACTACTTCTTTTCTCTCAGTCTGCTGAAAGTCATGATGCATATAAGGGCTCAGACCCAAAGCCAAGGCGACAATGGTGCAGGAGAATTGACAGCATGGATCTTGTGGTGAAGTCTATGCTAGACCTGAGACAACTTGAATCGTTTGCTATGGTGCCGTCAACCAGCAAGTGTACCGCTGTTACTCGAGAAACTGCACTGCCGTCAGATCTTGAACTGGGCAGCACCATTAGCATACAGACCATCGCTGGCTGGGTAGTTAAACACACAGCTACACTATTGATCATTTTACACTTTAGTACATTCAATATTTAAGAAAAAAAAACATTAATGCAACTGATATAAGAAACTACAGAAAATGTCTCTCAGACGTGTTACATAATAGGGAATTACTTTATTCACATATGCGAGCTTTGAACTGACACCTCAGCACAGGAGAAAAAGTACACTTGTATGTTAACATGTTTAAGCTGTATTTCAATTTTATTTGTTAGTATATTATCAAATAAGTATTTGTTATTAACATCCCAGTGCAGGTAATAAGGGTTTTGAGTAAACGGATCTATACAAAAAATGAAGATTAAACAGGCACGGTCATACATAGAACATGACGTGTAATTTTCGATGTGTGGCAGGATCACAGAATGTCAAGATTAAAGAAACAAAGGACAGCGAAATGTTATTTTATAGTGTAAAGTAAAACTAACGCAAGAGCTAGACAATACTGTTTTGCATGACACTGCTCATCTCTGAGCCAATGCCAGCAACCAATCACAGGAAATGCTTTGCCTCAGAGCCAATGCAGAAAACCACTAAAAATAAAATTTTTAATTTGTTTGTCTGCGAGCCATTACCATAATCCACAATAACCTGTACGATACTGAAAAGTTTGTGATTCGTAAATAAATCATCGGAACAGAAGGAGCCTTGAAAACCATGTAACCCTCTAAACCTCACGAAACATATTTAAACGTATACTGCACTTTTATACATATGACCCAGACGTGGCAATGTATGTTTCCTCAAGAGCATGATTCCTTCACGGAAATGATACTATGCATGTGTCTCTGTAGGTGGAGGAGCCAGAGGAGAAGAACTTCACGGTACCCAGCCGTCCTCAGTACATTCAACTGCCCACTCAGACCTCTGAATCAAATGCTGTTGTACTTTACCCTGAGAGCTTTGAGGAAAGAATAAGCCTGGCAGGAGGGTCAGTCTCCTCATCTGTCATCATCACATACAGTGGGTTGCAAAAGTATTCATACCCCTTGAACTTTGCCATATTTTGTCACATTACAACCACAAACATAAATATATTTCACTGGAATTTAATGTGAAAGACCAACACAAAGTGGTATACAATTGTGAAGTGGAATGAAAGTTATACATGAATCAACAATTTTTTTACAAATAAAAAACTGAAAAGTGCGATGTGCAAAATTATTCAGCCCC
>JAFMOD010000299.1:6839200-6901838 GCA_019802435.1 Corydoras maculifer | reverse complement strand
CCACAAAGTATTGACTCAGGGGGGCTGAATAATTTTGCACATCGCACTTTTCAGTTTTTTATTTGTAAAAAAATTGTTGATTCATGTATAACTTTCATTCCACTTCACAATTGTATACCACTTTGTGTTGGTCTTTCACATTAAATTCCAGTGAAATATATTTATGTTTGTGGTTGTAATGTGACAAAATATGGAAAAGTTCAAGGGGTATGAATACTTTTGCAACCCACTGTACACTGGCATTCATTGAAAACATTTACAATAGGAGCTGAAAAGAAAGTTTTTATTCTTTATCCATTTATTCAAATTAAGGAACCAAATGTTTGAATGTTACTCTTTCAATTCCAAAAACATTTTTCTGTGCAGTGAATATAAGGTGAAGGAGTTAACTCATTCTGGTAAACTGTCTAAGGGAATCTTTTGCCCAGAAAAGCAGAGCCCTGACAGTGCATGCTCTATGGATTATTCCAACAGTCATCTCTCCAGTCCTGAGCATCCTAAAGAAGGTAAGGCTTACTTACATCTACGTCTAAACAATTATACACCCACACATATCACCTGTTCTGGACTCAAGATGCATATTAATTCATGTGTAATGTAGTAGAATTGAAATATGTAATGGTTATACTGGTGTGTATTACTGTGTCAGACTCAGAACCCACTGAACCTTTAAGTGTGGATGGGAACTCATCAGAGTTAGACTTGGAAGATCTGGATGACGAAGAGGGGATGAGCCCAAGGAAGAATGATACTAATAGCTTTGTTCCTTCAACTCCAGGCCACCAGGGGGCCTTTCTCAAAAAACACTTTGAAAACCTGACAGACCTCAATAGCTCAGGTGAAGTGTACAGGCTTTCTTTATTGAATAATATTCATAATAAAAAACGTTGTTTTTAACGAATGCCCCAAAGCAATTTAAATATTTTTTCTTGTTTATTTATTATGATGCAGAGATTATATTGGCTTCTCTTCCCTCAAACATCACTGACAGTGTCAGCATCTCATCAAAGTTCCACTTTCAGAGTTCCTCTGCCAGGTAAACAGTAATATCAAACCAACCTTTATCTGTTTTCAATAAAAAGTGTATGTTATAATTATATGTATTGTATTTATAGTCCAATGAATACAATGGGTTTTTTTTTTTGTTTATTAACAGACAGCTATTTCAGTTCCCTTCAACTAAAAATAATGAAAGTAAAGCTGCTAGCGAAGTGGTTCATCCTGTAGACTCAGCGGTGCATCCATTGATGGGACAGAGTGGACAACAGGAAGTCCAGAGTTCAGAGAGAACATCAGGCCAGCAGTCTAATGCTCAGAAGAGGCATGTCTCTGTGGAAGACTGCACCAAAATAACCAGTGATAGCAACCAGGAGAAAGATCCTATTGATTCCCTGCCTACCTCGCCTGGTTTGAGAAAAGCTCAGTCCATACCCAACATTGCACCAGAGGGTGAGTCATGCAGCAGCCACTAAATATAAATGAATTTACATTAATTAAGAGCTGCTACATAGTTATTTAAGTTGTCTTAAAATTCTGTCCACATTCTGTCTGTTCAGGCTTACTAATAAAGAGGAAAACTATTTTCAGTCTGTATTCAGACAGGTAGTTTAAATTGTTATGACTTGTGTAATGTAGCAGCATGAAATGTACAGAGAGTGAAAACAGAGGCAGGTATTTCCTTTGTAGAATATGGTTGATGCAGACCATCAGTAAGCTTGATTAATTTTGTTACAGACACAATTTAATGTCTTATTTAATCATGACCTTGATTAAATTTTAGATAATAATCATAGTAATTGGCGGCACGGTGGCTTAGTGGTTAACACGTTCGCCTCTCAGCACTAGGGATTCCCGGTTCGAATCCCCATCTGTGTGGAGTTTCCATGTTCTCCCCGTGTCTGCGTGGGTTTCCTCTGGGTTCTCCGGTTTCCTCCCACAGTCCAAAAAACATGGATCAAGTCAATTGAATTCTAAAAATTGCCCCATATAGAGTGTGTCTGTGTAAGTGAGTGTGTGCCCAGCGATGGATTGGCACCTTGTCCTGGGTCTATCTGCCCAGCGCCCGAGACGTTCTCCTCTGGATGGGCATGTGGAACCCCACCGCAACCCTAATAGAGGATAAAAGCGGGAGATAATGGATGAATGAATCATAGTAATTGTTGTTTAGTGTATTATGCTACAGAAATCCAGTTTTAAGAACGTGTGTTTGACATAACATGTCCTTTTGAGCCTTGTTATTTCATTTAAACATTTTAGCATAATTTCCTGTCACTGTTGCCTTAACTATATTTTTAGCCAACGTTTAAGTCCTAAAGATGTAGGGACAAATGATCCATGAAATAAAGTTACTAACAATGGCTTTTTCATTTAATCATTTTCCAGCTGATTGCCCTCAGACCAAGGAGGTTCCCCCTCAGCTTCAGCATTCTGTGCCCCCATTCACACCACAGCGTACACTTCCTATTGTACCACTTTTCTGTCCAACGTCATCTCAGCCCAGGGACTGCCACACTCCAACCAAGTCTAAGGCAACTTCACGGTCCTACATGAGTCCCACTACCAGCTCTATGGCAAAGATGTCTCGCTCAGTATCCATGGGGGATAGTCTGAATGTGGGTGAGAATGGCGAGATGAATGCGTGCTCAGACTTTCGCCGAGCCTCAGGTTCAGAAAATTCCAACATTCGCAGCGCTTCCCGAAGCAAACCACCATCTCCAGTAGTCTCACTGCCCTCTTCATTTTGCGGTTCTCCCTCTCACAATGCTGTAACTCCTGCTCTTATTGGCACCTCTTTTAGCAATTCTTCTAAAGGCCTTCAGTCCAAATTTGGCATCAGCAATCGTCCACAGCTTTACCTGGACCTCTCTAAATCACTTCCAGATAAACCTTCCATGGCTTCCTTTTCTCCCAATAGTAAGATGGCCAAATTTGGTTACAAGGAGGAGTTGGGTAACAGAACTCCAGTAAGTGCCCCAGCACTGCTAGGTCCAGCACAGAGCAGTACTGTACAGCCAATCACACATCGCATACTCCCTTCTGAAACCACACCCCCAGAAGAGACTGAGCTTAATATGGACCAGTCTGAAGAATTGTGTAAGCTGAAGCTGTCACAAACAGAGTCGGCAGAGTTGGTAGAGGCGCCTCCTCAGGACAGTACAGTGTGTCTGCAACCAGCCAGCCGGACACAGGATTCAGGTTTGCTGGGACTCCACTCTTCACTTGTTCTCTCGTCTATGCCAATGCGTCTGGGTCTCAACAATCACTTTCTTACCATCAGGCTCTGGCCTCTTTCTCCTTCCATCTCTTCCACCATCCTCTCATCTTCTCCCTGTCCATCCATTAACCAATATCAGCTGAAGGGTGAGGTTTGCTTCCTCTCTCTGGCTGCTTTTCTGTTAACATTATGTGTTTCAGTCATATCCAAGCCTTTCTTTCCATTCTCCTGTTTGAGTTTTCAATCTGATATCTTGTTTTACGTGATTTGATGTTCTGTGCAAAATGTGGTCATGTTCATCTTCAAGGTTCATGCACCTCAGTTTAAAACTCATGCTACTATGAATTGCTAGGCTAATAAAATTTATTTTTTACATTATAACATGTTACAATAATAAAAAATGGCTGGGCACTTTGCATATTTAGTATTTTTGCAGGTAATACAGTTTATAAAAGCATATAGCTACCAGCTAAGAGTGGTTGTGGGAATTCTACACCTTCTTTTTTTTTTCGAAAGACTGCTAGATATTTGATTAAAGACTTCTTGATATTTGAGATCTTTTCATTGTCTCGATTTTTAATAACTTCTGAAAGCCTTGGCCGAACCTTACGTGTGCCTCTGATTATGCTGTTACGTATGTTATCCACTTTTATTATTTTAATAAGCTATTTGCAGATGGTGTAATGTTTTAGATTTAGCTGATATTTGAGAAATAAATAATATTTTTCTAGCCATGTCCAGCTTACCACAGGCTGTGCCACAAACCTAATACATGATAGTCCAACTAGTTTATTGTTGTATGGCTCAGAATTTATAACGAAAGTTTAGGTGCTCAAATATCTTTGGACATGCAAATATGGTTAAAAAAAAAAAAAAAGATGCCCGGTATCCGTTTACAATTCCACACAACAAAAATAGTTGATAAATAGTTAAGCAACTTTTATCTTTTAATTATCAAACAATTCATTTTGTAACTATAATTAAAGGTAACTTATCAAGCTAAGTACAGTTCAAGTCACTAACATATGCTATGTTTATTTTGACATTCAGATGCATCTATTACGGTGGATACATGTAGACATGTGGCTAGTGAACTTCAGAGCAGTTTTAAAAAGGCTTGCCACTTCTACAAAATGGTAAGTTTTAATGAAATCATTCATTCATTCATTCATTATCTCCCGCTTATCCTCTATTAGGGTCGCGGTGGGGTTCCCCATGCCCATCCAGGGGAGAACGTCTCGGGCGCTGGGCAGATAGACCCAGGACAGGGCGCCAATCCATCGCTGGGCACACACTCACTCACACAGACACACTCTAAATGGGGCAGTTTTGAGGATTCAATTAACTTGATCCATGTTTTTGGACTGTGGGAGGAAACCGGAGAACCCGGAGGAAACCCACGCAGACACGGGGAGAACATGGAAACTCCACCCAGATGGGGATTCGAACCGGGAATCCCTAGCGTTGAGAGGCGAACGTGCTAACCACTAAGCCACCGTGCCGCCCTTAATGAAATCATTCAGGTACAAATTTTATTGTAAAACATTTTCGTGTTTTTCTGATGCAACTTGTTGCTATTACAAGTTATTTACTTAACTTTATGCTTATGTGCAGTTAAAATGTGATTTAAGCGAACCAAGGAATCATAATGCTTTTTTGTAAATACTTTACAACTCTGCACTTTTTTAAATAGTGTCAAGGACATGGTCCTTTATGAGTAAAATATAAAACCACTTAGGCGGCACGGTGGCTTAGTGTTTAGCACGTTCGCCTCTCAGCGCCAGGGATTCCCGGTTCGAATCCCCATCTGGGTGGAGTTTCTATTTTCTCTCCGTGTCCGCGTGGGTTCCCTCCGGGTTCTCCGGTTTCCTCCCACAGTCCAAAAACATGGATCAAGTCAATTGAGTTCTCCAAATTGCCCCATGTAGAGTGTGTCTGTGTGAGTGAGTGTGTGCCCAGCGATGGATTGGCACCCTGTCCTGGGTCTATCTGCCCAGCGCCCAAAACGTTCTCCCCTGGATGGGCATGGGAAACCCCACCGCGGCCCTAATAAAGGATAAAGCGGGAGATAATGAATGAATGAACGAATGAAAATAAAACCACTTATGGACCTAAATGTTCTTGATGTTATGAGGATGTTCAGAAAATCTGGTCAAAGCTAAAGGCAAGATAGTGTCAACCAATTACAGGGCTATTCTCAATAATAATTTGTTCTAGTATGCAAGTAGGCCTGGGGCTAAAGTAAATGCTACATGCATATAAAGTAATGCTTGTAATACTACCAGAGCCACAAAGAAAAGATTCATATTTAATAATCCATTCCTAATGTCTAGAAATATTGTTTTAGTTTGGATGAGTGGATGTCTATTTAATATTGAGAAACATTCAGAAGTAGAATGAGGCTGAAAGCAGCTTAATATCTATTTTTAAACTAATTTGAATAATCAAGAATATTTTTAACCCTTGATGGTGTGTGTTTACAGCTAAGCAGTTCTTCAGAGATGAGTGAGGAAGAGCATCAAATGACTCAAGTTCTGACAGAGGTGTTTTCAACAGTGCAGTCTGAGCTGAACACACTGCCCCTTTACCCTCCACACAGTAGCAGCAGCACAAGCACAGTGACTGGACAGAGTGTGCTGGGCAGCGGGACAGTTGCAGTGGGGGAAGAACGAACTCTGGCACTTTTGGAACAGTACTCACAGCTTCTCCTTAAAGCAGTAGAGAAAAGAATGGACAACAAAGTCTGACTGCTTTTCTGCCTCTTTGTGATGACCGCACTGAGGCTGGATCCAAGCCATGGCACTATGCAGTTTCTTCTAGTAAACCTTTTGATGCTAAGAAATTGAAAACATAGCAAATATGACTTATTCGATGACTTTTTAAAACTTCTGTGCTCAGTGCCGTGCATGGTGCTACCAGCTGATCATGCTCAGACTAAAAGGACTGAAAATATATTGGCTGCACTGCACTATAAACTGAAACTTCACCGTCCTACCTCCGTTTTAACTATACTGTTCCAGCACCTGTGCACTCGGCCATCCCCAGCTTCACCCAATTATATAAATGCAGATATCTGGATATTAGTATAACTTTAGAAATGATAGTAGGTGAACTTGCATGTATTAGAGCTGAGATCTGGGATTTTGGTTTAGATCAGCTAGTGAATAATGAGCAATGGACAGTTTGGCCAAATAGATTCTTAATCTCTGTAGTGAAGTAGCTGTTTTTTTAAACTTTCTTGTCCCTTTTAATGGGACATGCGGACAATTCCTATTTTCCATCTTGTATTAAGGACAGTTTTTTAACTTTTTGAAATTGTGTGACTATTTATTCTCCTGTTAACGGTCCTGGGGTTGGATATCTTTAACCCCATGTTGTAGTGTGTGTTTTGATACTGTAATGTTGGTGAGCTGCTAGATGAGGGCCTCAGTTTATTAGATTGTAAACAAGATACTAGCTGTTTCCTAAAGCCTGAGCTGCATTGCATAGGTCTCATCATCTTTGCCTGTGAAGAATTCTTCAAATTTATCCTACACAGCCAACAATCCTTAGCTACCCACAATTCTTACTGTTCTAACAGCCCCAAATTTGAATGAGTAATAGCAGTGTTTACACTGCATCTGCATTAGCTAGGACCATTCCGGTGACATCAACGCACAACTTCATTGGACCCTAAATAATAAGAGTCCTATCTTGGCTACAGCCTAGGCTTTGGGACAGTTATAATTAAAAACATTTTTTTAAAGCAACAGCATCCTTTTTTCATGCATCAACTTTTGATAACCTATTGATCAAAAAGGTTTTGTATTGACTGCGCAAAGGTGCCTTATTTTTGTTAACAACAAGGCTTTAATTATTTGATTCAAAATGTCTGGAATTTGCCATTTTTAACTTGAAAAGTTATGCTATTGGATGCTGTCTTCATGATTCATTCCAGACAACAGCAGTCTCTTACAGAAGCAGCACACAGTGGGTTTGTATCCACAGAGATGATTTTATTCTCTCCACACTTCTGTAGGCTTGCATCAATCCTCGAAAGTTCAAGTTAAAGGTCAGTTTCGTTTTATATTAAAATTTTATATTGGTTCTACTTCCTAATTTTTAATGATGTACAGTGATGTTTATAGGTAATTTAGGAGTTAGACTTTTTCATAGCTTACATGATGCTAGTTCAGCACATTGATAACATGCTGTACACCTGAAAATGAAGCATTTTATTTCTCGACCATTAGTGACAGCCATGCCCTTTCATCATATTGAGGCTGAATGTTTATACTGAAAATATTTATTTTCCAATGTTATTAATATCCTGTTAATGCGAAGAAACAGAAGTAATCATGTAGCGGATGTAAGCATGACCTGAGGTTGTAGGATTGTATAGAATGCTTGTGACAGGACTGTTACTACTGCTAGCATGACTACAGAATATGCTGATGAGCTCTGAATTGCGAGGGTTGTTAAAGTTATAATACCCCATGTTTCTCAGCTATTAAAAAGAGAACGAAGTGTATTCATAAATTTTGCTTGAAATTTGATGTTTCTTCAGGTGTGTGTATGTATATAAAGATGTAAACCATTCCGATAGATAAAAGAACTGTAGTGAACGGTCATAATGACCAATGCAAAATGACTTGGAGAGTGAGCGTGTCAGCTCATCCACCGGACTTTCATTTATTTGAGCGTGGATTGTAAAAATATGGTTATTAATAACGACAAGAGCTGGACTCAGGAATGCACAAACTTTTCATGTTGGTGTGTACAAGATGTCCAAGTTGATAGAGACTGCATAATAATAATAATAATAATAATAATAATTGCATGTCATAGACAGATTCATCTTTATTGTTACCAAAGTACAATATAAATATATTCTGAGAATGTGGGGTATTACATTTTGAACAACCGGCGTGAAATGCATGGTTTTAGATCTAAATGATTTTTTTCTTTTGATGCTTTGCTATACTGTTGAACATCTAGAGAAAGAGTTTTTTTCAGCTCTTGTAACTGTGAATCAGATGAGAATGCAGTAAAGCTGTGTAAATGATACTTTTTGTGGTTTACTTACTTTTTCATCTGAAAAAGGTCAGATTTTAATTAAAAAAAAAAATACACAGCATAGTTCACTTCATTAGTTTACTCTGTTGAAGTACATACACATATCAGTTGGATTATTGAAGATAAACTTAAGCATAAAATATGAGCAGTGATCCTTATGGTTTTCAGTGTCATAAAGAACCCACAGCTTCAGTCAGAGATTCAACCAACTGGAAGTAGTTATACTTGATGTCATATTCCATGTCATACCAGTAATTCACTATAAAGAGACAAAACACTTATAATTTTTGTTATAAACAGCACTACATAGAACAAAAATGCACAGTTTACATGTATTTACTGAATTTAACATATTGGAAAAATAAAGCATAAAAACTGGTCTAAACAAAAGTGATGGCACATTAAAAAAAATCTATTTTAAAATAATATATTTATAGGGCACCTAAGATCATGTACAAATGTTATAGATAGTGATAATATTACAAAGAAGAAAAAAGGAAATTTAATTTCCCTGAATGTTACCTGCTATGCAACCGTGTGATTGCTGGACATGGTGGAACCAGAGCGAGGGGAGGTAAAGCATCTCCCCAGATTTTACTGTGCAGCACAGTGGCCGGGCCAGTTTGTAAGAGGGAAACCGCTCAAAGTCTGGATTAAGGGGGTCAAGAGGGATCCAAGGAACCTACCAAGTAAAGATTTAAAACCTTAATATAATTAACACCATTTCCAGAACATTTGGGACAGTTTCATAAAAAATGCAACAAAATGGGGAATTCAGTAATTAGTTAATATACTTTTAACACAACTGAATATTATCAAATTTAAGAACAAATTAAAATCCTGTAGACATGCTTACATCTGTAAATTAACACCTTGGTATTGTATTGGACATCTCGATTAAATTTCAATTGCATTTATGCCAAGGTCATGCTGCTGGAACGTCTAATAAAACCATGTTCTATGGTCAAAAATGAGATTTTTAAGCAGTTAAAGTTGGCTATGTGTCGAACTAAACTGAAAAGGAAATCCTGTAATGTTGTGGGGAGGTTCTTAATTCTGAATAGAAATGTCCTTTTCTGTACTATTTAACATTATATACCATTTTTTTAAAGAATCTTTTTCAAATGCTTCCTGTGATGTACTTCTTTTGGAGTAGATAAAAATATATTTCAGCTCTAGATACATATAAAATGCATTAAGATTAAGAATGCTATTAAACCCCTATTGAATACATTTTAAATATAGTGTTAGATGAACCAATAAGAAAAATCCAGTAGTGAGTGGCTTGTTGATGGAAAAAGTCAGTAAAGAATAGTCCAGACTGGACTTAAAGAATATCAATATTTTACTTTAATGTCCCATAAAAAAACATTCTAACTTTTGACTTTAGTTATTCAAGTATCAATGTTCCAGAAATAAACGGACCTTTACCTTTTCTGCATTTTCTTCATCTACAACAGAAAATGTACCATCTGGTTTCTGTCTGTATGTGGCAGGCTGGTACATCTCTGCAGAAAGATAGACAAACCTATTTAAAATTTTACCGTGTCAACAATGGGAGGACTGCATTCCAATGGTCCAGAGCAAGAATCAACCATATTCAGAATCATAACAAACTGACATTTTCTGTCAATGTACAAAACTTTCCATAAAGGCTAAATCACTTTCTAAAAAAATACAATAACATTTCTAATATGTAATGTTTATTAGTGAGTTATCTTTGTAAGATAAAATCAAATGTAGAACTCATTGTCTCCCAATGAATCCAATGGATCACCTGAATTCTAAAAAAATAGTGTTTGTTTCTGTTTTGTAAGTACAAATTTAGTCCAGCCATGCTATAGAGAAGACACTTTGGACTTAACACTCTGCAGTCTCATTAGTCTGATTTCCTTTCCCTAATGTGCAGGTTTTGATCTGGACTGCAGACAGGCTAATCAAGCATACACACTATCTATTTAGCCATGCTTTTTTAACTCATGCAAATATGGCCCTTCAAGATAGACAGATAGATTTGAAAGCCCAAAAAACATACAAAAATACATCAGATGATTTACCAGATGCTTTTATCCAAAGTAACGTACAAGTATACCGGCTTGATGGTTGGGGTAAGAGAAGAGGATCAACCATGATACAGCCCCCAGGTAGCAAAGTGGGTTTAGGATCTTACTCAAGGGCTCACAGTGAAAACTCATGGCAAATTATTGGCAGCAGTTAGTGCTTCCACCTTACAGGAACAAGGTTCAAGGTTCGATTCCTAGTGGGGTTAACACAGGTCACTTTTGTGTGAAATCTGCATGTCCTTCCTGTGCCTATGGGGTTTCCAATTTCCTTCCACATCAAAAAGAAAAAAGCCAATAGGTAAAACTCGAGACGCATCAGTGCATGTGTAGTGGCAATTTAGGCCTAAATAAATAGGAAGGTTGCATCAGTAATGGTATCTGGTATAAAACTGCTACAAGTCTAATATGGAGCCATTGTGGTGACCATCACAGGAGTATTTTAAGGAAAAACGATCTGCAACATTATTCTTACCATATGGTATGAAGGGGCGGTCAGTGGGTGGTAGCAAAATAAACTTCTTCTGTCCAGAAATGACACAATAGAGGTTCTCATAGTGATCTTTATGCACTGAAAAAAAAAACCTAAATATTTTTTCTCTGAAAAGACTGAGCTTTTGTAATGGTAATTAAAAAAATAACTTGCTTGATGTAACAGCTCTTTCATCTCCTAACCAGAAATTCACTGCATCAGGCATTTTCCCTGTAAACAAACTAAATCATTAATTCAGGTTCAGATACACTGTTATACAAGGAAAAGAATAAATCACCAGACTTTATACTTTGTAGAATACTCTACCAGTTAACATGTTTTATGCTTATTTGGTGACACAACGTACCTAAAGCCTCACTCATCCAAGGGATGTGAGCTTGTACATCTTCTATAAGCTCTGGCAGTTCATCTGTTAGATTCGAACACTGCTTTTGCACATAGAAAACACCACTTCTCTTTACTCTCTTCTCTAGAATATCCAGAAGTAGAGAAAACGTCATCTGACACTCTTCAGGCATGACAAAACGATCTTCATTCACAGCATCTGCATAGCCATTTGGAGTGACAGCTACACTGATGAGCTTGGAGCCAATTACCTCTCTAAAAAAATACACAAAGCACATTTGCATATGACCTGCTGCAGTTGATAGGGGCAGGGATACACAATTATTAGGGGCAGATGTAGGCTTGTGGTTAAGGAACCAGCCTTGTGACCTTCAGGTCCCCAGTTACTTTAAGGCTGAAGCCCAATTGTTCACCCTGTACAGGGCTGCCCACTGCTCCGGGCACGTGTGCTCACTTCACTCAGTGTTTGTGTGTCTATATATATATATATATATATATATATATATATATATATATATATATATGAATTTCACTGCACAGATGCGTTAAATGTGGAGGACATTCCTCTGTGTGTAAGAACAATAGAAAAAACAGACCACTTTATTACACATTGATGGTTTAAAGGCTCAATAATGAACACCAATGACCTGGGTCTGACTCTAGAGAATTTCTTGTGCGATACGTGTACCATGATGCTCTCTGTGTGTCTTAAAGATGACATTAATGACTAGAACAATTCAAAAGTAATATTTCACCTGAGATATGATGGGGTCCATTTAGACAAAGCTGGCCAGTCACTGAAGGCATTGCGAATGATGCAGGGTTTGTTCGCTCCGATCCAGTCACGATAAAAGTGCAGGGGTGACAGGGGCTCATCCAGGTATGGTACAGTTTCATTCAGGTAAAGCTCTGAGGTCGTTAATAAATTCATTATTCAAGAGAGCAACGTGCACATCTCCAAACTGATATCATTACTTTACATTTGAATGTGAAAGTCATTTTATTGTAAAGCTATTGAGAAGGTTTCTAGAGTTTTAAAACAAGTTCTACAAAATGCATTAAAATACTAACTGAATAAATGTACTTACCACGGGCTTCTTTGGAAAAATTTCTCAAACAGTCCTTTACTTTATTCATCTTATGTCATATTAACAAAAAAACCCAAAATTGACGCACGGACCTGATCAATCTGACCAGAGCGCCCCCGCGTGGCGTGATAAACGCGGCTCTACAGTTCCACGCAGCACGTGTGAGTTCTGCTCATTCTCAGTGTATATTTACAGACACGCTTTTTAAACTCAGTTGTAAAGACTCACACTCGCTGCTGCGCACCGCAGACGAAGCGACTTGACACTAAAACAAAACAATGTCAGCGACTCGGGTTTCGAGCTCAATTTGCGAGACGTTCATCCATTTTTTACCGGAGGCGGTGGATATGACGTCACGCCACATGATTGGTTGGTATGCTTGCGCAATATTATGACTTTCGCACGCGTTTAACTAAAATCCACACAATTTTCATCAACATTACAGTTTATAGAAACCCCCGATTTATTTATGTAAAAAAAAATTGTTCAATGATTTACTTGTTGCCTATTTTACTAATCATTAAAGCGCACACATACAGGTTTAAAGCACATTAAATAACTGTTCCGTTTTTGTACACACACACACACACACACACATATATATATATGTATATATATATTCATTCATTCATTCATTATCTCCCGCTTATCCTCTATTTGGGTCGCGGTGGGGTTCCCCATGCCCATCCAGGGGAGAACGTCTCGGGCGCTGGGCAGACAGACCCAGGACAGGGCGCCAATCCATCGCTGGGCACACACTCACTCACACAGACACACTCTACAGGGGGCAATTTTGAGAATTCAATTAACTTGTTCCATGTTTTTGGACTGTGGGAGGAAACCGGAGAACCCGGAGGAAACCCACGCAGACACGGGGAGAACATGGAAACTCCACCCACCCCCCCCCCCCCCCCCCCCCCCCCCCCCCCCCCCCCCCCCCCCCCCCCCCCCCCCCCCCCCCCCCCCCCCCCCCCCCCCCCCCCCCCCCCCCCCCCCCCATATATATATATATGCCCATCCAGGGGAGAACGTGTCGGGCGCAGGGCGGCAATCCATCGCTGTGCACACACACACACACACACACACACACACATATGTATATATCTATCTATCTATCTATCTATATATATATATATATATATATATATATATATATATATATATATATATATATATATATATATATATATGCCCTGCGATGGATTGGCGCCCTGAACTGGGTGTATCTGGATGGGTATAGGGAACCCCCCCCCCCCATGCACATATATACATATATACGTTTTTATTTGGCAGTCAGTGTCCCACGCAAACAGTCTTTGTCCCACATGGTGAATTGGAATCTGGTCACCCTAACTGTAAGTCAATTGGCAAATATACATCCATTTACCTCTTACACACCACCGCATACATTCTATAACATCACCACTTATTTCCATAATAAATTACACGCGAAATGTTACTAGTTATAATAAAAAAGCTAAATGAGTCAATTAGAAATGAAATCATGTCCTGTTAACGTTCATTCTGCACTTTTATAGAAGCAGTTATTAAGTTAATAACAGTTCCACGTCACACTGAATTTGTAGTTCATACGGTGCTCTGCTGTAGTTCGGTTCAGAGGCAGGTGCATTGTGGGACTTTCGTAGAATCACGTGTCTCACGTGTGTCACGCACTATATCTATTATTGAAAGCGGATTCGATCACAAAAAGTGTCATCACTGGACAGAAAGATGTTTCAGCCAATCACGTTGCGGAAGGCGGGCATTATCGTTGCGGTTAACTGCAAACTGCTGATCCACAACAATAGAGTCGAGTTTCCGAAACATTAAGCTTCTGACCAAAATTAACCCACTGCAGGTTAGATGTATGATGGTCTGTCTGCAGGTGCAATTATATTAAAGATAATCACATTCAATGTAAACTTGTGCTTTGTCATACTTCAGCCTTTATATGGGTATAAACATAGATAATACGTTGAGAAACGAGAGAATCGACTCTGTTGCTCGAAACAATTTGGAGCCAAACTGAGGTTCAAAGTGCTGGGTTTAAAGAGTCGACTCTTCTTTGGGCTGGTTGCCATTTTTTTATTAGGATCTGTCTCCCTCCTCTGGACAAAGAGTGTAATACAGCCCAGGTTTCACACGTGATAATTGAGTACGCTGTATTCGGTAACGTAACTTCACTAAATAAACCCAGTTTTGAATTCAGTTTTTTAAGGGGAACTTTAGTGTTGACAAACGACGTGTCTTACGGTTTTACACTACCGTGTATTATTAAATACCGTTATTCTTAAATACGCCTGTTTGATGTGATCACGGTTTTAAAAATCTTTCGGATCCTCTTGGTTCTTTAATGGGCATTTTAAGAGATGGATGAAGAGACGACACTTGAGAGTTACTTTGATCATTCTATTGCTGTAAGTTGCATCTTAAACTTGTTTATTTTTAATAATCATGCACCAAATTCAAAAGCTTTAAACTCAATACATTTCACTAGGGTTCATCAGACTACACATTTGAAAGGGAAATAGGCCTGCAAGGTCCACCACTACTTCAGGATCCTTCATTCCTGTCCTCCTCCATCAACAGTCAACCGAAGGATCTCAGTGAGGATCTGGATTTAAGTTTTCTACCTGATGAACTCGGCACTCAAGATGAAACGGAGGGTAATGTGGTTGCTAGCTCACATGAGGACAGTGGGGTGTATGTGGATTGTACACCTTCAATGTCAGCTGAACCAGGCAATGAAAACACTAACACCGTGCCTGCAGCCTCCCCATTCTGTACGCTTCCTATGACTCCAATGACACCCATGACCCCAGTTGCCCCCGTCTCAGAAAGCTCAGGCATCATTCCACAGTTACAGTAAGATATTTACCCAATCAACAAGTTTATATATTATTTATATAGCAGTTATTTATATTATCAGGTTACCTATGGATGTTTTCGTCCTATTTATTTTGTAATATATTTGTTTATGTTTTTTATTAGAAATCCTATTGTGGAGCAAATTACTTTTTAAACTCAGAAAGTGGAGTATAATCTAACATATTTCCATATAGCTGTGATTTTAGACAGTAGTTAAAAAGAAGCCAGCTACAAACCTGGCCATTAACCTAAAGATGGATGGCAGTTCATATAGGGTGTGGGATCGGTGTTGACTGTTTATAGATATTTGTATATGATTTTTGTTGTGTGGTTTGAAAACAGAGCCACGTTGATGGTTATAATTTGATATCTATGTAGTAAATTCAAGATACATTCATATTGACCCAGTGGTATTCCGATTTAGTAAGTGATGCTAGTAAAGTCGCTTTGATAATCCAACTACATATCTAAACACTATTTCTTACCAAGTAAAATCTTTGATAGCAGACCAAAAAATTTTAAGACCATGAGGGCCACATCCAGTTCTCCCACTGTCCCTGTCTGGTCTGCAAAATGTCACTTAGACCATGTGTGCAGCATAAACTTATTTACATTTGATATCTGATGCATGCACAGCCTTAGAAAAAAAAAGAAGTCACCATCCAATTATATGCAATTGTGAGTTGTATTGCATGCATGATGAATACTGTATCACAACTGCATTGCTTTATTTGAATTATTCTTAATTAAGAATATGAACCAAGAAGTGTGCATTTAACACGTTATTATTAAATATTATACCATAAAGGTTCCCTTAGCAGATTTACAACTGCTTAATTTGGTAGTCTTATTTAATTGGTGTTCTAGATATCAGAATTACCATAGAACATGTGTTAATGGATGATTCTTTGCACTGCAGTGTCCTTG
This sequence comes from Corydoras maculifer, assembly GCA_019802435.1. Taxonomy (NCBI): domain Eukaryota; kingdom Metazoa; phylum Chordata; class Actinopteri; order Siluriformes; family Callichthyidae; genus Corydoras; species Corydoras maculifer. The sequence continues at coordinate 6,885,788 of JAFMOD010000299.1, read as the reverse complement.
ACATGATGCTGGTGTGTTAGTGTGTCTTCTGCTGGTATGAGCTGATTTGATGCAGCAGTGCTAATAAATTTGAATCCGTAGACGTCGAAGGTGGTAGAGACGCTGACGAGCCTTCTTTGCAAGTTTGTTAATGTGGCAGGACAAAGATAGGTCCTGCGCGATGTGAACTCCAAGGTACTTGAAGCTGTCTACCCTGGGTGGAAGCTCCTCGTCTGTTTCTTGCTGTAGTCCACTATCAGCTCCTTAGTCTTGCTGATGTTGAGTTGGAGATTATTATCCTGGCACCAGGTCTCCAGGTGTGTAATCTCCTCCATGTAGGCCCTCTCATCGTTGTTGGAGATTCGAACCACTACAACGGTATTGTCAGACCGTTATACTGGCAAACTTTTTGGCAGTAAGGAAGTTTTGGAAAGAACGTGGGAATAGAAAGAATTGCTTGTGGTCCTTTAGAAATCACAAAAGAATACACACAAATTTTTTAATTAAGTATCGACTCCATCTTATCTCACATAATAAAATGTTAATATAAAATAAATTTACAGATTTTAAATTTTAGTAATTATTTAATAACTATATCTCGATTTGGTGTGCAGAGCAGCATCACAGTAAGTAAAAAAAAATAAAGTTTGTACAGAATTTGTATGTTCTCCCCATGTCTGACAGGGTTTCTTATGAGAGCTCCTGAGTCTTCCCACAGTCCAAAGGCATATGTTTTAGGTAAATTGGTAATACAACTTGCCCTTATGTGTGAATGTTTGTGTCTAGTTGTGATGGATTGGCAACCTTTTCAGGGTGTTTTCCTGTTTTTTTTAACCTTATTAGTGCTGGGATAGCATCCTGTCAATTGTAATTTAAACAACATAAAAATTCAATAAATTAAACTAATTGCCTGTTTTGTTATGTCCATGATCAGTCATTGTCTGCAAATTAAGCAAAGGTATTTTGTGTGTGTGTGTGTGTGCAGGAATATTGTTTCCACAGTAAACCTGGCCTGTCCTCTTGACCTCAAAGCTATTGCTCTTCAAGCACGAAATGCAGAGTATAATCCAAAGGTAATGGTAATATTTATTTTGTTAGATTTTTATGATGCAAACTTATTTTATGAATCTTATGATAGAACTATAAATCTGTGGTACTATCTTACTGATTAAGCACATTCTAATTACTATCTAAGCACAGAGAAGGTTGAATGTATTAATATTTATAATCAAATATTGAAAAAAAAACCCACAAACACCTCTCGTATACTCTCCTAGCGCTTTGCTGCTGTCATAATGCGGATCCGTGAACCGCGGACCACTGCTCTCATATTCAGCTCTGGAAAAATGGTTTGCACTGGAGCAAAGAGGTTAGTACCTGCCACATATTATAACAAAAAGTAAATTATTTTAATATGATGTTAGAGTTTAGTTTACAGGTAGAGAAGAACAGTACTCATCTCTTAAAAATGAATATATTATTTTGGGATTTGATTTTATGTTAGCAAACTACCATGTCTTGATTTCCCAGTGAGGAACAGTCTCGTCTTGCTGCAAGGAAATATGCCCGGGTGGTGCAGAAGCTTGGCTTTCCAGCTAAATTTCTTGATTTCAAAATCCAAAACATGGTTGGCAGTTGTGATGTTTGTTTCCCTATACGTTTAGAGGGTTTGGTTCTGACTCACCAACAGTTCAGTAGGTGTGTTCTAAAAATGACCTTATTTTTGTACCATAAATCTTACATTTAGACAATGATTATTCTGTGTTTTATTTTTCCAGCTATGAACCAGAGTTGTTTCCTGGTTTAATTTATCGCATGGTGAAGCCACGTATTGTCTTACTTATTTTTGTGTCTGGAAAAGTTGTCCTTACAGGTATGATGAGGTCACATGTCAGTCAATTTCTACATTTTTTTTTTTTTTTTTTTTTTTTTGATAACAAGGACACTATTATACATTTAATTCTAAAACATTGATTACAAAAATAAAACTTAATTTGCATTATTCCATGCCTCCCTACCCTGCTGCCTTTCACCAACTTAATCATTTGTTTGTGTAAAGATAATTCTGGACATAATTAGAATAATAATATTCTATCATATAATTAACCTGTTCTTTTTACCACACAGTATTTTTATTAAATACCTTTTTTTATCCAGGTGCCAAAGATCGCTCTGAAATCTATGAAGCTTTTGAGAATATTTATCCAATTTTGAAAGGATTCAGGAAGCAGTAATGAGATACAGTGATGAGATCATAGAGGAGATACTAATAATATTATATATCCTTAAAATGCACATTTATTAAATTATTCATAAGTAATTAAAGCAAAATGTTAATAATGTTAGGTAATTTTTTTTGCAAACTATATTGAATTGTCTGTGTGGTTTCTCTTTATCTGCTATTGTTTTCTATTTCTAAAAAATAGATTTGTTTTGTAAAACTACAAATGTCATATATATACTACAATTTTTGTTTTTTCATACTGTCAAAATAAAAGTTTTTTGCTGTATCAGAGTCTCTGTCTATTGTCTTGGGTCCTCTTCTTTACGCTATCTTTTTAAGTTTAAAAAGTTTTAAACTTATACGTTTTTTTCTTTATAAACCTTATCATTTTGGGGTGGAGTGTGTACACTGCTTTGTGTGTGTTCTTATTAATTTTTTTGTTTATCTTAATATACTTTTTTTTTTTTTTTTTACGAATTGCCAATTTACCTATAACTATGGAAGCCAATTTCCGCCACTAAGAAGAAAAATTGAGGATTTTAAGTCAGAATTCAAATTGGCTTCCACATATAACAAATGCTTTAGTACACCATTGTGAACTTTTATTTATTTACTTGCATATTTTAGTACAGACACAATACCTGTTCTTATTTATAGTATATGTTGCCATGTACACGTATGACACCTACCACACTACTGTTAACATATTAATCAAGTTATAATCATTCAATTCAAAATAAAACTTAAGAAGCAACAATTTAACATATTTTATATTTCAAATACTTATTCTCATGTGTGAGTGGAATGATGGTTGAATCCCATCTGGGTGGAGTTTCTATATTCTTGCTGTGTCTGCGTGGGTTTCCTCAGGGTTCTTCCAAAAACATTAATAAAGGTAAACTGAATGCTCTAAATTGCCCCATATAGAGTGTGTTCGTGAGTGTATACCCAGCGATAGATTGGCGCCCTGTTCTGGGTGTATCTGAGAAACGCCCCAACCCAGTAGAGAATTAAACGCAGGATAATGGATGGATATTCTCGTGTGTAGCGTTAACGAGCTATGATATATGCGGAGATGTGGTGCACTGTCATCATGCTAGAGGGCGTGGCGTTTCGCTCAGCGTCTAAAGATAATTCAGAATGGGGGCGTGGTTAATATTTCGTACCGCCGGTTTCAGTCATCACAGATCATACATACAAATCAAAAATATTCCGGGTGTGTTTGACGGATTCGCTGTATATTTGTCATTTTCTGGTCTGATGAAGTCCATGACTTAAGAATTTAAATCCGTCTGGTTCTCGCGTCTAACCGTGTAAACTGAACACACGTGCCGTCCTAGCCGGAACCCTGCTTGAGCCCACGTGACTGTCGGACGTAAACAAAACGAATCACGTGGTCAGCTACTTGAGAAGCCCAGACAAATAAACAAACAAAAGCTGAGATTCGCTTCTGGAGCAAAAGACGGAATGGTTTCGAGGGGAGAGTGAAGCCGTCTGCTCGGTGCAGCTTAGACGCCATCAGCGCTACGATCTGCGGACGTTATGGCGTGTCCGCCGGAGAGCGAGGTGCGGGTAGTTTTGGGCCCAGGTCGAGATGGAACAGAGACGCTTGGAGCAGAGGCCCGGACCGCCGGTCCACAGGGTCCGAGCAGCGTGTCAGCCATGAGCGCGGGTCCTGCCGCTGTCATGGTGGAGTCGGTGGATGATGCAGAGGGACTGTATGTGGCGGTGGAGCGCTGTCCTCTGTGTAATACTGCCAGACGCAGACTCACCTGTGCTCGCTGTATAAGATCCGGAGACTTCGTGTACTTCGATGGCAGAAACCCAGAAAGGTGAGCTCTTATTATCACTTTGTTTTCACATAGCAAAGAAAAGAAGAACACGATTTGGTCGTGGATCCACGTTATTACTAACAGTTGGTATATTTATAGCTAATCTAAACGCCAGTGAGCTCCAAATGTAAACACGTTAGCTCATGCTAGCGACCAAACCACAGAGAGTCCTCTCCATCTATCCCCAGCTTTGTAGTCATGATTATATTTGTTTGGGTTCATCTTAAACTCACAGTTTAACCCACTGGATTTGGAGATTTCTGTTGTTCTTTGCTGCTTATTTTTTGGCAACGTAGCTTCTAGCCAGGTAGTTTAGCTGAGTCACAAAGTTAGCCATGTATGCAATGTCGAGAATGAGGTTTGTTTTATGCACTGACTGCTTGCTGAGAAGGCAACTTCAAGTTTATCTTCTATGTTCAAATTTTATTTATATATTAATGTTCACATGATGGGTTAGCACGTGGCTTAGTTGGTAGCATGTTCTCCTCTCAGCACTAGGGATTTCCGGTTCAAATCCAAATCTGGGTGGAGTTTCCATGTTCTCCCCGTGGGTTTCCTCTGGGTTCTCCGGTTTCCTTCCACAGTCCAAAAACATGCAACAAGGTCAATTGCATTCTCCAAATTGCCCCATATAGAGTGTGTGTGAGTAAGTGTTTGCCCAGCGATAGATTGGTGCTCTGTCCTGGGTGTCCTGCCCTGCGCCCGAAACTCCCCTGGATGGGCATGGGGAACCCCACCCGCAACCCTAGTAGAGGATAAAGCGGAAGATGATGGATGGATGGATGGTTGTTTACTTATTATTGTTATTATCATAAACTAGCACAATGCTTTTGTGAAATAGAAAATGTTTTATAATCGTATATATCTTTTGTTGTACCATTACTATTACATTGTGTAGTGTTGAGCAACCTTTTACTCCACACTTTAATTCTGGCAGGTTGTTACGTGAGTGTGTTGCATTGGACTTGTATATTATTTACTGTGATATAGCTGCACGTTGTGTAATTAACAGTTCAATGTTTTTTATCTTTCATTATAAAATCACAAACACTAATTCAGGAACTACGAATTCTGACCATAAAACAACTAATGCATGGGTTGCATCCTGCTTTATTTTAAAAGTTATTTCTATCCAAATCAAGTGTCAGATTTACACTTTCATTCAACATTTATAACTATGCTTTTTAAAAAATACATTACTCTTAGTCAAATAGCAACCCGGGAAAAACTCTCAAAATTTGAATGTCAGGTGGTTAAACTGGTTAAATTATCACCAGAAAAGTGAGATTGTATATGTATTGTATTGATGTATGTATGGTAGGTTAATGAAAGGTCAAAATCAAAATATTTTTTGTCATGTCTTTACGGAAATCATTGTCTTGCATTAAAAAAAATGATATAATGCTTATTACTAAGACACAAATTGAAGTACATACATTGTTATATTCATTGAGTTATGATTCTCCACCTCAACTACAAATGTTAACAAATAAAAATAATGTTTAATATTTACCCTATATATATAGGGTATATATATATATTCTCCAAATTGCCCCATATACCTTTTCATTTTCATTCTAGAAGGGAGTGGTAGCTCAGTGGTCAGGGCATTGGGCTATCAATCTGAAGGTTGGCGATCAAATCCCAGGTCCCCTGAAGTTACCAATGTGGGTCCTTGCTCAAGGATTACATACATTAACCCTTAACCCTCATTGCTCCAGGGATGTTGTGATGAACCCTGTGCTCACCTCTGTGCTCACCTTGTAAGTTGCTATGGATAAAAGCGTCGGCTAAACAACCAAAGATATGGAGTTTGCCTGTGTGAGTGAGTGTGTGCGCAGTGATAGATTGATGCCCTGTACTGGGTGTATCTGCCCAGCGCCCGAGACGTTCTTCCCTGGATGGGCATGGGGAACCCTCCCCGTGACACAAGTAGAGGATAAAGTGGAAGATAATGGACAGATATATATATATATATATATATATATATATATATATATATATATATATATATATATATATATATATATATATATAAAATCACTCTGTTGATGTTGTGTATTGAAAAGAGCTTAAAGATTTTTGTTAAGTGCTGTAATGTTACATGAACTAGGTTAGAAGGAGGGATTCTGTGGTGGTGGTGCAGTGAATAAAGTTGCTGCTTCACAGAAAGCCTGTTTTGTTTTGGTGACCTGTTTTAGCTATTTGTGTAGTGTGAAACAATGACCCTGTTAAAAATAAACTGCATTAAAAGTCCATAAAAATATAAAATTACATGTTCGTTTTAAAATCTGGTGTTTAGTGCTAACCTATTGAGTCATTTTAAAACTTTTACACATTCATGATTAATCTACAGATTAGTTTTATATGCCAGATGTAGCTAGTAAATCTCCTCATTGCAAGTAAATAAAAACAGGTGGATGTAAGTAATGACTGAGCTAATAAATGATTACTACAGTCAAAATTACACTTGTAATGAATAAAAACCATAAACACCTAAGTAAAATGTTGCTTTTGCTTTCAGATACACAGAGAAATTGGAAAGACTTCAGACAATAAAGAAAGAAAAGGAGATTCTTCAGCAAAGGTATGTAATTTATTAACCTGGACATTTTGTTCATTGCACTCAATAAACAAGGCTCTTAGTAAAAACATTATAATAGCAAAACAGTAGGGGTGAAACAGTACATTGTGTTCATCTCGACCCATTTGGTACAGGGCACATGGGAAACACACGACAGAACTAAAATTAAGAGGCGAGCTATTTACTGAGACGAGTTGTACCTTGGTTGTAGACACAACTAACCATGCCATGCCAAGTGAAGTTTAGTTTAGAGGTGAAGCATGGACTGCATAACATAACATTTTGCTGGTTAAAAATCTAAAAAAATAATACTGTAGCCCTGGATAAAAATACAGAGACTTAACTGTTAAATCTTCTGCTCTGGAGATGCTTGGAGTCAGCTCTGTTATATAAGTAATTATCTAAGTTAATATTGTATTTCTGCCACCCTAAACTACTCAATCAGTATCCACGAGGCAATATCACTGTCAGAACCACTGTTTAGTGGGTGGCTCTTTTCTTAATGGCACCAGTAAGATACATCTAGTAAGATGTATTGTTGTGTCAGTCAGTGAAATACTCATTAATTATTCATTCATTATCTCCTACTTTATCCTCTATTAGGGTCAAGGGGGGGGTTCCCCATGCCCATCCAGGGGAGAACATCTCAGGCGCTGGGCAGATACACCAGGACAGGGCGCCAATCCATCGCTGGGCACACACTCACTCACACACACACTCCACATGGGGCAATTTTGAGAATTCAATTGACTTGATCCATGTTTTTGGACTGTGGGAGGAACCTGGAGGAAGCCCATGCAGACACGGGAAAAACATGGAAACTCCACCCAGATGGGAATTCGAAACGGGAGGCGAACGTGCTAACCACTAGGCCACCGTGCTGCCCCAGTGAAATACTGAAATGCTTTAATCAGACACAAACAATCATTCCACAGTTAAAATTGCTAAACTTAAATACCCCTATTCACATGAGGTCTTTGTCTGAAGCTGTTGCTCTTGATTTATTTAGCACTTTTGCTGCATTGTTTGTTAATTGTTTACATATATTATTAGTAGCTATGAAAGTAAATACATAAATCTTTTATTTAAGTGAATTTAATATTGCTCTTGATTTTTGTTCTTCAGAGTCATTAATGCAATGGACCAGAAGGTCAAAGCAGACCAGCTTGTAAGCAAGAGTTCATTGGATATTATATTTTATTTCAAACACCTTTACTGTGTGACTGACTAATCAGTGTTCCTGAAATTTCTTTTTTCAGAAATGGAAAATCATGTCATGCAGGATGAAGATTGAGCAGCTAAAGGAAGCCATCTGCAGTGGGAATGAAGAAGTAAAGAGCTGTGAGTGTATAGAACATGAACATAACCCTTTTAGACTTAAGACATGTCATGATCATTTTTGGATTTTTTTTGTTTCCTTTTTCAAAGGCAAAGACGTGCTGCTTCGCTCACAGGAAGAGGGCCAGAGACTTCAGCGACGAGCTGTTCGGCATCAGGAAAAGAGGGATAAGATAGCACGACATAACCGCCGTCTGACTGAGCTTCTGGATAAGAGAAATAAAGAGTTGCAGAGCACACTGGATGCACTGGCTGAGGTGCGAAAGGATCACATTTTGGAACTTACCATCTACATCTTTCCTACACAAGAGGAAAAGCATGGGAGCAGGTTAGATTTATAGTTTGTTCAGTTTGTCTTTATTGTTATGCTGTATTTTAATAAAATGCAACCAAAAAATTTTTCTTATTAAATTGGTCGCTCATCTGAAAATAGCTGGACTGCTACAATGCTGATTACACAACTGCTACTGATGGGAGCACAGGTCTATTTGTGGCAACAACAAGCACTTTATTTTGATACAGACGTTTGCCGCATAAAATTACAGTGGAAAGTTTTGTGGTTTCTAGTTTTTGTGTTAACTTAAATAATAAAAATTTGAATACAAAAATTTGCATATGAAATTAATCCCAGAGTTAAAAATAGTTCAACTCTTATAAAAACCCACACAGACCGGGGGGTTCCAACCAACCCATCCATCCATCCATCTTCTGCTTTATCCTCTACTGGGGTCGTGGGGGGTTCCCCATGCCCATCCAGGGGAGAACGTCTCGGCTGCTGGGCAGATACACCCATGACAGGGCGCCAATCCATTGCTGGGCACACACTGAATCACACAGACACGCACACATACACACTCTATATGGGGCAATTTGGAGGACTCAATTGACTTGATCCATGTTTTTGGACTGTGGGAGGAAACCGGAGAACCTGGAGGAAACCCACGCGGACACGGGGAGAACATGGAAACTCCACCCAGATTGGGATTCGAACCGGGAATCCCTAGTGCTGAGAGGCGAACGTGCTAACCACTAAGCCACCTAAGCCTGGGGGCTCCAACTGTTATACTTAATTTAACCATCCCAGGGAATCAAACCCAGGAGCTTCTTGCTGTAAGGTGCCAGCACTACACACTGAGCTGCACTGTTTATTACATGTTTCTTTATTGCACTAGATTACCGAAATATGGGATTGTTGACTGGTTACACAAAAATAATACTTTTAACTATATACTTATTGCTTATATTTTTAATTACTATTAACTGTACATTTACCTGAGCCAGAATAATATAAAAGCAGTTTTATTGTTCCTGTGAATGTGATGGTCAGATGGATTATAGTGCAACACAACAATAAACTCTTGGGGTCTAATTTGGTTCACTTTAATACATTTTTTGGTTACAAATTTTATCTCTTCAGGGATCCAGCTGAAACTGCTGTAGCTGAGTATGATTTTACACTCACATCAAGCACTGTGAGCGAGTTAGCTGAAGCCCGGCGGACGACGTACATGTCCGGTCGCTGGATTTTGGATGACCAGAATGGAGAGATCAGCATTAGCATTACAGGACCCCATGTAACCATGCCTAGTAACGGAGACTGTTCAGCATATTACAACTTGGTGGAGGAGAAAAATACAAATCCAGGCCCAGGTACAGATTTGCATTTTAATTCAAATACATCACACACATTCAGTGTGGGTTTTAATTTTTTAAACATATGCATTTTAGCATATGATATGATCTACAGTCTGTAATTATAGAACTCTATAGTCCATTTTTAAGGTAAGTGGAGCAGATAACTAGGCAATAAGTATCATACAAGGAGGCATGTCCAAATGTTTAACTGATTGTATAGTGTGTATTAGACTGTGATTAAAATATTCATTTTACTATTTAGAAATGGATCATATTACTCCGACTCACACCATTAGTGCAGCCCTCTGTTATGTGACTCAACTTGTGAACACACTTTCACACATTTTAGATGTTAATCTGCCTAAAAAGCTGTGTAACAGGTAAGTATCTGTAATATCACCATTATCAGCATCATGTCTTCTTTATGTTACAAATGAATAGTTGTGGGATTATTTTTGTGGATTGTATTAATATTGTTCCTTCATATCTGTTGTCTTCTTCTCAGCGAGTTCTGTGGGGATACCTTGAGCCGTTACAGGTTCACTCGGGCCGTCAACAAACTGAACACTAACATCCTGCATCTCTGTTTCTCTCAGGTAACTTTCTTAACTATTCTCATTCAATATTAAATCATTTCTGAACTAAGATGTGACTGTGTGTCCTTGTTAGCATGTGAACAGTGAGCTGCTACATCCACACCATACTCTGAGGAACATCATGTTTCTGGTCTCTCCAGAAAACAAGAACCTCGGCAGGTAGGGACAAAAGGAACAAATGTTAGTGCGTTATTAAATATCTTAATCCCTTCACTCTGTGGTTGTGCCTGTGCTGAACAAAATGCTGTGATGATATCATGTTAATTACATTTGGGCAATTATTCTAAAAAACGTTTTTTTTTAATTTTGGAAAAAGACAGTGGTTCAGCTCTTAGTGCTGTTTTTTTTACAAGAAATTTTCTGGGTTAGTCACAGCTTTTACTCTGCGAATTTTGCGTGGTGTCATCATGTCCATGTGGACTTCCCCCCCCCTCATTTTGAAGACATGAAAATGAATTGCTATTAATAAATTGTCTCTGAATGAGATTGTGTGCATCAGTGATAAGTAATCCTGGACCTTAACCAGAGTAAGAAATGAGTCTGTAGGTTGGATTATGGGCATTTTAAAAGGTCAGCGAGTGTTAACAGGATGAGACTGTAAGCGAACTTTAACCTTAACCACAAATTGCTAAAAACAATTTTGGCCAATATATAAAAAGCACTCATTCTTTGGCACACCTAACACTTAATACTGCAGAGTTCAGAGACATTTAAGTCCTGTGATAGACCTCAGCATGAATTCCGACCTTAACTGGGAAAAATTGCTTTAATGATAAAACAATCGACTTTAAATTATGGCCTTTAATTGTTTTGAATAAATTATAAAGATGGAGCAGCACTGAGATTAGCAGTGTAGTTTCATGACAAGTTCCTGGATTACAATACCAGGTATAGCAGACAAAAGCTTTTTGTGTGGCATTTATATGTTCTCTTCATGTCTGCATGATTTTCCTCTCTGGTTTTCTCTCACAATCCAAAAACATGCCAATACAGTCCAATAAGATTGTCCCTAGATTACAGAAGAGTGCATGTCTGTCTGCCCTGTGATAGATTAGCAGAATGTCGAGTGACAATATTAGGCACAAGCATCCTCTATGAGCACAAAGTAATGAATGCTCTTCATCTTTTTTTGCAGGACTGGGCCTTTTGAGGTCATTGCAGATCTTGAAGATTCGATGGAGTTTCTGGAGCCGGAGACGACCGGAGCTGCTGAGGAAAGTGGAGACGAGGCCATAACAGATGAAGAGACCGATTTGGGCACAGATTGGGAAACCGTTCCCAGCCCCCGCTTCTGTGACATCCCCTCCCAGCCAATGGACCTGTCTCAGAGTACGGCCATGCAGGTCTCACAACCAGTGGGCAACACCGGAGGCATGATCTCCTCCGCTGCTGCCTCCGTCACCTCCTGGTTCCGTGCCTACACCGGCCAACGCTGAGCAGAAGCCTCAGTCTGTCATAGCTATGCAACCCGACCAGCTGTCTCGCCATTTTTGTTCGATTCTCTTGGGTGCGTTTTTTTTATTTGCCTGACTGCATGTCAACTTGTGAATGAGACTAAACTAAACGTGTGATGTGCAGGAAAAATCAAGTTTTTTAAAAAGGAGATGCTTAAAAACCCTGACAAATCGACTGCCTGACAGAAGGATCGTTATTACCTGCTGTTCTTTTTCATCCAACAAGGAGACATGAGAGTAAGAACAAAATGTTGCATGGTCAAGATATCCAACCTGCCTCATAACCTACTGTTGTAGATCCTGTTCTCCAAAATAATCAGTTGAGACACTGAAATGAGACACTGTATATCAGATTTATTCTGGCAGGACCTTGTGATGTCAGACTTTGGCACCAGCGGTTTTAAATTCATGTTTGTCTTCTAGTTTTGCTCTGATGCATTTCGATGTTTGTTTTATAAAGTCGTGGTAAATCCAGGTCATTTGAATTTTAGCTACAGTGAATAGATTGATGCTAATCAGTCACATTAAAACCTCTGCATTGTTTCTCCTCTTATTTGCCGTTTTACATGCAGACTGTAGTTCATCTGTCTGTTTGGGTGATTGATGATTCTCAGCACTGCAGAGACCCTGACGTGTTAGAGCAGAAACAGTACAGCAGTATCCACTCAAAGTCCAATCAAGACACGTCTTATTGATCCAATCTAAAGATGGTCAGAGGCCAGAAAATACCTGCTCTGCAGTGGATCATTAAAATGGCAACATCAGGATTACATAAGCAGAGCAGCACCTGGGCTACTTTGTAACAGTAAAATTATAAAATGCTTCTATATGGGAAGTGGAAATGAGACGATGGACAAAAACCTGGAACATGGAGTTGGTTTTAAAGTGGTGGCGGGTTAGTAAAGTCACATCATATTTTGTAAGTTGATCTTTAAACTGCAGAACATTTACAGGATTGTCAGAAATCCAATGAGCAAAGGTTTATATTTTTGGCTAAAGAATGTTAGAAAGCACATTTACATACTGTGGGGTTTACTGTTTAGGAATTAATAAATATATACACAATTCAAACTGCCTTTCTCCAAACTGGTTTACATTCCTGACAGAGTACATGAACTAGATGTAACAAAGAAACCGAAACAATAAAGGATTGATGTGTGATTCCAAATCAAACACTACAACTAATCAGGTATTTAGATTCATTTTATTGCTCAGTCAAACTGTAGTTATGCACACAGTCATTTTAAAGTACATGTAAAGGCCACATGACTAAAAGTGGAAACAAAAACAGTAAGAATTCTAAACACTCTTGTAGCAGGGAGAAAACCAGAGCATGGCAATAAAGCACCTCCTTCGTTCTGAACTATCGTAGCTGGTTTGGTTATAAGGTAATTATAAATCGTCTGCACCAAGATAAACATTTGTATGTCTTTCATGTTGGCCATATTTGGCTTCGAAGTTCATAAGGGAATTCTGTGGAGATGTGCTCTGAACTATTTCATTTGGTTTAATTCTAGTACTATCCTTATAATTCTTATGACACACAAGCTTTCCACATAAACACACACTCAAAAAATATCAGGATCCCTCCCGATTTTATTCTAAACTTAAAGAATTCACATTACATGGCTACAATTAACGTGTGCTTTTAGAATAGCGTGAGATGAAAGCAGCTTACAAATCATTAAAGAATACACTTTATTGAAGTAAAATGCCTTATAAGGCAACGGACAGCACATAGCACAATAATGCACATTAAAACTCACACACACCTCTTTCTCTTTTTTTCAGATTCCACGGATTCGCTATAGATTGCATCTAACGGGTCTCCCACGGTTTGTTTCACCATTAAACACACATGCCAGGGAGCTGCCATGGTTTAAAATAAAGGCTTATATGCTTGCAAGTTAATGGTTGTTTAACATAAGCAGCCACTGCAAACCTGGAATAAGCCATATGATGTAGTCACGATTCCCCCACCCAAAAGACACAATGCAAAGTTACAGTTCCTTTACACGTAATCATTATATATATGCTCTGCTATGTACAATGTAAACATCTGGCTCAGCTTTCAGGCCAGCCAGAGACAAAAGGTTGTCCATTATGATCTCACATGTTATTAGGATTACAATATGGGTAGACCGTCAAAGACAGTAAAATATCAAAAGCAACAATAGAAAACAATGGGCTTATTGTGAAAAAAGGTATGCTGCACCAAACCTTATGCGCCATGGTGTTGAGAGCATGAGCAATAATAAGTTAGTAAAAAGAGATTTATAGCTTGTTGAGACTAAAATAACTGCAAGTACCCTGATAATTCAACCAGTAAGTCATTCAAGGTTAAAGTGCAGACCATCTTTAAGGCCCTAAGGAGGGTCTTTAGATGTGTTGGTGGTTGGCAGAGGAGTACGAGCTAATGCACATCAATTCATTTTGGTAAGCTTTACTGTAAGATGATCATTAAAACAGGAAAAATCACCACCACATGCTGGCAGAGAGGCACAGAATCATTAGTCCACCCAAGTTACAGCAAAATGGAGACCAAGCCCTCACAGAAGGTAAAGCACTGCTTCACATCAGCTACACATCGTCACGGTCCCTGCTTCTTCTGTAAATTGGCATACTGATACTGTGAAAGACAGGAACCCACCGATTGTCATGAAGTCCCACATTGCACCCAGGTGAGTCCTTATGAGCCTCCCGACAACACATCCAATATCCGGGGCCGTAGGGCAGTGCCTGGCAGTAGGGCTTATGATGCCAACGACAAAGGGAGACGTCACCACGGCCATAGCGCTTCTTGCATTGTTTGCAGGGATCGTCTTTGTAACGTGGATCACTGACCCAGAGCGAGTCGGCAGGTCGTATGCCGTATTGCTCAATGATGAACTTGAAGTAAGGACAGGTACACTTGAGGGCAGCCAGGCTTTTGGTAGGAAGCAAGCTAAAAATCTTCACAAGGATGTGATGGGGCAAAAATGCCATATATTGTTGGGGTTCCAGGAGAAGTTGAATCTTAAAGCGGGTCTCCAGGAACGTGTGAGACACCAGACGACGCAAAGGTACAGGTGCCTTACTTAATAGACTGATCTCTCCCATTACCTCCACGTCAGTCTTTGCCATCTGCGTGTTTACATGCCCTTTGCAGAATGCCGTCTCTGGGAGATTGTGCAGAGTTTCTTCAAGAGGTAATGTCCCTTCATGTTGGTTCTCTTGCCTAGAACACCCTTTTGGATCCTTTGATACGGAGTTATGTTTGGAAGCAGAAAAAATGGTCTGCTCTGGTGTCGGAGAGGGTGACTGTTCAAAGAACAGCATGCCTGGAGGAGGTTCTATGCTGCATTCACAAACATATGAGCTAGGATGAATGCAGTTCAGGTCTTTCACTTCATCAGCACATGTCTCCTGTTCAGGCAGAATCCTACTCTCCAGTATCATACCTCGGTTACTCACAATCCACTCTGAACCCTTAGTCTGGACGACACCACAGCTTTCTAATAGTGCTGTAGGTCCATCTACATTTAAAACCAATTTCTTTTGGTCACCATTCTCTTGTTCCTCATTAGGAAGGTCCGGTACTTCTGGCTGTAGAATTACAGAGTAGGATTCTGTTCCTGCCAGCAAAACTCGTCCCACCCTCCTTCGAAGACTGTTACTGCGTGAGAGATCTCCAGCTCTGATGCTCTGTCTGTTTAGGCACTGTGATTCCAGCTTAGCAACCATGTCTAACACTCGCACAGATTCCTCCTCATCTTGAACCTCTGCTAACAGTGGGTTTTTGCATATCTGCTCCACTTGCTGAAAAGGCGGAACACCTTTGGAACCACGCAATGCCGGACGTTTCAGCTCTACTTGTTGGGCACTAGCTCTCTGTTCTAAGTAAGCCACTATTTCCACCACAGAGAGCATTTTCCCAAAGTCTTCTCCATCTGTTTTCACAATCTGATTAATTCCATCAGAGGCAGGATCAGGGTTTTTGTGTTCAGAATTCTGTGCTGACGACTCGCTACATTGCGTCTTGTTTGAGGTTCCAGATTTTTTCCTGCGCTTTGCCATAGACAGCTCACCATCCCAGCATCCTTTGCATTTCATAGACACTGTCCGAAAATCTGAAGCATTCCCTTTCTCTGGTTCCTTGTCAATCTTGGCAGCCTCAGCCGATCTACATTTCTGGGATGTAAAGATTGCAATTTTTTCCTTTGTGTTTCCAGGTTTAATTACTGCCCATATGTCTAAAGTTCCCTCTCCGTCTTCCCCCTGATAGATTTTCAGTGAGCCCTCATTCTCCAGGCACGATGATGAGCTAAGTAAAACTACAGAATTGGTCAAAGTACTAACAGCAGGTAATGTCTTGCTTTTTTGGCTCCAAAAATAGGAGCAAGCCCCGTTCGTCTTAGGTGTTGGAGTGCTATTAGCTGGATGTTGAAGAGGTTTGGAGGATATCGAACTAAGGGGGCATCGGTTGACTGTGCCGTTGCCAGGCGATCCTATAAGGCTGTGTGCTTGGCGTACACCCCACTCAGTTCTTCCAACAACAAGATTATTTTCTGTCCCATTTTGCACTCCTTCTTGATGGGGCTCCTTATCCTGTGGCTTGGGATACGTTTTGAGGAGCATGGTAGAAAACCTGAATAGATAAAAAAAAGGAAAAACTGTTAGAACTGTATGGACAGTTTGAATTTTTAAGATGGAAAAAAACAACCATGTAAAAGGCTCAAAGTTCCTTATTAAAAATAAGCCAGGCCTTAATTTTAGATGAAAAAATGCCAAAAATATTTAAATGAATTATGTTCACCAAAACCAAGACTAATACAATAATTTGATGTACATTTACGGTCAACATTAGGAGTGCCCATATATTTTAAATACAATCATGTGAAAAATTTCCCAAAACAGCCATAAAAATAGCAGATTTTTTACAGAAATACAAGACCCAAAATCGACGGATTAAAAATAAAATACAGTTTTATAACAATAAAAAACAATCTATTTGAAACATATCAGACTAACTTGTGTTAAGAAATTAAATTTACCTGTCTCTGTTTTGTAAATGCCCACATGACTAAACTTAACCTATGAATGGTGGCTTTGATGCTTAAAAAGCCAGTTGCATTGGTAAAGAGAAGAAAGCTGTCTGATGTGACCAGAAATGCTATTATTAGAAAGTACAAAGGGTACAAGACTATTTCTAAAGAACTTTGAAAGAAATTTGCTGCACATAAAACTGTCAGGAACTTTATAGGACATGGTGGAAAGAGAAAAACTGAAATCAGATAATTCTCAAAATCTGTCCTAAATGTGACAAAGGAAACCATCTGAAGGGGTGATCTCTTTTTGTAGAGAACTCACATCACCAATTAAAAAAATGAACCCTGCAATCATCACAAACCTTTAAGAAATGCAACTGAAAAATGGGGGGGAAGAAGAGAGGAGAGAAAAAAAAAAGAAGAAAAAAAAAAATCAGCAAATTAGTGCAGAAATGCCTTTTTGTTGACGGAACATGGACATACGATTAAAATATGCAAGAAGTTATATATTATATTAGGACATGGTGAAAAGAGAAAAAATATTTTGAAAAATATGAAAATATATTTCCCATATATTGTAAAATTCATTAGGTACATCTCATTTCTAAAGATTTTGCCAATTTTGAAATAAATGAAGAGGACCAATGTTAACTAGGTAGTAAATGACATTGTGGATAGAGAATATGTAACGTATATATGTATGGAAGATTCAGGGTCATCACTAAAAACTTCCTTTTTGGTCCTTGGACTGAAGTGACCACAGCATAGTTACATTAGCCACCAGCTGTTATATTAGCAGTCTGCTGACAATGACCCAGCTGCTTAAAAAAAAAAAAAAAAAAAAAAAAAAAAAAGCCATGCAGCACAATAACCAACAGTAGCTCTGTGGAATGTCTTTTGCACAAGTGCTTATAAGGTATTTCAGCACCAAGTAGAGCCATGATGAGGTACGAGAATGCTATTTGACTGAAACTACTGATGTAAATATAAATGTAGATATAAGTAATATAAAATCTGTGTATAAAAAAAATATAAGGACATTATAGTTAGAGGTTCTAAGGATTTCTCTTAAAAATAAAAGAAAGGAGATGCAAAAAATGTCACAACATGCATCACAGTCAATGTGATGACATCCACATCATAAACTGCATTTATAAACATCCACGATACAAACCCTTCCTAATTACAAATTCTTGTGAAATTTACTGGCTATGGTAGTTCAGAACAGTTAAATCAGTATATTTGGCCTCTTTTCCCAAAATTACATTAGTCAAAATAACGTGGATTGCTGCAATAAATCCTGGATACAGCAATGGACCATTGATAAAATGTGGACAACTCAAATAGACATAAATTCAGGCAAGAAGACTATTAGTGTAGAATTATCAATTTAATGGAAGGATATTTTTAGCACTTTATCCATTCAAAATGTATATACAGCCAATAGTTATAACCTGTAACTACTGGAGAGCATCTTGACATACAGCGTGATAGATTATAGCCTGGTTAAATGTTTATGATTTTTGAGCAAAATTTTCTATAGATGTAAACTCACTTGTAGTGTACAGAGATGCAATATAATATAGATAACATTACAATATATTTACTTGTTCCATATATTCTTAATTATAGACCAATCTATAGACAGTGTGACAAAGATACCATAATAAATGGACAGCTTATCGTCCAGTCCTAGCACTAGACCAAAAATGAATAAACAAATAGGACACCATTTCATCTGAGAAAATGTGTAGGCTTGAAGTCGGAATATGCAATTTCGAAACAATAAAACACTCCTTCAAATCTCTCTAGCTGTCAATTTGTGAGCTTAAAAAAAATCTGTGAGCTTAAAAAAAAAAAAATCAACCGTTACCACACAACACTGGCCTCATAAATTACAAACAAAGACCACATATGAATACTCCAGCCGTGAAGAAACAAGGGCATTCGTGCTTGTGCACAGGAAAATGGGAGGCGACAGTTGGCACAAAAGCAGATACAAATCTGGCACAATCTCTTTGGTTATTGTGCTAAATTCCACAGACTGTTAAGTCTATCTGAACTAAGAGAGAACCGAAGAACATCAGAAGAGAATAAACTAAACATTCAAGGAATAAGACCAACTTAAACACAAGTGAAATATTTCAAGTTGTACATTTGTCCTTTATTCTTCCTTTACCTGCATGGTAAAGAGGTGCAAAGTGCAAACGTTGATCAATGTGAATCTACACACATGTATTTCATAGAGAATTAGCTGTTATGGGGAGAAACAGATTTAACATCAAACATCAAAACATTAGTTTCCAGAATTACAGTCTGCCACATTAATTTTGTATTGAGCAGTAGGGCTGCAACAATGAATCGATAAAATCGATAAAAATCGATTATCCAAATTATCGCTAATGAATTTCCATTATCGATTCGTTGGGTCGCGCGATTTCGGCGTTACTCGCAATGTCGTAACCGCTTACGTCACCTGTAGCGCTTCAATGACGCTGGAAAATAATAGCGGGTTGAACAGAATGAGGCGGAGTCTGCAAAACAAGTTGATAAATCTACAAATGAAACACAGCCAACGCAGAAACAAAGCCAACGCAGCTCCGGTTTAATTCCAAACTGTGGGAGCTTCACCTTCACACAAATAAAGAACGTGGAACATGCAGCTCTGCAAACATGAATTGAGCTGCACGGAGCACCACGGTGATGATACACCACCTGAAACTAAACACTGATGAGGATAAAGCTGAACAGCAGATAAATCACTACAACATCCCGAGGTTCTTTAGTTTTGAAGTGATTCAACGTCACACTATCAGACCACAAATTTCACACAAGAGGTATTTTTTTGTTAACTGGCTAATTTGTTAATTTATTTTTTTCAATAGCTGATTGTTAATTAGTTCATTTGTTAATTAATTTTTTTCCCAATAGGCTACAGAACAGACAATATTTGGTTCATTACTGAGGGCAACTGAGTATCATGTATTATTTGGAGTTGACTTTTGTTGTTAAGTAAGGGATGTTTAGATATTTTATTTCTTTAATTGTGTTTTTCATTAATTACAGGAAATGTTAGCTTAAACATTTTGAATAAAATTACTACATATATATATATATATATATATATATATATATATATATATATATATATATATATATATATATATATATATATAAATATAAAAATACTATACTATAGAATAATTTCACTGAAAAACATCCATCTTTGGATAAAAGCGTCTGCTAAATGATTAAATGTAAATGTGGAGACATGGAATTTTTTTTATTTATCCGATTCATCGATTAATCGGAAAAATAATCGACCGATTAATAGATTACCTAAATAATCGTTAGTTGCAGCCCTATTGAGCAGTGTGTCATACTAGTCAAGGTCCAAGAAGATTGTTTACATAAGTGTGCACTGCATGGTCAACCTAAGACAGTCATATATCTATTTGGCAAGTAGTCTGGAACAAAAGACAAGAAGCATAAATTGGAGCTTGGTATATAGCTAAATGTAGGGTTGTCAATAAAAAAAAAATTCAATAATTTTTGGTAATGTGATTTAGTTATTTTAAAGTCTAAAGCTCCCAAGTGTAAATATTAAAGATTTACTCGATTGTTATTGTTTAATAGCATTTTGAACATATTTTTTACCAGTAAACTACAAAATTTAAACATTATTTAAGGAATTAAATGACAGCTTAATGGGCAAATATCTTCAATGAACGTAACGAAATTTTCATGAAATACAAGTTAATGTGCCAGTTACAATGATTTTAAACATTTTAATGACCGGTCAGCATCACATTTTATTAATTTCTTTATTTTAATGTGACTGCACCAAAACCACATTTCTCCTTTGTTTGTAATGCTAATGACAAAGCTAAATTGTTATATAAAAAAATTAGACCATGATGTATTACTTCTAAAAAACAAAAAAAAAAAAATTGTATTGTGTAAATATTCAGCACTTCTGTCATGGATCAGTCCAGTCAAAATTTGATTAATTACAAATCAAACTCCATGCTAGCTTGTATGCAAAGGTCTTGAAATAGGTACATTTTGGAAAACTTTGTAAAGATAGGTAGCTATACATTTTGGAACATGTTGATTGTGAGGTGCTTCAGGGTTTCATCTTGTGTTCGATTTTGTTCTTATTGTGCGTGACCATATATGGATCAATCAATGAAAAGGTACAAAATACTTCATCATTGCTACACAGATGAGTCACCATTTTATCTTCTACTAAAACTGGTGATAATTGTTCCCTGTGCTTCATTTTTGATTAGACAAAGAACTGGACATCCAAAAACAGCACAAGACAGTCATGATATCTTTGTAAATTCTAATTCTCACAGCTCATGATCTAATACCATAAAGAACCAATGTACGCAGCAATGCCAAAACTATATATATATATATATATATATACACACACACTAATCAAAATGTTATACATAGTCTGTTTTTGTGTTAAGAAATTCTGCTTCACTTGTACATTGTGTTGTACAGACATTTTAAAAATATTATAACCTTTCAAACACACCAGACAAATGCCGCCGAACACCCCCCCCCCCCCCCCCCCCCCCCCCCCCCCCCCCCCCCCCCCCCCCCCCCCCCCCCCCCCCCCCCCCCCCCCCCCCCCCCCCCCCCCCCCCCCCCCCCCCCCCCCCCCCCCCCCCCCCGCCCAAAACCGTTTTACAACATGATAAAATTGCCACCCACATGAAGCGAGGTAACAGTAGCAAACGTAATCTGTGGCAGGACTAAAAGGTTAAAATACTGTATTTCATATATTTTTTTAAATTATTTTTTTTAAATCAAGTCATTGACATTTTAAAATACCTTTACGGGGAAGAATTTATTTATTTAGAATGACAGCTGCTCAGACAGCCTCTATACCATGATGCATGATCATAAGAGACGACAAACTGCTTGTTTGTGGTGTTAATATATGCTCATTAGAAAGCACACTAGCAGAACACAGCCATCGCCAGGAAAGAAAACAAACCCACACTGAAATAAAACAGATCATCCCACAGAAATGAAAAGCTTTAGTAATGCTTATGTCAAAAAGTCTGAGCTAATGATCATTATAAATGGAAAAGATGAAGGGCATTACGTAAAAAGAAAACAAGCAGTGCCTGGCAAAAAGTGAAAAAATCGAAAATGAGTCATGTTAAGAGATTAGGTGAGCTCATGTTGAACTCAGTACTGCTTCAATTATCTTCCCTTTATATAAAGTCCATGGCTTCCCCTATTGTGGGCCCACCAAGGAAGCTGTCCAACTCAGGAAAAAACAAGGATGAAGTCACAAATAAAGGGTCTGCGTTATGGCTATTAAACAATAAACGATCGACAGTCAGGATTCAGGCTTTTACATGTCTTCATGTACTATTGCTCAGTCTGTACCTCCAATATATTATATATATTATGTAAACTATATTATATATTGTATTTTTGTGTTTGATAGCTTAAACTGAATGAGAATTTATAAAGCTTTTAAAAATAAATTCAGCTTTAAATAAAAAAAAAAATGGTACACTTATGGTACACTCAAATATAAATTTAAGGTTTCAACAATTTTTGAAATAGAAAATAGCGCGATATGATTTGCCATCATAAACAAGTTCTCTAAAGAACATACAAAGTTAATTAACCTTTAAACTTTATGAAGTCACTTAATACTTTATGACTTTTCAAAGTCATAAAGTTTGAAGATAAATGTGACAATCACCTTATCTAAACCTGCATCAGTTATCTGAAATATGATAAAAAAAATTAAATGATTACAGGCACAATATTTGTATTCAATGTAAAGATAAAACAATATGGGACCAATGAGCCAAAAAAAAAAAAAAAAAAAAAAAAAAACTCTTATTTTCATGCAGATTCTATGCCAATGAATGACAAAAATGTTTTAAACTCATTAAATCAACTGTAATTATTTTCCTCTTGCATTACACAGGATTCATTTTAGACATATTTAACAAAGCAAAAAATTGATTTCTTAAAGAAAAGTATTTTTATTAATTTGTAATAAGTTTAATTGTAGGTTAAAGTAGAAAATTGGGTAAACATTAAGCCTTTCTACTGAGCATTAGATATATAAAAAAAATTTTTGAATAATTTACAGTATATGTGTAAATGATGTATTAAGATAACAGGTTCATCACTTCAAAAAGGGCTACATAAATAAATAAAAAACCTGCAACGTTACACTAATACGAAATGAGAAGTTACATGTATAATGTATACACTAGAGATTGTGTGGTAAATTTAGTACTGCTACTCAATAATTCAAAATGTAAATGTTAAATTATTCTGATTCTCAACACAGTTTCATGTTTTTTAAACAAAAAAATTACATGTGAAAACATCTAACGTTTCTATAATTAAATTTACAGTTCTGTTGGCTGTTTTTATTGGTCAGTTATATTTATATTTGTGTGTGTTGCCGCCAGACATTAAACTCAGGAAAGAAGTCACTTACCTCCAGATTTGATGTTGATTGGAGGGAAGCTTCCTTGGTTTTCTATAAGGGGTTGGACTACAGCAACTGATAATTTCACATTTCTGAGGCATTAGGCTTCTCCCTCCAGTGCAGAACTACTTTTTTCTTCCAGTCTCAGGCCTTCAGTCACACTGCAATTTTTCAAAAAATAAATATTTATGTTGAAAGAACACAAATTAATCGCGGAATCTTCCGAAATTATTATGACAGAATATGCATGTCAAATGTCACAGTTTGCCTAAATCACGCAATGCCTGTATATTAACGTGCAGCAATAATATCTTTTAGAGTTTACTTCTAAAAAAAATTTGTTTGGTAGTAAAGGTTTAGGCGGCACGGTGGCTTAGTGGTTAGCACGTTCGCCTCTCAGCGCTAGGGATTCCCGGTTCGAATCCCCATCTGGGTGGAGTTTCCATGTTCTCCCCGTGTCTGCGTGGGTTTCCTCCGGGTTCTCCGGTTTCCTCCCACAGTCCAAAAACATGGAACAAGTTAATTGAATTCTCAAAATTCCCCCCTATAGTGTGTGTCTGTGTGAGTGAGTGCGTGCCCAGCGATGGATTGGCGCCCTGTCCTGGGTCTATCTGCCCAGCGCCCGAGACGTTCTCCCCTGGATGGGCATGGGGAACCCCACCGCGACCCTAATAGAGGATAAGCGGGAGATAATGAATGAATGAGTAAAGGTTTAAGTCTATATATCAGCACAATGATCAATAGTGTTTGAGTCCCATCATTCAGGTCATTACAAACTTTGAAAAGCATTTCGGTACAAGACATTAAAAATAATATAAAGTGCTTGTAGGTCCAAACAACAGACCAGCAATCACAAAACTAATTTTTTTTAATGGTCTAAATAGTGACTTTTAATATCGTCAAACGTTGAAATAATATTTGTTATACCCAAAAATTCAGCCGATGATAAAACGAAGTGCTTTCAAAACTGATACGGGCCAGAGGTTGTATGATGATTTTTATGAGTGAGCTGTTCATTCATGTTTAATCTACCTAGAAATCTACCTAGAAATACCAAAGAAAGGTCAAACACCACACCTTTAGTTTAGCCATATATTTATGGTTTATAGAAGGGAAGAGAAAGAGGGAATGAGATTAAAAAAAAGAGAATGGGAAAAGAACATAAAGTTTTTTGCTTTTGATTAACACATGTTTAGCTTACACAGCACTAGATAAGATTTTTAGATCACACTAAATTCATACAATACAAAAGCACATAAATGTCTGTGATCGGTACTTGAGATGCTGGTGTGAGACTGGGAGGTAAAGCCAAGCAGGTAAAGGAGGTAAACACATTAGATAGGTTGTGCCCTTAGTCTGTGTGTGGGTATACAAAGAGAGGAGAGACATGAAACAAGGAAGGAAGAGAGAAGTAGCAACAGGAATGGGAGGCTGGCAGCAGCAATGGAAAAACAGCAACACACAAAACATTACATGTGTGAATTAAACTCATTCCTATATCTGAGAAACACTGATATTTTCTTTCCAAAATTCAGGATCAGTGATGACTTTAAAGAAACCACCAAACCACGACTGAGCAACCTACAGAACTCAAAAAAACTGAGGACTGCAATCCTCCATATTTTGACTTTTGGTCTGTTCATTAAGTTCAAGTTGAAGTTCAAGTTGTTCATTTATATAGCGCTTTTTACAACAGTACATTGTCACAAAGTAGCTTTACAGAATGAAAAGCCTTTAAACCCCCAAAGAGCAAGCCGAAGCGACAATGGCAAGAAAAAAACTCCCTGTTATGTTCTTATTTAAGGAAGAAACCTTGGGAGGACCAAGACTCAGTGGGGGACCCATCCTCCTTGAGCGGCCAGGCAGCAACAACAGTGTAGGACAGCCATGTACAGATATTTAACAAATGGAAAAACTCTTAACAGCTGGAAAACTGTACGTGAGTCCATTAAGGGGGTCCTGCAGGACTGACAGTCCAATTAATATCCAGGTTCCATCCAGTATTCATTGGCAGAGCCATGGATGAAGATCTGACTACACCTCCAGGAAGCTGGTCACACCTCAAAAGAAACAGAATGCATGCACAAAAGCCATCTGCAAAACCATGATGTTCAAGTTCATTTTTGGCATTGCCTTCCACTTATACACCAGCATCTCTCACTATATATGGCTGTTGCAATGCAGTTAAAATATTGAAATATTATCTAAAAGTGTATATTTAAAATTTTGACTGACGATGCACTTCAGTGCATGACATCAGTTCAGAAAAATAAATCTTTAACTGACTCCTTTAGATCCTATTGAATTTCTGTTTTAACAGAACTGTTAAGGTTAAGATTTTCAAATGCAGTTAAAAAATCAGAAGAGCTTTTTAGGCACTACACAACAATTTTATGGCAATGTGGTACAAAAATAGCCTTTGTTTCCTAGATGAAAATATGTCAACCAATTGTTTTACAAGCACAGATTCTTCTCTTTTAGATATTGTCCCTATAATAAAAGTACAATATTGTGCCTTCTATAATGCTGGCAGTGATCCCTTGATGTTTAAAGGTTAAGTCAATTTATCAACAGATTGAACAATAGTGGTTTGGATGTGTAGGAGTTTTACATCATTCAAGTTTTTCCAAATTGTGGGAACATTTCAGTTTGAGACTACACTAGAAACAATTGAGAGTCAGACCAGTGATTCCAGCACAGGTTTGACAACATCCTTTATAAAATCACTAACTACACAGGTTAAAGACTTTAAACATCACTTTTCACTACTTTACATTACTTCATTCATTACTTTTCAACTGTTAAAATATGGTTTATGTTTCTTAAAAAGCCCAGGTAATGAAGGCAACCCTGCAGAACTGTATAAGTGCTTCTAAAAACATGAGAGGATCAGCATGTTATAGGATCGTGTTTGTGTGTGAGCTTGTTTGTTCATGCTCAAACGACCCAGAAATACCAAAGGAAGGTCAGAAGCCGCACCTTCAGCACAGCCATCTATTTAGAAACACAGACACATGATCCACTTAGCCTGCATGTGTTTTATCTTCCTGTTTCTAATAAATAATGAGTGCTCATTTAAAAGTAATGTTTAATTTAAAAAATAATAAATAAACATATAATTAAGGTAATTAAAAATAACTGAACCCAGAATCAAAGGAAGTTGTTTTATGCACAGATTCAGTCATGTGAAGAGCAATAAAATGTTAACCTGTGCTGCACAATGGACAATTCTCATTTAATTTTTTCTTATTATTAACGTCATTTAAAGTTTATAAGGGTATCTAAGGGTGAGCATAAATAAAAAATCCAGATTAATGAAACCAAAATTACTTTATATTAAATTAAAGATTTATTTCTTACCCAGCTAA
Source organism: Corydoras maculifer (assembly GCA_019802435.1). Classification (NCBI taxonomy): domain Eukaryota; kingdom Metazoa; phylum Chordata; class Actinopteri; order Siluriformes; family Callichthyidae; genus Corydoras; species Corydoras maculifer. The sequence goes on along the minus strand of JAFMOD010000299.1, from coordinate 6,859,264 downwards.
AAAATTCTGAATATGAAGTCCCTCAATAAACAAGGAGCATAAAAACTCACATGCAGTGTTGACATAGTATAACATTTTTAAAGACTTATTTCATTATATATTATTATTATTATTATTATTATTATTATATATTTATGTATTTATTTTTAATTCTGACATGTACAGTCATGAATAAACAGCAGTTCTTCAAGTACGCTTAAAAAAACCTTTTAATTCTCCGATATACAGAAAAGGGTGTTTACTGAAAACAAATGGAAGGAAGACCAGCGTTCTTTAAATGTTGTTTCTGATAAAGAGGCCAGAGAGTGTATATCTGTAAGCCATCAGGTATTGAACACGTGCACGCCTTGTTTCTACACTCAGTACTTATTTTATACACTTTCCCATTTACTCAGTTATTTAATGGTCAAAACTATGAAAGCGAAGTTAAATACCACAATCTTTACATAAGTATAATCGCATTATTTTGTAAAGGCAATACACATGCACAATAGTTTTAAAAAAGCATGTTTATTAATAAAGAAGAGTTATGTTTAAAACAGAAGTTGACTTAAATTCAAAGTTTAAATACAAATGTAAACATGAATGATTTTTAAAGCCCTAAACACCCCCTGTTGTAAAGCATCCTTTAACTTTTATTTTATAGTTTTATAACAAAGATTTTCTATAATTGCTGACAAGCTTGTTACTAGGGGTGCTGAAAAATAAAAAGCCAGGCAGCTATGCCTAATTCTGGTAATTTTTAGTTACAGAATATTATGCACAATCCTATTTTTTATAAATATAAAATGATGCAAAAAGATTTGAAACAGGAAGGAACCTAAAAGTATTGTATTAAATAAATGTTCTATTTGTTTCCCCTGCCCATCCAGGGGAGAACGTTTCGGGCGCTGGGCAGATACACCCAGGACAGGGCGCTAATCTATCGCTGGGCACACACTCACTCACACAGACACACTCTGTGGGGCAATTTGGAGAACCTAATTGACTTGATCCATGTTTTTGGACTGTAGGAGGAAACCGGAGAACCCGGAGGAAACCCACGCAGACAAGGGGAGAACATGGAAACTTCACCCAGATGGGGATTCGAACTGGGAATCCCTAGTGCTGAGGGGCGATCGTGCTAACTACTAAGCCACCGTGCCGCCCAAGATTAGCAATTAAAAGGGAAATATATGAATAGGAGCAATGGGCTGCATGCACAGCTCGCACATACACACTATGAATGATTGACAGTACCTGCAGACCCATAAAACTGTCTCCAAAAATCTGTAATCTTATCTAATTTCCTTCAATCAGGTCATTATGTAGGTGACTTGCACTCACTTGGGGTTTTATCTTAGTTGTCCAGACAAAGTTGCTAGGGATCCATGAAATTTTATGCTTACTCCCATGACGAGGTTTTTTTTGCACTTTTAATTTCTTTATTATAATGCTCATGCTAACTTTTGAAAAGGAAAGTGTTATTATACTCAAGGCTCTTCGGGTATGATGAAAATCTCCTTGCTTAGCTTTTGTAAAAGCTCCCTTGTCTTTTCCCATGATTGTAACTGACCTTGAATACCTTGGGTGGGGTTTTTATATGCATCACTGCTGAAGCTAATGAAGGATCATTATAGTCCATGAAGGTTTATTATGTTTCAACTTAACTTTACGCCATAAACATGGTCTTAAAGCTCTAACAGCAATATTAGTTTGGGGATGGATAATTGGGACATGGCTATCTCACCAAAATATACTGTTGCACACATGCATTTTTGTGATTTTTAAACACCACAGCTCAAACAAAACATCAAAAATATTATATTCATTCATTCATTCATTCATTATCTCCCGCTTATCCTCTATTAGGGTCACGGTGGGGTTCCCCATGCCCATCGAGGGGAGAACGTCTCGGGCGCTGGGCAGATAGACCCAGGACAGGGCGCCAATCCATCGCTGGGCACACACTCACTCACACATACACACTCTAAATTGGGCAATTTTGAGAATTCAATTAACTTGATCCATGTTTTTAGACTGTGGGAGGAAACCGGAGAACCCGGAGGAAACCCACGCAGACACGGGGAGAACATGGAAACTCCACCCAGATGGGGATTCGAACCGGGAATCCCTAGCGCCCCCCCCCCCCCCCCCCCCCCCCCCCCCCCCCCCCCCCCCCCCCCCCCCCCCCCCCCCCCCCCCCCCCCCCCCCCCCCCCCCCCCCCCCCCCCCCCCCCCAAAATATTATATTGGACTGCAAAATTTATTTGAATATATGTGGTTACAACAGTTTATACAGGGGTTTTATTTGGCCACATTGTCTTGGCACAAACCAGGGTCCCCAAAAGAATGGGTGAGTTTAGTGTAAAAGAACTTAAATGACCTACACAAAGCTCGACCAACATCAAATAATTTTGTTCAACAAACTTCTGTCGCAACAAAGTTTAGTCTATTGCACATGCCATATTTAACAGTTCAAATAATGGGCTCCTCTGTGGTGGTACTGTGGGGGTCCTGGGCTTTGGGGGAACAGCAAAAGGAGGCTAACCAAGTATGCAGAGTAAGAGATGTACACTGCAGATCGTAACTGTAAAAGTAAATGAGAAACCATATGTGATGAGTGGAAATAAATTGTGTGTGCATGTACATGTAAAATATTCCAAAAAAGAATAAGAGGTCAATTTAGGGCTGCAACTAATGATTATTTTGATAATAGATTAATTAGTCCATTATTCGTTAGATTAATCAATTAATTGGATAAAAAATATTTCAAATAAATAAATCAATAAAATAAATGTCATTATTTAAAGGTCAATAAATATCTGGTTTTATTTACAGTATGTGTTTAAGGCATCCATGTAGCCCAAAGAGCAATTAAACACAAATGTCACACACACAGAAACAATATGTAGCATTGTGTGTTTAAAAAAAAACACACAAATTTGAATAGCTCTAATATGTTGCCTTATCCCAGTCTAAATGCAATTCATCCTACCTCACTCCACAGAGTGCAGTGTCTTCACTCATACTTTGCCAGAAAGTTAAAGCTTGATCATTAATAACCACCATTGTGTACAAGTTGTATGTGTTTATAAAGCACATTTAAACACTGCTTAAGCTAATTAAACGAAAATAAAAAGTAACACACGTTCTCCATCACAGTCATTATCCAGTTAACAACCAAATACAGCTTAAAGCGTGCTCATGCGGTTCACATAGTGTGAGTGCACCATTACGTTGATCCACTTCAAAACTAAAGAATCTTGGGATATTGTAGAGATTTCCTCTGCTGTTGAGCTCATTCATTCTCATCGGTGACTCCAATTTGTTTCTGTTTCAGGTGGTATATCTTCACCGTGGTGCTCCGTGCAGGTCAAATAATTTTCGCAAAATTTGCATGTTACACGTTCTTTAGTTGTATAAAGTGCTCCCACACTTTTGATGATTTAAGCCAAAGCTTTTTTTTCTGCGTCGGCCATGTTTTATTTGTAGAGTTTATTAAATTTTGTTAAACTTGTTTCGCAGATTTCACCTCCACTCCACCTTGTTCTGTTCAACCTGCTCTTATTAATTTTATTCGGCGCTGCATGTGACGCAAGCAGTTACGACATTGCGAGTAACGCGTAAATCGTGCGACACAACGAATCGATATTGAAATTCGTTGTTGACACTTTTCATAATCGATTTTTATTGATTTTTATCGATTCGTTGTTGCAGCCCTAGGCCAATTGGACATCAGTTAAAAAATCCGACCACACGTAAACAGTTTTAAACATTTCAAGAACAGCTTATAAGATGCATTTCTCAATAAGGCTATATTTCTTATTACAATACACCTTAAACCTATGTTCCACAAGGGGGTATAGAAAAAAAAGACATGATCCTAGTTTGACAATACACAATGTTGACTTAAGCACCTGTACTTGTTTTGACCCATTCTACCACCTTTTTGTTTAGTTCTGGAGAAAATATTCATTGAAAACAAATTAAATAAATAATAATGTGCCATTTGTTTTTATAATTCTGCTGGAATTAACGAAACTGAGGTTTACATTCAGCCATGACTAACACTTACGTAGATGGTCAACTGAGCACCAGAGCTCAACAAAACATTACAAGCAGCTCTGACACAACATGTATGGTACATATGTTTACAATTACAGGGCCAATAAATTAAAATGAATTGTGTTAAAAATCAGAAATGTGATTTACTTTAATTGTGTGCACCAAATTCCACCTGGTATTGAATGGTCTCACAGCTATGCACTGCATTGATACAGTTCAAAACACATCCAGAGATAAAAAGCATGTGTACTCAATCATTTATTCACAACCATTCACACCTGGGTGCAGGCAACAACTAGGCTAAATGCACAAAGCAGTAAAGGGAATGAAAAAAATAGACTAAAAATAAAAAAAAATGTAAAAAAACGATACACATGCTGCGTTTCCTAGATTGCAGTCAAAGACCTGAACAGGAAAGACACCTAAAGTTGTACTTTCCACTCAGAAAAACTGGTGAACCTTTACACTAAGAACCAAGATGACTGATCAATGCATCAAGAAATGTGAAATCTGAATCATGCTCACTATTTGAAAGCATTTCAGCCTTCTTAGTGTCTCCAAATTAGTTGTACACACAGTATTGTGCAACCTCTATCTGGGACATGTTCTGGTATTTTTATGTGTTAAATTTTTTGTCTTTTTAAATGCTAATGGACAACCTGTGCAGACATTCCCGTTCAGTTTTTAGAGTCTCTGAACTAATACTGTTAATTCACGTCAATAACTCCTCACCCTCTAAGTTTGGAAGTAAATGGAACACAATGATGGCATCACATGCCCAATAATTCCAACCAATAATTATATAACACAACCCATGACAATTTTCTATAGATAAAATACAATGTGGGCAGCATGGTGGCACAGTGGGCAGTGTGGATACCCAAACAGTAAGAATTATGTCTGTACATGTTTCCTTTGAAAGCTTTAGTTTTCTCCCATATTTAAAAGACATGCAGGCCAGATACATTTAAAATATTATATCCAATACTCAACTACTAACCTGTAGCACCTTCCAATGTCTTACTGCACTAATGCATTGTCAAGGTCATGCAAGTTTTCTCAAAACACTTATCTACTGTTGCCCCACACCCACCAGGTGTCCAGTAGCACTTCTCTATAGCCACGAATCACTCGCCATGAGTCACTCAGTCATGGTCCCAAATTTTCCAGGTGTAACAGTACACACCTTTAGACCAGCAAATCAAATGAGCTGTCTCACAGCACATCTACTGTTCCCCAGCACCAAGTAGGTGCCTATAGCACATGCCAGGTGTCTGGAGGCACTTATTTACAGATTTGCAACACTTAATATAAATCTCATTGCACTCATATACTATCCGATGACACTAATCACTAATTAGGGCACTTTTCTACTGTCTCCTAAACCCAATCTTCACAGTACTCATCCACTTTTCTACAACACTTGACTGTTGTCTCATGGCAATTATCTCAAGATGCCCTTCGACTGTCATGTGACATCTCACAGAACAAACGTACTGATCCACACAACTTACCAGGTGTCTTGCAAATCTTCCAGTTCTCTCACTGCTCTGACCCACGTCCTGCAACACTTACCAGATGTCTCACAGCACTTGTCTAATGTTTTAAAAAGGATTCTAAAAAATGGAAAATATCTTTATTATTCTCTGTCTGCCCAATGGTCTCACCTTCTAACTCCCTGCCACAGAGCTACGCAAAAACAAATGAAATTATGCACGTCATTATCCCACATACTGTGGATTCCTTCTCCAGAGCTGTAGCTCTCAACCAACATGCTTTTTCTGATTTAGCATTTTGACTTTTTGAAGTTTTTTAAGCATATAAAGCTCCATGCAAGACTAACATAAAACTTACCTTACATGTGAGACAAAAGCTTGTTAGAACCTGCTGCATGAAACTTACCTCACCCAGATGAATGGCCTTTAAGTGACTTGGAGCCCTGGCAAGTGGTATTAAGAGATATCTTTGAACACAGCACTCTAGCAGCTATATGACTCCATATAAAGCAGACAGACGGGTTTTCTACAGCCATGAACTAGTACAAATGGTCACTAGGATGACCCCTGCATGAACTACGGTGAACACTGTATTCAAATATCCATAGGCTATGCACTAGTCAGCGTCTGCTGTTTTAAAGGCTTTACTTCTTTATGCATACAGGACATTTTTCCTGCATATTCAATACTTTTTTACATTATAAACAATCTTACAACGTACGAGCTAATCACCATGATGAAAGAGTTCAGCATTACTGTAAATCTATTAAAAATAGGTCTGTGCTTTCATTTCAAGTGGAAGGTTAAAACAAATGCCACTTTACCAATCAGCCACTTGATAGACACAGTATTTATCTAAAAAGTATGTTACCTGCCAGACCAACAACAATTCAAAGACAACATAAATTCTGGACTATACTGAAATCCTGACCCATTTATTTTTGCACTTGCTAAAATTTGGCCGGTGATGAGGAAAGCAATTTATAATTATTCTTAAAAAAAAATAAAAATAAAAACACATTTATAATCAGAAAGAAAGCTTTGAAGTTGAAGTTAACCAGACAGAAAATGCAACACCACACACTCTACATGACTACAGCAACTACAATCTTCATTTTGTGTCTCTACCCTAAAAAGAGGCATTTGGATCCCTTTGTAGCTGTTAACTGCTGACCTGTTTATCACAAACTAGACATTAGGTCAAAGTTTGGCTTAAAGCCCAGTGATGTGAAACTTGTTTTCTGGAGAAACTTGACAGCTAGCAGACAAATTTTGTCCGTCAGAAGATAGTAATAATATTCAACAGAGCAGCTGATATCAAGTTTTTGAAGTGTTAACATGTTTATTTTAAATATCTTGACCTGTGTGAACCTTTAAATCATGCTAACCCACTGTAAAAAGCAAAACATTCACTTTACACTCTCTTTTTCTATAACCTGGCCAACGACTTAAACTACTAGTGTAGAGTAAACATAAAAGCATGGTAACTACAAAAATCAAAAGGATGTATAAAAATCCTCTTTCTGAGTGCAGGTATAAGACAAGGTGTTAATACTAATCACAATAACATGAATGTAAGGAATGATCACCCCATGTTCACTTTTTGAAACATACAAACCGCGTTTTAAATCACCATCGATTAAAATACAGTGTTGCATGAGGTAAACTTAAATACAAAAACACGTTGAATTAATTAGATTACTCAGGTAGTACGCCATAATATATCCAAATACTTGAAAAGGCGACGAATATGCTGTTACCTATAAAGAGGTCACGAACGCCTGATCGAAGTTACGATGAGATGAAACCTTCAACGTGAATAAACAACTAACAGTTGCTTTGGTTTGACCAAGAACGTCCTGCTAACACAGCTAGGTGCCTGAACAGTACAGACAGACGCAGTGTTTAGCTAAATAATGTTGCTAGCTAAAGCGCCAAGACCGTGGTTATGTCCCAAATCAAATAATACTTCAATCATTGTGTAATAAAACGCTTCCAAAGCAAGTACGTTGGTTGCAGCTACTATCTAATACAACTCGACGTTGTTTGGAATAGAACCAGCTAATCTGGCTAGCTCTGAACTCTACTCGACATCTCAAACAGCTAGAAACACACAACTAAAGCCAACTATATTTGCGTTTGTTATAAATATAATGTTTAGGGTACATTGTTCATGCAACGCTGGATGTTAAATTGTTAGTCGCTACAAATACACAACTGTTTGACCATGAAGTGAAAGTCAAGCTGACCTGAGCAAAAGTCCGAAATACAACGTTGGAATTCTGCGTCGCACTCCAATCTTCTATACAGGGCGGATTCATAAATGTATGTAAATTAAACATTCGCCATGTTTAAAGTTTAAACTCGGGCATTTGAAGTGGTTTCATCTCGTCTCTTCAGTCAGTCCTGAAAAGCAACCGCGGAAACAGCCAGGCTTCATATAGTGCGTGCGCGTGACGCACTTCACACGGGAGCGCGCACGTACACGAGCTCAACTCCGTTAATAACGAGGTCTCTGCAAACTCCAGAGATATTTCATTAAAGTCGTTGAACTAAAGTCGTTCAGCAGCAGGTTTCATCTGAGCTTTAGCGAGGCGTACATGAGCAGAACGTTTTTATAAAAACTGGGGAGAAAAAAAGCAAAAGTATCTCAGAATTCTGGGATTAAATCTGAGAATTTTGACTCACTAAATCAGAATTCTGACCTTTTATCTCAGTATTCTGATCTTTAATGTGGGAATTTTGATTTACTAAATCATAATTCCGGTTTAGGTTGGCACGGTGGCTTAGTGGCTAGCACGTTAGCCTCTCAGCACTAGGGATTTCCAGTTTAAATCCCAATCTGGGTGGAGTTTCCATGTTCTCCCCATGTCCAGATGGGTTTCCTCTGGGTTTCCTCCCACAGTCCAAAAACATGGATCAAGTCAATTGAGTTCTCCATATTGCCCCACAGAGTGTGTCTGTGTGAGTGAGTGTGTGCCCAGCAATAGATTGGCGCCCTGTCCTGGGTGTATCTGCCCAGCGCCCGAAACGTTCCTCTCTGGATGGGCATGGGGAACCCCACTGCGACCCTACAAGAGGATAAAGCGGGAGATAATGGATGAATGGATTGATAATTCTGGCCTAGGGCGGCATGGTAGTTTAGTGGCTAGCACGTTCGCCTCTCAGTGCTAGGGATTTCCAGTTCAAATCCCAATCTGGGTGGAGTTTCCATGTTCTCCTCATGTCCACATGGGTTTCCTCTGGGTTCTCCGGTTTCCCCCCACAGTCCAAAAACATGGATTGAGGTCAATTTAATTCTCCAAATTACCCCATATAGAGTGTGTTTGTGTGTGTGTCTGTGTCTGTGTTTGTGTGAGTGAGTGTGTGCCCAGCGATAGATTGGCGCCCTGTCCTGGGTGTATGAAACGTTCTCCCCTGGATGGGCATGGGGATTTTGAGATAAAAACTCAGAAAATTAAAACTGAGATTGAGATTAAAACTGAATTCTGAGATACTTTTGCCTTCTTTTATTCTTAGTGGCAGAAATTGGCTTCAATACTTTATGTATAGTTTGCATGCTTGCTCTTGTTTGTGTGGTTTCCTCTGGGAGTTCTGGTTTCCCCCTACAGTCCAACAACATGCTTAAAAGTGGCTGAATTTGATAATCTTTCCTCATGCAATTGAAACAAAGACATTTAGGTAGTCATTCCTAATAACAGCTGTTATCTTACTTTACATAATTCATATATATATATCATACATTATTTAACATTTTTTTAAGTGTAACTGTTTAGCTTTTTAGTGTAAGCTGTTAAGGGCATGGTAGCTCAGTGATTAGGGAATTGGGCTATCAATCTGAAGGTTGGGGGTTCAAACCGCAGGTCCACTGAAGTTACCAATGTGGGTTCTTGAGCAAGGCCCTTAACCCTCATTGCTCCAGGGGTGTTGTGATTAACCCTGTTGTTACCTTGTAAGTCGCTTTGGATAAAAGCGTCTGCTAAAAGACCAAATGTAATGTAATGTTTAAAGTTAAAATGTCCTTAAATAAAGGTAGATGCTACTAAATGTACATGGTATGTAAAGAACTGAAAACAATGACATAAATAATTTAGTTATGATGTATTACATTACTCCTTAACCTTCTCACCAAATGTTTCCATCATTAAAAATGCAGCATGAAACTGACTTCAGAACTGTAGAGGTGTGTCTATTACAGCCAGTATTTGACAATGATAGGTGCCTGGTTCTGATCAAATGATGCAACTTATGGCTCAAATATTTACTAGTATTTAATATTTAAAAAGCATTTAACTGATGTTTACTTATTGTAAACAGGACAAGAGGCAAAGTTGATAGATCTCCTTCATTTACGTCATGCACTCAAGGTAACTTACATAACATAGTAATAAATCCCCTGTAATATCTCTGTATTACTTTCCTAAGCACTAATCCGCCACTGCCTGTCTCACTCACAGCATTAGTTGTTTGGGGGTACAAAGGTTATCAACAGTTGAATATGTGACCAGTGCATATGATAAAAAAATATTTTTGATTTAATTGGTAATCAAAATTTATAATTTTATAAATCTTAGAAATTACCTGTTATATTTATTCGTATTTTTGAAAAATGTCAATATTTGATACACATTTGATGACATTAATTTTACCTTGCCTTATTATTTACTTGCCTTATTTTATTATTAATTTTAAACTATTTTATCTTACTTAACCTGTAGTGTCGGTCATCAAAGCATTTCACAGTTAGCTGTACCATCTATAACTATGCATGTGACAAATAAACTTCAATTTGATTTGATTTGATTTCGAAGGCAGACTTTTGTATTTTAAAAAAGCTATTGTGGAACTTCTGGTTGTAGCCAGCAGTTTTGAAATTCAAATTATAAACAAATGTAACCAGCCCATCCCTGATGCCCTTCAGGTCAATAAAAGGCCATGCACAAATACCAACATCTCTACATTAGCTAAATGCTAATGCAAGAGGTTTGGAAATGAACAGGAATAGTAAATTTATTTTTTAATCTTATTTTTATGAAATGAGAAAGTGGCTGTGTATTTCCTGGGTGTTTTCTTTAGTGTTTACAGCACTGCAAACTCAGAACCTCTAATTCAGTCAGATACTTTACAGTAAGCTGCCAGATTGTTGTTGCCAAAATATACAGATGACTTCATTATTATGTGATTAGTTCAGGATGTGTCAATTTTTTTATCAAGTAGAAATTCAATAATATTATTCATTTATTTATTTTCTTCTGCATAATTCTCTACTAGGGTCACAGGGAGCACAGTCACTCACACAGACACATACAACACAAACACACAACATATGGGGCAATTTAGAGCATTTGAACCCCATCCGGCGCTGTGAGGCGAACATGCTAACCATCATTATGCTGCCTTCACTATTATTATCACTTAATTAAAAAATATTGCAGTTTCATTAAAAGTGCTACTAGAAAACAAACAATGGCTTTTTCATGAGTTCCATTGCATTTTAAATCATCTGGTGATTTCATCATCACATACATGATAAACAGTTAATTATCAAAATCCGGTTACACTCATAAAAAAACAGATGAGATGAAACAATGTAACTTTTATTGACATGTTTTTATGTGCTTACTGATATAGAAACACACAGCAATAAGAAGACTAATATCATTTTAATAGTGGAAAATTTCTTGAGTTCAGTTAACTCTGCAGTAGTTCAGTTATTTTCAGTACAGTGTGGTTTATGAAAGGGACTCATGGAAGAGTCTCTATGTTTATACCGGTAAGCTGAACATCATCCACCACGTTTAGTTTGTTGATTTGGTTCAGCTCACGAATCCGATGTTTGTACTCAAGTAGGTGAGACTTATTAACGGCCACTTTAAATTCAGTTGGTGTACATAATATCTTTATCTAAAAACACAGAAAAAGGCGAAATCAAGGAATATATTAAAATGAAATAGTAAATGGTAAGGCCTTTTAAATAAAAGACGTTGCATATACGATGTTAACTTTATTAAAACAAAAGAAGCAAATGTGCCAGATTTTTATTATACACACCTCAAATGGCTTTCCTGTAGCCAGAGGGAATAAGGGAGCTATTCTTTCCTCAGGGCCCCATACATCGTTTATCATGGTGTTTCTAACAATCACTTGCATCCCTTCTTCATTGAAGCGGGGGTTAAAATGAAAGGCGATGTCTCTGTTTTTGTACAGATTGATGGAAAACCTAATAGACAAACCCATATACAAATAACTACCTAATATAAAATGATTAATTATACAATAAATATTTAAACATAATAACAATAATACGGCTTATTATTTAAATTGCACATGTGATGTCTATAGGATCATCGCATTTAAACAAATTTTTTTTATTAATTTTAGTTAATGTTTTATAAATACATAAATTAAAATTAAATTATTTTGATTGTCTTTTCTTACTTTGATGCATTTGGCTTGACCGTCCCCTGAATGGTTAAGACCATCTTGTCGAACACTCCACTGGGCAAAGGGAGATTATAAGGTACTGTCTAAAAAAGGTATACAATCAGCCAGCATGTGCTCATTATTATCTTGCTTATCTTTAAAGTTATTTAACAATACAAATACGTTTATATATTGAAATTAATCATTGTATTTTCTCACCAGTGGTGTTGGGGTAACCTGAGGGGCAGTTGGTGGGGCTAATCCAGGCCACCCTTGTGCATTGGGTTGGCCAGGTTGTCCAGGCCATGTTGGCTGACCAGGCTGCCCAGGCCATGTTGGCTGGCCAGGCTGACCAGGCCATGTTGGCTGACCAGGCTGTCCAGGCCAGGCAGGTTGTTGCCCTGGCCAGGTAGGTTGGGATGGTTGCCCAGGCCAAGCAGGGTTTTGAGGTTGTCCAGGCCAGGTGGGATTTTTGAGTTGGTCAGCTTGGGAAGGATTGCTGTGTTCATCACCAAGAGCATCTGAGAGCTGAAAAACAGCTCTAAAATGTTCATTTCACAAAAGAGAATATAATAGTATTGGATATTATTATTATTAGTAGTATTGGATAGTATTATTAGTATTATTTATAAATAATCCTATATCTATTTATCTATCTCTATATAGTACATTAAATGGCACACAAGTGAGAATGTGTTTACTTTCTTCCCAGCAATAGCCTAAAGACCTGTTCAAGGTTTACACGCCCTCTGCCCTGAGCACTGGCATAAGCTCCACACACTCCCTTGTAATAACTATAAATAAAATAAATATGTTATTAAACTTACTTATAATCAATACAACATTTTTCTAGTAGCATATTTTATGGTTTTATTCAGAATATATTTTCAAAATAGTTGAGAAAAATAGATAAATTACATCTATTTCTTCAATTTATCTATTTCTACCCATTCATTTATTTTTCTGCAGATGTAAAATGCAGGTGTGTCATGATTTACCAAATCACACAATTACTGACAAAATAAATGTCAAAAAAGAGTATATATAAGCAAAATATCAATTCATATATCAAAGTATATTTAATATTATAGTTGCTATAAAAAAGAGAAATATGATGAGGGTGGGTTGAGAAGCAAACTGGTAGAGCTGGTTCTGTTATTGTTGAGTTTTAAATATGGCCTTTGTCCTACTTTTCTGTTGTATAGGTCCAATAATGAAGATAATGATTCACTTACATCCATGGTATCTGGGAACATACAATACATAACACAGAGATGGGTGTTAGAATCCTTGTGCATAAATAGTTTATGGTACTGAATGTAACTGACTTCTCAGCTAAGCATGGCGAGTATCCTAAAATACTTATAAAAATGATCATGTTCTTTTTAAGCAGTGAATTTCAATCAGGTCCACATATATCATTTTGGCCTTCAGATTTGAATGCCAGCATTAATAAATTTCAGGACAATGGCACATTGAAACAGCATGGATCATCACCTCTTTAGTGTAATTAATGTAAACAAACATTTCAATGAAAAGGTTTGGAAATACAGCACAGCACAATTCCATTTAGTATGTCACTTAAGTTGTGTAATATGAAACATTTACAATACCAATGTTTCAAACCCTGCATTGTGGTTTAATGACATGTTTGTGCAAATCCACCCTGGCCACACCTAGTGTCATTAGGATGGAAAAATGGCACAGCAGTAGCTAACATACTTAAAAAGGCACTTTTTAATCACATTTTTAATGTGATATTAATCACATATGTATATATATATATATATATATATATATATATATATATATATATATATATATATATATATATATATAATCCTATATCCTATATATATACTGGTCATTATAAAGATACATAACTGCCATGAGCTTTAGTAATGTGTAACCACCTGACACATTGTGTAGCCTACTCAGTTAAACATATTTATTTTGATGCAAATGAAAAACCATAGGTCCACCATCTTGCAGTGATGATCAGCATTATAAATCTGTAAAGTTTTAAATGACAAACTTAGCTTTAATGTTATTTTAGTGTCTACAGCTATAACAAAGTGTTTTCCTGCATATTAGTATTCAGACTACATCTCTTTCGAAAGCCTGAAACCTACCATTACTTCACACATCATTTGAAATGGAAATATGCAAACCAGGAAGTTGTCAGTACAAAAGTTTCAGCAGAAACAGAAAATTCATTTACAATTAGCAACATTATTACTTTAACATGTTTAAATACACATTTGGCAACACTGCAGAAAAAGAGAATAGAGAAATTAGCGCTAAATAGAATGGACAATTCTTTACCTGTCGATGTCTGAGGTGTGGCACTGAGAGCTGGTGACAGGAGAAATACAGGGCGGAGTGCTTTATACACTTTCACAAGTCCAGACAATCCCTCCTCATGATTTCCTTCCCCCCTGGAGGGACTCCACCTACCCAAATACCAACCCAGCCCATAGTGTATATATAACAAACAATAGAGTACGAACATTTTTTGTTATTCAGATGGCATCCCATACCGGTTTGTCAGTATTGGAAAATCTAACACTCCTGTTTCTGCCACTGTTCTTTTTTCACAGTTACTAATAATCAGGGGATAATTTTAATGCTACGCAAAAAAATATAATAAAAAAGTATATAATTTAATAATGTTTTGCAGATAAAGCTAAATTCCCTGCTTAACAAACATAAACAATGTGGTCTTGGTAATGCCAATCTTTCGTTAGATTTCTGATAGAATCTTGTGTTGGTTTCTCTGATGAATATGGAATAAGTTGTGATAAAGATATTAGTTTACAACTTAGATGATTAATATTTGAAGCTCCTGCACTTCTAGACAAACAAACTCCTTGACATTGTGTATTATGTCATTCCCAGTGACACCTTAAAAGTAACCACTCGAGACTAGCAAAGACAAATAACTCGGTTATTTTAAACATTGTTTTTAAAGTAATGGGACAAAAAGAGGAATTAATAGTATGTTGTAGATATCTTATGAACTATGCCCCTAAACCATATTGAAAACAGGAATTAATGCAAAATACTAAATTTACCATTATTAAAGGTAAAATTCAGCAGGTAGAAAAATATATAAACAAATGTATATCCAGTACATACTAGGATATCTGCTAAAGTGATTCCAAGTAAAAGTATTCTAAATGGCTACCTTTAGGATTATAATACTATATATCTATCCATCCATTATCTTCCGCTTTATCCTATATTAGGGTCGCGGGGGGGTTCCCCATGCCCATCCAGGGGAGAACGTTTCAGGCGCTGGACAGATACACCCAGGACAGGGCGCCAATCTATCGCTGGGCACACACTCACTCACTCACTCACTCACTCACTCACTCACTCACTCACTCACTCACTCACTCACTCACACCGACACGCACACCCTATATGGGGAAATTTGGAGAACTCAATTGACTTGATCCATGTTTTTGGACTGTGGGAGGAAACCGGCGAACTTGGAGGAAACTTACGCGGACACGGGGAGAACATGGAAACTCCTCCCAGATAGGGACTCGAACCGGGAATCCCTAGTGCTGAGGGGCAAATGTGCTAACCACCAAGCCACCGTGCTGCCCCTAATACTATATAAAGACCTTTAAATATAATATAAGGCCTACATAAATAAGAGTTCAATTTTACATAAGATCTTAACATTACACAGCAAAAGTTATTGTGTTGGCTTATAAATAAGATTAAAAGAATGTTGTTACTTCTTTTGGTTAATCATGTTAGTCATATAATAATATGATTTTGGTTAAAATCATATTATTTATGATTTTGGTTAATCATGTTAGTCACCTACATTTCCACACATGCTCCAAACAGAACCACCTAACTTATATACATTTATACAACATTTAGATCCATATTTTACATTTTATTTATTTACACACATACAGTGTGTAGTATTAATTTAATTAAAGGCATTGGTTTCAAAAGAAAATCATCAGTGACGCATGCAAACTGCATTTCGTTGTTTATAATGAGCAATGACAAAGTTGAATTCTATTCTATTTTATTCTATTCTATTCTATTCTGTTCTAAATAACATCACATTAGCAATATTTTTATAGCTGCAAAGCACCCATGGTTACTTACATTTTATGTAACTTTAAAATATTGTGCAAATACAGCCGAAAAGCAGATTTATATTTAAATTTATTTCCCGAACATGTGACCTAGCATGTGACTTCTATTCTAACACACTACATGGAAACAGACTAAACAGCAATAAAAAGTCATTGATGACACAAATATTGGGCAACCTTTGTATGAGTCACCTCAATACTCCACACCCATACATGCAGATTCATATACTATACACATGACCACTGGTCTTTTAGCAAAAGTAAAATTAAGCATTTCATATGATTTCTTGTATATAAAATATAATAGATATATGGTACTTTTAAAACAGTGAATTGTAAAGTAACAGTGGAAAGGAAAAACTTCCTTGTATTTGCTTGATGTTAAAGGATGAAAGCTTGTGATGACCCAGTGGGTTTGGAACATGTTAATAGATGAAAAACAATATTATTGTACAGATTATATAAATATTCAAATGTTCATTTAAAAATTGAGGGTGATAAATCAACAGATGAATTCCTCATGGTTTTAAAAGGTATATCAACCATCCTTGGAAGACTGCTGACCTGCTAGACCCAGTAGATTAGGCTCAAAAGATTATTTTGTAAAATTTTGGTATTTAAGTTTAATTATAAAAAGCCTACGCTATACTACACTATATTATAACTCTGAATATAAATGTCTATATTTGTATATTTTAAATGCAATTTGTACTTTATTGTTAACCAAAACTGCAGCTTTGAATGAAGTGGCTTTTTAAAAATGTTTTAAATGCTTTTTTTTATCTTGTATTTGGTCTGTAATTTGTAAGTGTATAAATATAATTATAGCATGCCTTGCTTTAACATGCTGCTTTTATATGTGGCATGGGCCAAAGATTCACATTATTGCTTCTCAAAACAATTTAATAATGAATTGTACACTTGTACACTTGAAACAAATAATTATATCTTATTTTTTTTATTTATTCATTATGATCCTATTATGTTTCTTATATAATTAAGATATATTCATTCTTCTCACAGCTATATACATAAATTAATAATGAGATGTGTAGTTATTCATTTAAATATTAAAATATTACTATTACTATTACTAAATATTATTATTATTAAAACGTACTGTTAATAAATCTGCTATTGGTAACCACGCCGACACCTACACAAACTAACTGAAGAAAAATAAGTTTCTAAGAGTACAATTTGAAATTTATTCATTAATGTCATTGCAATCATTTTTAAAAAAACATCAACAACTAATTAAATCAAAACAATCAAAAAGTCAGGCAATAATCAAAATGGACACAAATTTTGAAGCCATATGTTTTCTTACTGCTAATAAATGATAGAAAAGTCTATTTGTAAACTTTTAAACTAAACTCTTCAAAGTTAATTCATACCCTAATCCAGTTAACCTTATCATGTTTATATGTGGTGCTGGTGCATAGTTGTAAAAGGACAAGAGGCTTAGAAACACCATTCAGGTCGGACAGGTTGTCATTTCATTGCAGGTCAGATATACAGACTTGTATACAAAAACACTCAGATATTCATTTATACTGAAGGCCTATTATTTTATAGCAAATTAGGTCCAAGAGCCAGACCCAAAGAAATACTTTGAGAAAATTCTTACTCCACACAGGTTCCACACTACTCACACTACCTTGCAGCTGAAAATTTCAATGTACATTTGCGGAAAAACAAACACACATGATGGTACTAACAGACAACAGTGAAGGCTTATTTAACATGTTTACTAAATAAACCCCCTGATAAAGATGAATCAAAGGCTTATAATAATATACCAGCTGTGAATAATCTAATCCAGAAATAAAAACATTGAAGCTTTTTATTTAAGTAAATTTAAGGCTTCAAATAAGAAAAAGAAAACTTGGATTCAATCATTACTTTTAACCAAAAAAAATGTGCTTTGCATTTGCCTATATTGCAAAACCTAATATTCCCCTGTGATATAAAGTTGGGCAGCACGGTGGCTTAGTGGTTAGCACGTTCGTCTCTCAGTGCTAGGGATTCCCGGTTCGAATCCCAATCTGGGCGGAGTTTCCATGTTCTCCTCATGTCCATGTGAGTTTCCTCCGGGTTCTCCGGTTTCCTCCCACAGTCCAAAAACATGGATCAAGGTCAATTGAATTCTCCAAATTGCCCCATATAGAGTGTGTTTGTGTGAGTGAGTGTGTGCCCAGCGATAGATTGGCGCCCTGTCCTGGGTGTATCTGCCCAGCGCCCGAAACGTTCTCCCCTGGATGGGCATGGGAAACCCCACCGTGACCCTAGTAGATGATAAAGCATAAGGTAATGGATGGATGGATGGATGGATGGATATAAAGTTGGATCACGTAAACCTGAATTATAAGATTTTTTTTTACAGAATGCCACATATCATCCACAGTGATATTTCATGAACAAATAATTTGGATTATTGTCCTACTCCCTATTGTCCTACTTTTGTAACTTTATTTAAAAGAAAATAAAAGATTTCAATTTAAAATGTCTTTGAATTACAAAACGCCATGTATCCTATTTTCAAGAATCTTAACAAACTTAACAATCTCTGGCGAACGAATGTCTACACACATTTCATAAATTTTGTCTATCCAATGTTGAAAAATTAGAAAATAAAAAAGCTCTGTTCCTTCATGTACTGTACATACTGTATATTGTACAGTACAGTAAAAACAGCCATGTTTATCAACACAGACAGGATTTGTCCCTGTGCACAGGACAGCTTCTTGCTGTAGTCATAAATTAAATAGAGGTACTGATATGTTCTCAGCATGGCTAGCAATCTATCCAGTGTGACTTTAACGTCTTTTGCCCTGTGAGCACATAAATAGGCTTTAGCACATCTCTATTAGCCCCGAACAATCCTCAGTATGTACTGTACCGATCAGTAAATGAGCGAATGAATGAACTACTGCAGTCAATTCAAACTGGAAACTTAACAGCTGTTGTTAAAAAATAAAAACACTAGGTGGCATCACTGCTCCATGTGTGTAAGATTCACATGTTGATAAAGTACTTTCGTTCTGTGCTGATTTTCCATTATTCTTTACATTGTGTAAGTATATGCATCAAAGTTCTCCAAATTATGTAAACATACAAACATGTAAGGAACAATGTAATGTGTGTAATTAAAAAAGAAAGTATTATTAATGACCATGCCAAACGATTTTAAAGGAAAATCACGGGTAAAGAAAAAGGATTTAAAAAAAACCCAACTTATTTTACATTATACTTTTTATCCTTTCTGTGGTCTTCCTTGTCTTCCTTAATCCTTTCTTTGAAAAAAATAAAATCCAACGTTGTGACTGATATATATATATATATATATATATATATATATATATATATATATATATATATATATATATATATATATATATATATATATATATATATATATATATATATATATATATATATATATATAATTATTCTCTGGAATATTAGTCTTGGTAAGTCTACACCTTACTATCAGCTTCCCACAGGACTCGGTGGGGTCACAAAGACCAAACTCACAGCTTTAATCTAACTGAGTCTGATCGCAAAGGCCAAAGACAGCGTGACCTGTGAAGTGTAATGATCATCTTTTCAAACAGCTTGATAAAGGATAGGACTCAATATTACTCATCAATGATGACCCCACCTCTAAGCTGTTATTTGCAATGTGAACACCAGGGGGCAACCAAGCGCCTTAGGCTATTTGTTTGGCTAAGCAAACATGTTACACTATTTCATTCATTCATTCATTCATTCATTATCTTCCGCTTATCCTCTATTAGGGTCGCGGTGGGGTTCCCCATGCCCATCCAGGGGAGAACGTCTCGGGCGCTGGGCAGACAGACCCAGGACAGGGCGCCAATCCATCGCTGGGCACACACTCACTCACACAGACACACTCTATAGGGGGCAATTTTGAGAATTCAATTAACTTGTTCCATGTTTTTGGACTG
>JAFMOD010000299.1:6815386-6833735 GCA_019802435.1 Corydoras maculifer | reverse complement strand
TCCACAAAGTATTGACTCAGGGGGGCTGAATAATTTTGCACATCGCACTTTTCAGTTTTTTATTTGTAAAAAAATTGTTGATTCATGTATAACTTTCATTCCACTTCACAATTGTATACCACTTTGTGTTGGTCTTTCACATTAAATTCCAGTGAAATATATTTATGTTTGTGGTTGTAATGTGACAAAATATGGCAAAGTTCAAGGGGTATGAATACTTTTGCAACCCACTGTAGTAGAGCAAAACGGAAGCTACTTCTGAGTTAAATGCACAAGACAGACCTGAAGTTTGCCACAAGGCATCTGAAGGACTTTTAGACCACGAGGAAGAAAATTCTATGAAAAAGCAAAGATTGGCTATTTTGGCCTGAATGTCATATGTCATACATCATGTCTGGAGGAAGATGACTGATTACATCTTTAATAATAACCTGTTCCATAGCTCTCTGGACCTCAGACTGGTCTGAAGGTTTATCTTTCAACAGGACAACAACACTGAGCACACAGCCATGATAACAAGGAAGTGGCCACAGCCCAGACTTGAGACTGATGATCTCTGGAGAAATAATGGCTATACATAGGGACTGACTAAACAATATTTTTAGTTAGTCTGTGAATATTTACATATATATATAAAGAATTTAAACATTTGAGGGGGGAATGCCTTTGGTGAGTGTTTAAATTGCGATGTTTTAGCCATACTGCATAGCTTTAAGTACGGATCCTGTTCAAGGTCATTGCCCTTTTAAGCTGTACATGCATGAATGCACTGCCTGCTTATCCGGCATGTGGCTCATTGACAAAATATTTACAGATTATCCAATTTCATTCCCACTGACTATCATCCTGTGATTTCTTTGGATAATTATTTGATTTGAACTACAGCACTTTGTTACCTTTTATTCCTAAAGAGCGAGAAAGAGAGTTATAGCTACACTGCTATGGCAACCCAAATTGTGATTAAGTGTTTGCAGTTAAATGAAGTAGGCGGGGAAAAGAAAACTGTTATTACAAGCTACAGAACTGTACAAAGTAGCAAAGACTAGCAAAGCAAACTATTGATCAGATTTCTGTAACACAGATCATACTGTGTTTACCAATGGAGTTTAGTAAAAAACTCATTCTCCAGAGGGGATTGTTTTTTTCCCAAACGTTTCTTTTTATTATCATTTAATTTACACTTCTTACTAACCACCCAAGATTTCTCTTAAATGATGTCATATTCAAGTATTTTTTGTGGCAATATGTGTTATTCATTAATTTATGGTATTTCTAAACTACTTGCTCTAATTACAGTTGGGATGTGGAAACAATTTATTGCGTTTTAAAGAACTTGTCCCTGACAAAAGAATATATATTTTCCAGATGTAAAATTCTTTTTCAAGGTTAGTAAATAAATGGTACACAGACGCACACACAAACACAGACTTTGAATTCATATATTTGGACTGTGGGAGGAGTGCCTCTCAGCACTAGGGATTCCCAGTTCGAATCCCCATCTGGGTGGAGTTCCCATGTTCTCCCCGTGTCCGTGTGGGTTTCCTCCGGGTTTTCCAATTTCCTCCCACAGTCCAAAAACATGGATCAAGTCAATTAAGTTCTCCAAATTGCTCCATACAGAGTGTGTTTGTGTGCGTCTTTGTGTGTGTGAGTGTGTGCCCATTGATAGATTGATGCCCTGTCCTGGGTCTATCTGCCCAGCGCCCGAGACGTTCTCCCCTGGATGGGCATGGGGAACCCCACCGCGACCCTAATATAGGATAAAGCGGAAGATAATGAATGAATGAATGAATGAATATTTCAGTTGCTGTATTCAAATATCTTTGTATTTTGTGCAATACGTTGAAATAGCAGTTTTGTTTAGGATGTGTGTAGATATTTGGTGTAGAATTTCATTTTTGATTTTAGACAATTTAGAGCAAAACACACTGAACTGGTCACATTTCATTGCAAATCCTTATACGGTTATCCATTCACTCCCTACTGACACTACTGTTAAGGATGAGGGTCAAAAGAAAGTATTTTGTAGAAGCTCTCAGACTACCATGAGAAACACAGTGGCATTTAATATAAGTGAATGTTTCTGATTTTATTATACAGCATGGGAAAACATCTATTTTTTAGGTCACTCAACCTAAACATTAAAAACAATAAAACATCAGATGGCCTGAACGTTACTGAATTTGAGAAAGGCAGACTGTACAGTGGGAATGTGTGTGTGATGGGTCAAAACCTCAATTCTTCTGCATCACTGCTGTAGGCAATGTTCATCTCCACAACTGGACAGATGGATTTCTAAGCCTGTCTTTCATCATAACAAGTTTTTGCTGGTTTTAACAGCAATGCCACAACGTTAAAGTAATTGCTGGCCCTTATGTGCATTTAATCACTTTGATCCTGAAAGTTAAACCTTATGTTTCTTTCACATTGGGATTTAAATAGCAAAAAGTTAAGGAGAAATCATAGCCAAAGCAACGTCCATCTACGGTTAAAACAATATTGAAACTGCAATTTTTTTGGATCATCATTTACGGTAACTGAATGGTCTTGGAGAAAGGTTGACATGGTATGTTTTTTTTTAATATGGATTAGCATATCAATATTTTTATGTAAATTAAAATGCTTAAAAAAGAAAAGAAAGGAAAATCTTTTAGAATTCACCTGTTCTAGTGATTATTGAAATAAGAGCACTAGCCATTGAAGTGTCGATCAACCTGTTGCTTCATCCAATCAAATTATGAGTTGGCGACATCAAAGCCTTCTTGCAAGCACATGTTATGTCAGCGTATTCACACCCTCGGATTGGAGAGTACTTGCTACAATACTTTATTCATTAGTATAAATTATTTTAGTATCAGTAAGATGATAAAGAGCATGAAGATTCCATTTTTTTAGTTTTATAGAAAATCATCATGCACTAATCAGAATAAATTAAATTAATCACATTACATTGTAAAACCATTAATATAAATACAACCACACTGACAGGATTTTATGTTGTGGCTCATTGCACTAGCATAAATACAGCACTTAGTGCCAAATGATTACACTATTCACTAATGACCTTGCACAATAAAACACCACAGTCATGTAAGCAAGTTGTCTCTGTTAATATAGGCTAAAATACATTTTATTCTTGTTTAACTATAATTCTGCAGGACAGATGGGTAATGTGGTGAAATCATGGGACTTGCTTTACGTTAGGTAAAGTTTTTACCAGCATTACCAGAAATCATTTATGTGGCCATCAGTTGTCTTTCTTTTTCTATGTTACAAAAAGCCTCCCAGCCATTATTCATGTTGCAATAATTTTCTGCATAAGCGCACAGTAGTGGAATCCTTTCAGCACCGTCAGCTATAATGAAGTGTGTTATAGAAATGAATTTATAACTAAATCAGTCATTTTAATAACACATTTTGGTGGTTAGTTTTCCACATAAATATCCATGTGACTACATCGAATGGTACTGGCACAGCAATACTTACTTCACAAATGAGGAAAGAATGTAAAATGTCTGCAGTCAATCATATTTTATTATACTTATGATCTGATTATAAAAAAATACAAAATCCAGTCACATGTTTTCATAATACCTCTGTTCAAATAATTACTGTATAATATAGTTCTTGGGTGTTTAAATAGAATAAGTCTAGATATTAACAGTTGTATTACTATTCAGGGTCCTTTAGCAAAATTGTATTTACTTACAGAGATCTCTGAAGTGGAATTTACTTCACTACTTATTTTTGGACAAGCTAATTTGTTCATTATTAAAATTATGAAATAATCATGTTCTTAATAAGCTTACATGCTGTAAACAAGCTTTACCTTCTTCTTTCTTAACTTTTAAAGTGCCAAAGTCAGATGTTGCAGCAGCAGCTGGCCATAACATTATCTTTAGACTCAATTTAGGTTTATCTGTTACATTAACCAAAGCTTATTAGCAATGACCCATATCATCAAATAGCAAATGATTTTGTGTACAAGACAATAATAATTTCCACGACAGTACATAAACCTATGCTAAATTTAGGCCTTCAATCAACAACTATAGAAAACAGGTAGTCATTCTAAACCATTTAGCTATTTAGCAAGCATGTGTAAATTAGGTCAAATTAGTTCCAATTGGCTCCACATTTACAAAATGTATTTAGTCTCTAATCAACTTAGCAATCACTCACTAATAGGAAACATTGTATGTTCCCAGACTATTTACACTAAGGGATTTTAAACAGATATTGAATTATGACATTATGACATCAAAGATTTAAAGACTTGCATTTCTTTGTTTTTGTTTAGTGTGGGTAATGGCAATGATCTCAGACTGACTCTATTTTTTTTCAAGGCCTCTTTTATGTCTTTCTTAAATATCAACAACATTTATGGCCGATGTTAACAATGCAATGAAGGCTCATTTTTGTACAATTTATGTAAAGATGTTGGGCTTTTGCCAAAAAACAACTATATTTAATAAATTAAGTAATTACACTTTTCTTAAATATCATAAACAGAAGCTTTGCTTTGATCTTGTCACTGAACTAATTTAATTTTAGTGGTGGCCATCTGGTTGTTAGTCCTCAAATACTTGTTGAACAAGATCCACTGGTTAAAAGTCAAATGATTGACAAGCTTTTTGAATTTGCCACCCTTCACCTTAAACAATAGCTTTTATTTGGTCACAATAAGCTGTTTGTCTTAAGTTCAATGCCGGCAGCACTCTCCTGCTGCTGTCTTGTTTGTGGGTGCCATCGGGTGCAGTCTCGTGCTGACTTCATTTCTTAGACATATGCTTTCAGCTCTGTGTTGGTGAATGCCACTCATTTCAAAGAAATTCACAAGAAGTTCTCACAAAACGGGAATTGTCACTTGGTATGAGATTCACAGTGGGGAGAAGATCAAAAGAAAAAATAGTAAAGGTCAAAGATGAGAAAAATGACTCTAGGTGAAGGATAAATATGCTTTTTTTTTACTTTACATTTTAACAAAGAATACTGTTTATGAAATCTAATTTATTTACCATCTACCAAGTATGAATATAGAGACCCTAATTTTAATTAAGTTATAATTTAATGATCACACCAACAGCAGCTCACAGCATTGTGCTGCTTGTTTTGACAAACCACCACATTTTGATGCATACTTTAGTTGGAGCAAATTCTTTCAGCTGTGAAGGATGCTAAAATAAACACCTACTCTGATAAGATCATCACAGATGAACTCAGCTCAGGCTTTTGTGGTCCAGCTGGAAAACATAAGCACAGTGGAATCTTGGCAGGAGTGGGACTTTGCTGCAATGTTACCATTGCACTGAAATGGGTGTAAGAAGCCAAAGCAAAAACAGCAAATTACAAATAAATCAATAATTAATTACATACTTCACATTATGTGCTCTTATCAGTTTTGTAAAGCCAAATGTTCATGGTAAGAATATGAATTTCCACGAACAGCTAAACCTATGAGGTTTCACCCATGAGGTCATAGTTTGCACTTGTCTGCTTCTACATGTGTTTAAGGTTAACAATTTTCACAATAACAAATATCCAGTCAAGGTATCCAGACTGTTCACACAAAACCAGATATATATGATAGAATTATATTGTAATAAAATTACTAGGTAATAATGGCTTTTGTGAACATATAGTACAAAAAGCTGTTCAAATGTAAAAAGATTAGAAAAATCTTTACAAACCTTATAGATTTTTTTTTTTTTTACACAAAAATCTAAGATTTATTTTTAAAAAAAGCCATTGTTTTAGAGAAAAAATCTAAACGTGACTGCTCTTCTTGATAGGACAGATGGCACAGTCACCATGACAACAATTAACAGAGAGGATACATTCCTCAAAGCCTAAAGTTGTGCCAGATAAGCTAATGGACTTTGTGGATCAAATTTGTTTTACAGTTTATTGTTTGCTTGATCAAAGTATAATGTATGATTCTTCAATAAGCAAGGAATGACAGGAAGTTCACTGTATAAAGTCTGTATAAAATGTGAAAGAGATGTTGAAAACAGATCTAAAAAAGATGTGACTCTGATAGGGGCATTTTTATGTCCTCAGGAACAAATCTATGAAATTATGTTAACAACCTTTAGTACGATTTACGTTTGTGTTAAAACACTGTAATCAGAGGTACAGCCCGGATTCTTCCAAATGTAAATTAAAAACAACTGTTACTACACTAAACCATTATCCAAAGTAGTAAAACTAGGTAAATTATTTACAATTCTGTTCATTAAATCTGTGATCTTAAGTATGTTACTTGTACTTAACATTTCTTTTGATGACATTAAAGAAACCAAAGACAATGAGATGCAAATGATGGAAAAAGTGTAGATAAATATGTGTAGATAAATTATTCCCATAAGCTTTAAAACCATAAATGGATTTTGGTCAGCACTTGATAGGTAAGAAAGCAAATAAGAGAGGGAAATGGAATATCAGAGAAAAGGCGGTTTATTAAAAGCATCTGATAAGACCACAAAACAACTGTAAACTAAAAAATTTCTATGAGCCATCAGCAAGTCATATTGACCTCTAAAACATAATCCGCACTTAATCCTACTCATAAATCTGCAATGTGCTCTCATTATAGGGTCTTAAACAATAATTCCAGATGTCATCTAACCCTGCTGAATAACCAGACCTGATTGTTTAACCCGACATAGAAACTTTAATTAAAATCTCTACACAGGTTGTTTTGTTTAAAAATAAAACCTATAAAACTATATTAAAGTTAAAAGCTAAACAATGAACAAAGGACATTGAAAATAGAACAATTTTTTTTAATAAACTTATTCTTAAGAATTTAACTCTTATATGTAAAAAAAACAATTGAATTCAGCAAAGTTCCTCTAATGTGAAAGTACAGTACTTGTATGTTAATGTATGCCTTCATTCAAATTAAATGAAGGTCTAATGTTAAAGATAAAGCGTATATTGTTCTACAACAATGAATGAGAGGAATATGGGATCCCAGAAACCAACACCTGTCAGAAAAAATATTCATGAAATATTAATTGCCCATTCTCTTTTCTCTGGTGAGAAATCTACAACTTTGTGATTCTCACATTAAAGGTGGATTGTATTAAATATACAGATCAATCATTCATGTTGTACTGGGTGAGAATCAGACCATCTTGAAGCCTTTAAATATTTAGCTATAGCATTAGTAGCACTCATTCAATGTATGTTGTAGGTGTAAAATACACACACACACACACACACACACACACACACACACACACACACACACACACACACACACACACACACACACACACACATACACATTTCCTCAGGGAAAGGTCACTGGCTGAGTGTGCATGATTGTGTGTGTTCTAGGGAAGGTATCAACATAAAGTGTATTCCATTGTGAGATACTGTCTCATCCACTACAGCTGCAGTCATTTGTCTCCCAGGCACCATAACCCACAACTCAGACTTGATTTATGTTCTGACCAGCAGCAGCTGACTGGACAGCAGTAAAGAACTGATGATAATGTAGACACATTCATCTTATCTTCTTAATATTGGCAGATCACATGAATAGTAAGTAGCAAATGTACAGTTGGTAGAAGAGTCACTACTCTAACCTATTTGTCCTACAAAGTCTATGTTTAAAAATTTTAATTAAACCCCACTATTATTTATGGCTGTTCCGAAGACTGCTGTAAAGAAATGAAAAAGAAAATGAAAAAAGCATGGTTTATGAGATGTAATTCCTGTTAAGAAAGACAGGTCATCTTTACATTCTATGATATCTTTCAGTATATCTTAGTTTTTGTTATGCAAAAACCATAGTTCATATATGAGACAGCACAACTGACAGGTTGACAGGGTAATTTTATATGCTTTGTATCTATTCATAGTGCATATGTAGTAACTTGCATTTTAAAAGGTATAATAAAAGTATGCTAATATGAAAAATACAATCACAGTGTCAGCATTAATGAGAAATAGAAAAATTGAATAATGTGTAAACTGTGATTCAATAAAAAACTATGAGTTTCTATTCATTAGAGATTAGAGCCTGTAAGACTAGACGCATTTAGGGTGTGATATGTAGTACATCTTGGACTCCACTCTAGAACCAGCCATATCAACAGCTGCTTTGTGTAAACCTCTGATTGAAAAGAGGAATGTGGCATTTAAGTAACAATCAAAGGATTTTTTAGCTGCTAAATACTGTAAACATACTGAAAACAGTGTAGCTTTCTGATGAGTGAGATGTCACAGTGCCAGCTAGCTGACTGCTGCAGGAGGGTCGCTATAGAATATCAGAAATTCATCATTTTTCTTTTAATTAAAGGTCTTAAAGTCCATGGCATACATTTATAATGTGAATGGTTAAATCATAAATGCAGATCGAACTCTTGGGGCTGAATTTTTTGTTTTTAATTTAGTCTTGTTGTTGTTCTGATCTACCATATTTTTTTACCCTGGCATTCAGGGAATTAGCCCTGCTCTTTTTTTTTTAAACAAAATAAAGTGTATACCCTGTAATTCTAAGATTCCAGTGATCTATTAGAAGAAATTCATTAGGACAAATACATAAACTTACCAACCACTTTCAGGTGGACGCCCCTGTTTATCAGTTTAACTTTGTAGCTGTACTTCAAAGTTGTAATCTGTCTATTCTTTACATACTTTGTCAGTTTACCTCATGGCCAGGACCTCCACAGGGGCATTAGAGAATAGGTTAATGATTCTCAGCACTGTACTGACATTTACATTTATATATTTAGCAGATATTTTATTAAAAGTGACTTACAAATAAGTGAACAACAAGTCAATAGTTGAGGATGAACAAGCTACCTGTAGTAGTATTAATCCTGATCATTATTCAACCTGGTTATGCATTAGCATTGACACTTGTGTGTTGGTGGTGTGCTGGTGAGGAGTGGATCTAATATAGCAGTACTGTATGAAATGTTAAATACTTAAACACTTAAGTGCCACTGCTGGACTAATAACAATCCACCAACCAATAATGTCCAGCATCCTGTAAACTGTGTCTTTTGAACATGGATGAAGAACAAGAAAATGACAAAACAGCAAGGGATAAGCAAATGTCACAGATTTTATAGCTATATTGTCCAATAGTGTAAACAGTAAGTGGATACCGGGATTTGAAAAATCTACCTGCTTTGTAGTGGTCCAGTGGAAGTCCTGACCATTAGAGAAGTGACAAAAATGTCTGTAATTGTAGAGCTTTATATGCATTTATGTGGTAAGTAGAAATGATAAAATGGACAATGAGTGTAAAAACAAAGAAGTATGAATAACATTTAATCCTCATATTTTTGGCTTGCATCACAGGCCTGCGACTTAAGGTCCAGTTGCTTGCTAGGTAACACTGGCAAAGCTGCAAAGCACATTTTCTAATTTAAGTGATGTTCACTTAACAAAACAGAATGAATTAACAACATTGGAAATCTTAATATTCAATAATTGTGCACAGAAAACAACACCGGACTTAAAATCAGAAAATAAGCACAATGTTAACAGCCAATGTACCTTAAATTCCATGAACCTTCTCACCAAAGATGTCTGTGTTAATACAGTACACACTGCTCACCATCCATGTCTAAATGTTGTATTGATGTGTGAGATGGTCTTTGAGACAGAGACTAAAAGAGTACACAAAGAGTGGAAAACAAATAAATGTGGCTCACCCCATATTTCCACACCTTTCCAAATAATTCTGTATAATGTTGTTATTTAAATTAGACTTAGTTACTGTTACTTTGATCTTCAATTACTGTTAATTTATTTGATGTGCACTTATTTACCAGTATTAAACAGTTATTCTAATCCACAGCATGTTACAACATTGTTTACAGTGATGTGAACATTTTCGAGCATCAAGTGAAATGACCCACTGAAATGAATTTTGTTTTTATATCACTTAAATGTAATTTACACTTATCTTAAATCTTCCGCTAAAAGTTACTAGCACTACAGAAAACCGGGGACGGCCACCCTGTGGAGTTACAAACAGACCCTGGAGAGTGTGCTGTTTTGATAATCTACGTGATTAGCTCAGGTGCTGGCCTATGACCTGTACTGAGTTCACGGCTGCTGGGGGCTGGGTGTGTTTCCTTCTCTCCCAAACAGGGCACTCACAGCTGCTCATACTGAACCAGATTCCCTCACACAACTGTTTAAACCAAAGTAACCTCTTGTACAGGAAACACTGAAATAATAGATCTGATCAACAAGACTGTAGCATCAAAAATTAAGCCTAAAAAAATCATTTATGAGTATGAATGAAGAAAAACATCTTAAAACAGTCCAAGGCCAATTAAAAAATCTCTGTTTTTGAAGTGAAAATGACCTGAATTAATTACTAAACATAAAGTATTTTAAAATATAGATTTATTAATGTTTTTACATATAAGGTACATACATAATTTTACTAAGTGTACAATATTAAGTTACAAATTAAGTTGTCAACTTAATTAACATTCCATAAAGACAAAAACTATTGATAGGTTTAAAAAACAAACAAACAAAAAAAACTGTTGCTTTTTTATCTAGATCACAACAGATGCATTATTCAGATGTATGTATTGTTATCAATTACAGTGTCATGTAAAGGTTTTAGCCAAACTAAACTACAAATCAAATAAACGTACTAAAGCACAAGTTTGGACATATTGCTTCATTAGTACACTTTAACATGCATCATAGAATTGTGTGTGTATATTATGTGCATATTGTGTGCATATGCTCTTTATAGTGAGGGTCATCTCCAACTTGTGCCTTTAAAGGTATTCCACTGTGGATTTTTAGTTAAGGATTGCTTTTTATCTTTAGCTATATTACAAATGGTTTAACGCTTGCTTCCAAAATTTGTCCGCATTCAGTTTAAACCCATCCTTCCCTGTCCCAGCCTAATGTATCCTGTTTCACATGCAATTATGCCACCATTTCACCTGTAACTGTATGCCTTTTGTAGATTTTTTTTAACTCACACAACAACTTAGAGTAAAATATTTGATTGGTGCTGCTCAAACATTGTAAGTCTTTAATAAACATATACACTTCAACAAATACAATATTTCTGCTTGCAGTTTAAATAAGTAAAGTGCATTTCATACACCTCTCTAATAATCCAATAATCAATGTTTATGACAATAATATTAATTATAATATATAATAAATATTACTTTACTATAAATCATCAACCACTAATAACTCAGAGTTTACAATTGATTAGGTGCACTCCAAAAAATTTAATAAAAAAAATTAATAAGTGAATGGATTTTCCTTATATAACATCAATAATGTGTAGATGTTTGTTGGAGGGGTTACCCTAAAGTAGTTGTGAAATAATAATGCAATTAGAATGTTAGCAGACAACACTGGGGGTTGTCTGAGACTAAACATACCCCACCAGTGTGACCTATCAAGATAGTGGGGGTTCCAGTTTAAAAGGTGGGTTTGCATCCAGAGGCCAGCTGTGTAAATCTCTCACTGTCCTCTGCAGGTCCTGTTTAAAAGGACTATTGACATAGTGCATATTTAGATACGCTGGCATTCTGACAACTTAGAATGTGCTTTACGAGCTGTAGCTTTGGAGAAGGGAAATTTAAATCCTTACTCAAACTTGTTTAAGGGGTGTCTAATACATTATGTTTTTTGAACTAATCAGTGTATGAAGTAGATAGATACAAAAGCATGAGCTATTTAATAAGACAGTATTGTCATTGACTTTTTTTTCTTTTTTCCTTTAAATGTGTTTGTTGTCTTACTTTAAAAAAAAATCAATATCACATTGACTTGTGCTGGCAGCAGACTGAGCCCTGCCCCCACAACCTGTCAGGTGTATATTTTTCAGCAAACAATGTGCTCACCCAACAGATATAAGCACAAATACACCACAACCCTCTGTATAAGAATAACGGTTTTGACAGTAAATAGATCACAGTGACATGTTCATTATGGTGATCCATCAGTAATTGGGGACATGTTAAAGCCTCCAACCTAATGGACCTCTGGTGTGAGAGGGACAATGGAACACTCATTAGCATGGTAAAGGTCTGATCATTATAGTGCATCATCAGAAGCACTCTCACATGAAAGGATTTCCAAAGTCTGTATTAAGAGGAGTCCGTTTTAAAAAAAAATGGTGTTAATCTTTAAGGGCTGCAGCTTATAAGATCCACTCTCATATCTTAGTTGACACACACTCACACTGTCCCTCAATACCGCAAAGTCATTATCAGTTGTCCAGGCTTTACTTATGGGATCTTTGCTCCCATGAGACATTGTGGGTAAGTGTGGTCTATGGGGGAGGAGGTGAAGCCTAGCAAGGTCCTGCTCTTAATTTAGGGCCAGAGAGTGCACACAGTGATACATAATGATGAAGGCGGCTTTGAAGAGCTGGAGATAGGAGGATAACAACCCTTTGAGGTCTGCCTGTTCACTGAGGGGGTCTTTGTGTCAGAGACTCTTGCTAAAACTGTTCACATTACCACTGGACAATGCACGATTAAAATGCACAGACCGAAGGGATAATCTACAAATAATGGTCTAGGAGACAATATAGAAAGTGAGACAAGACCTGCAGAAAGAAATTCGTCAATAAAGTACTAATTAAAGCATTTGTTTGTCAAAGTATGCTTTTGCTGAACAAAGACTTGTGTGGCAAGCACATTTAGTCAGTAATCGTAAGAATGCTTCAGGGAACCTATAATGGACCTTAGAATTAGATTAAGTCTTAGGACACGTGCCACAAATAGACACAAAAAAGGCAGGCACATGCGTATTGACATTCCAGAATTTCAATTTTAATATGTAAACTACGGAAATAAAAAGTACTTTGGTATTTGCACTTAATAAAATCATATTGATTGCATATGTTGCATGTAATATATGACCAATCAATAGCTGGCAACACAGGCCTGAGTAGATCTGTAGATCCATTTTCCCCCCACATTTGTCTGTTTATTATTCATTCATTCATTATCTCCCGCTTATCCTCTATTAGGGTCGCAGTGGGGTTCCCCATGCCCATCCAGGGGAGAGCGTCTCGGGCGCTGGGCAGATACACCCAGGACAGGGCGCCAATCCATCGCTGGGCACACACTCACTCACACAGACACACTCTGAATGGGGCAATTTTGAGGATTCAATTAACTTGATCCATGTTTTTGGACTGTGGGAGGAAACTGGAGAACCCGGCGGAAACCCACGCAGACACGGGGAGAACATGGAAACTCCACCCAGATGGGGATTCGAACCGGGAATCCCTAGCGCTGAGAGGCGAACGTGCTAACCACTAAGCCACCGTGCCGCCCTCTGTTTATTATATTAAAACAAAATGCTATACGTAATTACACTTTTGTAATATTATTATTACTCATTTTCTATTATATATTGTTTTATATTAAATAGTCAAATGACTACCAAAGAATATTCAAGCTGTACATAATTTCTCTCTTTTCCTGTCTTATATGGCATGCTGGAGATGGAATGTTATCTCGTCTTAAGCTGAATATGATGAAAGCTCAGACAGGTCCTGGCTCATGCCAAAGCTCCATGCTTGGTGATTATAAGAAACATGACGGGTGGAAATCCTGCTGGAGAAGGAGCAGAACTGTGCCATCATGAGTGACAGGTTTTCTATAGATGATGTCCACACCTTCTCCTGTGTAGAGTCTCTGTTAATCTCTGTCTACAAACCCTCTGTCACTATGGCACCGGTAGAGAAATAAGTCTCCAGAAACCATGGTAACATGATAATTTGGATTTGGGATGTTAAATGGTACTCAGTCAAATATCTTTTCTTTATTACAAATTCAAGTACAAAAGTAGGTTATTTAGAATGTATGTGCATTTGTTCACTTAGCAACAATTGTGACATATTCATATACTAAATAATCCTTAATATCACTTTTACTAAATTATGGCTGCTGTTTTTACAAAGCAAAAGATCTTACTGAAAGATACTAGACAACATCTTGTCATACGCAACAGTAGCAGCAACAACAACAACAACAACATTACCCAATTAATAGTGCCGAACAGTTTCAAGTTTTGACTTTTTCTCAGCTTTTGGCATACACTTTATCATTATAACATGCATGGCCTTTTTCTGTTATTTAATTTTACGTTTTAACTTCCTGTAAAGATTTTTACTTTCTACTTTAGAACAAAAACTTTGGGAGAGATGTAATGTGCACCATCCCCCTCAAAGAAGCATGCTTTATTTCTGACTCAATCATAATCTATCGTTTTGAAAGTTAACCCCCCACCCCTGGACATGTGCAGGTCTTTGATGGGCTTGGGCATGACTAATATAACCCCATTTTTCTTGGCTGTGTTGTGCTGAACAGCAGGCCAGGCATAGTTTTTCTCACCCCACAGTCACATCAGACAACAAATAAACAAGCAGAAGCTTTTTATGCACCTCCTCTTCCACTCCACATTCAGCGCCTCCAGACTTCTCACTTACAAAGAGTTCAGGAAGTTACAAGTGCTAAGATAAATATTATGGCAGCGTAGCTTCATTTGCTCAGGGAATCTTAAGCTGGTAAGTCTTTTTTTCAAGCTGAGCACAAGCTAAGGAACAAGAACTGAGGTGATGAGCACACAGGACACCATCTGTCTAGTAGACAGCACCTCTGTCGTTTTTCTACTGACACACGCACCCGGGGGATAGAACGACTAACTGGCTAACTAAAAAAACAGTCTATTGTATTTATGTTTAAAAATGAAATAATCTTTTATACAATGTGGCTTAATGTGACTGAAATGTTAAATTAAAATTGACTAGCACATCCGTAATTTAAACAAATACGTTTAAATGAATCACTCACAAGATCTTGAGATACTGTCAACTTAATTTCAATAGATTAATCTGGTTTTAGCAATGTAGGGCACTCAACCCTGACTGACAACTGGTCAGAAAATTGAACCAACAGTACTCAATAATTCAGGTCTTCATCATACCAGTTTATCCCAGGAGCACTCATCAGATTCTACAAGATTAAATCTGTCATGTATTCTGAAGGAAAATTCATTAGGTCTCAGTACTGTAATCAGCACATGAATTTTCCCCAAGAAACACCAGATCGCCTGCTTGACTTGTAGACACACTGCAGATGAACTTAGTTTAGTCAGACAGAGGGAAGCATATAAGAGTTAAAAGATGTACACATAGCCTTGCTTTTGCCTCCTTTACATTCCTTTTAGGTAAATGCTCTCTGCAGAGTATGAATTCAGCATTTTGTATCTTGCCATATGTTTTATGAATCCAGAATGCATTTGATATTACCATTAGCACTCAGACTTGCGTAATGCATTGGTTTGAATACCAGACAAGATGATGAAGTCAGAGGAAAAACATGCTGACTGAGTTTGTTGGTAGCCATTGAGTCTGGGATTCATTTTTGCTATACATGGCTGTGATAGTTCTTCAATGTCCATGGGAAGGATGTTCAGGGTTTGAGGAAAAAAACTCACTGAGCTATCATGGAAAAAATTAAAATGTATCAAGGATTATCTGCTAATAACGGCAATCAGAGCACTGGTTAAATCCCAGAAGGGTGGGAGAGCATAGTAAATCCTTTGAATTACCCTAATAGACTTAAGTGAAGACTGTTTAGTCTGTCCAGGCAATACAGATGGCAGATTTGAATTGCAGTGATCTATGGCAAGTGGAAATAGCTTGCTTTTAGTTTTGAGAACTGAGTATTACAGGCTGGATCCCAACCCAGTCAACCCAGTGCCCAACCCTTAAAATCTGTCATCCATCCTTTACACGATCCCAACAAGGATTTCATGACATTGTTGCTTAGACGAAGTAACAAACCATCCTTCCTCCAGACATGTCCTGAGACCTAAAAATATGTTTGGCCAAAATGTCCAAATCAATAAATTGTTCCTGATTTGGCTTTTGCTTTCTTCTTCTATATCTTGTCCATTTTTTTTGCTTAAGTTGTTGTGGAAGAACATAGTTTGCAAACCAGACATGGTCGAAATTCCTTATGGTGAAAAAAGCTTGCAGTTCTTAACCACCTGTTGTAGATCAGTCATGTGAAGACAAAACATCTTCAAGATTCAGGATTAGTATAAGATGGGTGACAAGTAGAGCAAACAACTTAACATAAAAAAGAGCCTTTTAAGCAAATTAACTTTGTTGTTTTAAATAAGACATTTGAATGTATTACTAAATAATTAGTACATAATACTAGTACAAATAATTTTGTTAAAGACCAGTTTATGTAATTTTGTAAGTTTAGTAACAACAATGCATGGTGTTGAAGTAATCTAATAATTATTCCATCATCCCCATAGAAAATTATGGAGTTTTGTTTGTGCTTCATGAAAATGTAGAACCCATTTTTATAATTACATAAAATGCATGCCGACTATTTTGATATAGTATTTAATTATTTTAATTTTTAATTCATTGTTTTGCGTAACTCACCTCACGAGTAAGCGTGTGGAGCGTCCAAGGAAAACACAGTGAACAGACCAGACCACTAAGCTGTGGACACGAACACCGATGGCCAGAACGAGAGTCGTCCTCTGTCCGCAACCGAGAAACCTCTGCACTGGCGGAATTGAAAAACCGGCCTAAATAGGCGGCAGCCGTGATGTGACGCACCTATACCTAATAAACAGGGGGTAAGGAACAGTGAGTGTAAGCCCAAATTAGGTGGAATGGTGGGTGTGTGTGGTTGTGTGACATTACCCCCTCCAGAAAAAGGCACTTTAACCAGAGACGACCATCGCTGAGAACTGGAGCGTTTGCCTTGGCACAGCGGCCGATCTCTGAGGCGTGGATCGGGACGGTCAGGGTGATCGCGATGGAACTCCCTGATGAGACTCTGGTCCAGGATGTCCTCCACAAAGACCCAGCTTCTCTCCTCAGGACCAAACCCCTCCCAATCTACCAGGTACTGCAACCTACCCCTGTGCAGATGAGAGTCCAACAGAGAGGCAAACAAATAAATGTTGGACACATTATTCTTGGTCGCATCTCCGCTGGACTCCCCCAATTGGACTCCAATGGGCCAGGCAAGAACGGTTTGAGAAGCGAGACGTGGAAGGTGGGGTGTATGCGAAGGAACTGCGGAAGTTTTAGTGTACCAAAACTTCATTAATAATGGCCATGATACAAAACAGACCCAGAAACTAGGGCAGGAGCTTACAGGTACCCTGACAACACCTGATATCTCGGATATTAAGCCACACCATGTCCCCAATTTTAAAACGAGGAGTGGGACCCTTGGCACGATCGGCGAACTGTTTATACCGGCGAACTACTGAGCCGACATGCTGGTGGACCTGGACCCATACATCCCTGCTACTCCAAAACCAGGCGTCGACTGCCAGGGCATCTGTGTCAGGCCTGACCCATGGTGCAAAGGGTGGTTGGTACCCCAGAACACATTGGAATGGGGTGATACCGGTAGACGAGTGGCACAGCGAGTTCTGGGTGATCTCTGCCAAAGGGAGGTAGCGATATCAATCTGATGGGTTACGTTGGGCATAGATCTGAAGGAATATTTAGTTCCTTTTAGGAACGTTTAGTTTCTGGTGTGAGCGATTACAGGAACCGTTGGTCTGTGGGTGAAAACTAGAGTTAAGACTGATTGAGGAGCCCATCTTCCCACAGAATGCCCTTCAGACTGCCAACATAAATTGAGGACCAGAACGAGAGTTGTCCTCTTCTGCAACCAAGAAACCTGTGCACTGGCGGAATTGAAGAATTGCCAATATGCGATGAGATACACCTATACCTAATAAACAGGGGATGAGGAACAATGAATGGAAAAGCCCAAATTAGGTGGAACGGTGGGTGTGTGAGACACTTGGAGACTATAAAATATAATTTTGATGCCCTTCACCTCTTAAGTCAACTTGGAAATTTTTTTGAGAAGCTCAATCTGTTACTATGATTGCTTATAGATTATGGTTACCCCCTTACTGTATTCTTTCTCATCTTCATTCTTACAGCTACAGCTTACAGACCTATAGCTACTCTACACATCAGCTACGTACAGAGCTAACAACCAACTTATTCTCAAAACACAGGATCCACCTCTAACCTGCATCTGTAAACTTTTCCCTTCAGTTTTCATTTCTCTTCTTTCCACCTATCATGACGGTCTCTACAGTGGGTTGCAAAAGTATTCATACCCCTTGAACTTTGCCATATTTTGTCACATTACAACCACAAACATAAATATATTTCACTGGAATTTAATGTGAAAGACCAACACAAAGTGGTATACAATTGTGAAGTGGAATGAAAGTTATACATGAATCAACAATTTTTTTACAAATAAAAAACTGAAAAGTGCGATGTGCAAAATTATTCAGCCCCCTT
>JAFMOD010000299.1:6735997-6815235 GCA_019802435.1 Corydoras maculifer | reverse complement strand
CCACAAAGTATTGACTCAGGGGGGCTGAATAATTTTGCACATCGCACTTTTCAGTTTTTTATTTGTAAAAAAATTGTTGATTCATGTATAACTTTCATTCCACTTCACAATTGTATACCACTTTGTGTTGGTCTTTCACATTAAATTCCAGTGAAATATATTTATGTTTGTGGTTGTAATGTGACAAAATATGGCAAAGTTCAAGGGGTATGAATACTTTTGCAACCCACTGTATATAACCACACAGTTGTGTCAAAGTTTCAGGATCAACCCAGGGTTATTGATTTGGTCGCTAATGCTCGCCATTGCATCAGTGAATTCTCTTCTCTTGACACTAACCTTGTAATCAACACCTTTTGCTTCATCCCAATGACCTGTCTAGACCAGGTCTGTAAGACATTACCTATATTGGCACTTATTTCTCCTAACTATCTGGATTTTTGGAGGTTGTTTAAAAAATAGAGCACTAGTCTCTAAGAAAAAGAAAGTCGGGTCTGTCCTTTTTTAACTAAATCAGTCTAATTTTCTCCAAGGACATCTCTGCTGCTAAATCCTTGCTCTTTCTGTCTAAAGTAAAATGGATTTCAGATGGACATTGTTCAGCACATTTAACATTTATCTCCTCCACACTACACCTCTGTGTCAGCTGATAACTTTGCAATTTTCACAGAGCGGTTTGAGGACATCTGCACTTGGCTTCCACTAACACCAAAATCACTTCCAGTTAACCGTTCTTTTCCTCATTCTTCCTTGTCTTTGAGTTGCTCAAAAAACACAGCACACAGCCAAAATCTGGTTGAGAGATTCAGGCTTGTGTCACTTTTACCCATGATTTCCAAAACTCTTCAATATGTGATATCCAACTACAAGATGGACTTTTCTACTGTGTTATATATAGTGAATTATTAGATTACAGCACCCACTACACTTGGCATCTCTGAAATGGCACTTGAATAATTCTGAACCCCCCAAATGGGCAAGTCCTTCAAGATATCATGACATGGGTATGTCTCTAAAGTTTAATCAAGTTAACACTGAAGTAATCCAGAATTTGAAGCTTGGTGCCCTTCTTTTTTGATTGTAACTGATATCATTAATACACATGGATTCTCTTACATAGTATGACAATAACTTTAAATTAAATAACTTAATTTTTTTTTGGTGTGTGTATAATTATTCACATAATAATTATGTGAATCCTTGGTGTCCCTGAAAACACCACAAAAATCTATCCTCCTCACCATCTACCTGTCTCTCTAGCTAAATCTGGTAATAAATTAAGCTCCTGCTTATGTCAGCAAAAGCCTTCATTTATTATAACCTGATCCTCAAAACCATCAGCTGCAAAATCTTGATGACCCTGGCTTCATAATTCACAAGCAGCTCAAACTATCTGAGTTACTTTGTTTCTGCCTTTTCCGAATAAAAGTCCAAGCTCTTATTATTTCCAACTCAACAATTGCAGGGCATTGCTTGTTGGTTTCCCAGTTTGCATAATCAAGACTTTTTAGCTGATCATGAACTCTGTAACTCAAGCAAGCCCATATTATTCTACTATTCGCTTTTCTCTGGCCTACAGAACAATCTCTGGATCTAAAACTCCTTTTTATATTACAC
Source organism: Corydoras maculifer (assembly GCA_019802435.1). Taxonomy (NCBI): domain Eukaryota; kingdom Metazoa; phylum Chordata; class Actinopteri; order Siluriformes; family Callichthyidae; genus Corydoras; species Corydoras maculifer. Next base: position 6,813,618 of record JAFMOD010000299.1, on the reverse strand, counting down.
GTCATTTTCCAGAAATACATGCAGTATGGGGAAAAATCTAAGCCAAACAGATCAACAAATGTTTAGGATTAAAGGAATCAATCCTGCAAACCAATACTGCAGTTCAGCTGGTCCTTCTTTAACTAACTGACTTGCATTATTCTCTCACTTGTTGATTGCTTTGTATAAAGGTATCTGCAAAATAACTAATAGAGCTTTGTCATTATTTTGGAACACTACTATTTAATCAATTAATTATCTCATCATCCTCCGCTAGAGTCACGGTGAAGTTCTCCATGCCCATCCAGAGGAGAACGTATTGGGTGCTGGGCAGATACCCCAAGAACAGAACACCAATCCATCACTGGGAATGTACACACTCACTCACATGGGCATACACTATATAGGGTAAATTTTTGAGCAGCCAATTCACCTTAAATCCATGTTTTTTTGACTGTGGGAGGAAACCGTAGAACCCAGAGGAAACCCAGGCGGACACATAGAAATTTGGGAAAACATAAAAACTTCATCTGGTATTTAAACTTGGATCCTTAGAGCTGAGAGGTTGACATGCTAACCACTATGCCTGAATTAATTATAACAAATTTTTAAAATCTTTTTTTATTTTTATTTTATGAATTACTATTTCAAAAACTTTATAATAATAATAGTAAAAGACTTGACCTCTAATCTGTTTGACAAATAATTTTTATGAATAAAAATAGCAAGAACACTAATTGAACATTTTCTAATTTGTGTATTTTAGGATTATTTTTAAATGTTAGAAAATGATTTTTACGTTCTATCATTCTGCTTCCTTATTTATACTTGCTATTTTGTGTTTTTGTTAATACACAAAATCAACATGAGATACTAGGCCAATTTGTGTATAAAATTATGAATAGAGCTTTGGTATTGGTAATGCTATCGGCAATGGCTGTTACATGCGTCAAGAGATCAATTGTCTTTGTTATTGAGCAAAAGGCAAAAGACAACTCAGCCTTTATCAGCCTGTAGTGAATTTCAATTATAAACAACCTTGAGACAGACAGGCAATTGTCCATGTTGACATATAAAGCCCAAGAATTGTGTCACATTAGTGTGATTATGTGAGATTATAGCCACTGACCCAACTCAAACTTAGGGGACAGTTTACACATTTTGCAGAGACATTGTGTGTGTACGCGCGTGCGTGTGTGCATGTGTGTGTGTGTGTTGGGGGGTATCTTTATTCATTATGGTGCAATGGATGTTCCTATCAGACATCAGGGACATGCAGCAGCTTGCCCTCTGGCAGCAGAACAAACCCTAATTAGTTTGCAGACAAGCAAGGATAAAAGTTTCATGGGGTATTGTGCTGGCAGGGTAGTCAGAACTAGCATCCCAATGAGATAAGAGTAAATTGGCCTGGGCCTGGTCTTATCCCCTACTCCTGTGCAGAGCTTGTGCAGACAGGTAGTTCAGCATTGCCATCTGGTCCACCGCAGTAAAAAAGGCCTGTAGGGAGCAAGTCTTCCAGTCTTACTCACCACTTCCTTCCAATTTAACACTTTCATGGGAAGCACTCCCAAGAGAATTAACATTTACTATGAACTTGTGTATTTCCAGTAAGCAAATCAGCACCAGAAGCTCTACAAAAATATTAATGTAAATGCAGAACCACTGCAAACTAAATTTTATATATATTTATATATTTCATATTTTCAGAAGATAATCTTTTATTGGTCGCTCAATGGGGAAATTCCCAAATATCCAAAGTCCTCTGAGAGACCATCAAAAAAAATGCCACAGCTAACAATATTTCAAGTCATCAAGGCAGGATATTGGGTAAAGTTTTTAACCAGCAATAATTGCATCAAGGTAAACTTCATTGATTATATTATTGCCTCTGCAAAAGAAATTTTTAAGAGTCGCTAAAACATAGAAGCTGTATTGCTTGACCAGCACACAGACTAGCATTGACTCACAGTAAGAAAGACCTGGGGTCGATTCCCTAGTAGGATGCATGCTTTCTCAGTGTGTTGATGGATTTGCCTCCAGGAAGCCTGGTTACCTCACAATGGTGATGTAAATGTGTCTGTGTCCTGCGATAGACAAGGACTTGTTTAAGTTGTTCCGAGGTGTCTTTCCACATATGAGAGTTGGACAGAAATTTCAACACCCACTGTAATTGGTAAAAGCTAAATGTTCAAAATATTTCTGATGTACAGATTATAAATATGGAAAAATAAATATGGTAATCTTAAAACCTGTTAAGTGTTATTGGCGTTATAACTAACAGACAAAAGTTTTACCGTTGTTATGGTACTTGTGAACAAATATATGATCAGCTACAACATAAAAACATGTCAGTGGCTAATTAATGCACCTGTCATGTGGACTGGTTAGGAAAAATGCCAGTCTAATAGTTAAATAGATTAAATAGATATAGATAGAATAGGTTAAATAGATATTTTGACAAAATTTTGACCACAAGTTTAAGATTTAATCTTCTGTTATGTCAAACCTTGTTATAATTGCTTAGACTGTACAACCACCACTTCTGCAAGTCTAAATCAAAGTGCTTGATAAATGCAGTAACTGTTAATATAAAAATAAATCTAAATTGCAACCATAAATCTAAATCAGTGCAATTATCTCAGTGTACTAGGCTATGCTAAGTGCAGAGAACAAAACACTCAAACCAGTCAGCCGTTTTTGCCCTCATCATGACCTCTGAATTAGCCCCTAGGAGATCATTCTGAAAAAAGGAGGGTGTGCTCTCTTTATCTGCTTAATTGTGTTTTATACAACCCTCGTTTTATATAGGGAATCCGACAGTGTACTGTATATAGAATATTTCTACACAATGTAAATAAATGAGCAATTAATTCATGGATCAAGTGATAAGACTCTACCAACTGCATTATTTTCTATATAATTCTTATTTGCAACATTGTTAAAAGCCACCACCTGCTGATGAGAGTCAACCTCAGATGGTTCAGATTGCAGGCGAGGTGAACTGATAACCTCTGGGATTAGCATGGAGAAACTGCAGGGTCTCTATGAGAAAGATCTCCTGACCACACTAATGAGACTTTATCTCTTTATCCCCAGAGGCCTAGAAGAACTAAGCTAACCAAGGCATTTTTAGTGACTATTCCATACTATGTTGAAAAAATGGAATTCTGCCAATGTAATTTTTTCCCCCATCATAAATCATATTTACATTTGATCCAGAACAATATAATATCATATACACTTAGATTAACTGACGGTCGATGATATCCCATATCTAGAATTTGCATTTTAGCATGTTTGTAGGCAAAACAAAAAGATTTCAGACATGCAAAAGATGAAAAACACCATCCAGCCTTTAAGCAACAAAAAGTACAAAACCATTATATGTAATGGTGTAGGACTCAATCAGTGCTTATGGTATGCATAATCTGCATAAATATTAATGTATAAATGTATAAAATTATGTTAAGTTGGAAAGATTTTCTTTAAAGGAAAGTCAATTTCAGCAGACAATACATTGCATGACTTATAATAAAATGTCTTTTCAACATATGATACTTTTCCAGTGCCATTTTTGTTTAGGCTGAGTAAAGTAGTGACAATACAATAATCTTTTCTTCCTACTGACACCCCTTTTAATTTGGACTTTCAGCCGAGCAGATCCAAATCACACCAGCTCTACAAATTTGCACACATTTGAGAATGACAGCATATGTGACAAGGAATGCAAAACATGTTGTACGCCCAAATAACACAATGCCACAACACTATACATCAGCCTATATGTATGTGGTACCAATAAAAAATAATTGATTTATTTACTAATTAAAAATTTAATTAATAAATAATAAATAAAAATGAAACCAAATGTATTATCTTACATCTGTAATGGTTTCTCTCAAAGGGATTCAAGTATTAATTTTGTATACATTTTTAAAATAAAAAGTAAAAAGCAATGGTGATGGGTCAAGACAACAAGCATTATATAAACATTATGCTTAGTCAGTAATAGTTAGAAATGTTAAGGATACACATACCAAGCGATGTGAAGTTTTCAAATAATTTGTTTTTATTAATTCCAAAAGTTTATGATGATATGTTACATAACCAGGCGGCACAGTGGCTTAATGGTTAGCACGTTCTCCTCTCAGCGCGAGGGATGAATCCCAATCTGGGTGGAGTTTCCATGTTCTCCCCTTGTCCGCGTGGGTTTCCTCCGGGTTCTCCGGTTTCCTCCCACAGTCCAAAAACATTGATCAAGGTATATTGAATTCTCCAAATTGCCCCATATAGAGTGTGTCTGTGTGTGTGTCTGTGTGAGTGAGTGTGTGCCCAGCGATGGATTGGCGCCCTTTCCTGGGTGTATTTGCCCAGCGCCCGAAACATTCTCCCCTGGATGGGAATGGGGAACCCCCCCCCGCGATCCTAGTAGAGGATAAAGCGGAAGATGGAGTTTACATAGCCATAATGAAACAAGTATAATACTTTTTCCATGACTACAAAAGAAATGCTTAATTAGGCTTCATTTATTTTCACTTTTTTAAGGTTTGAAAACTTTTATAGTAAAATCGTGAAGTGTGCAATGCATAAAAGTTTAGACGCCATTTCTTTAAAGAGTGGCTACATTTTAACAGACCACATTAAAGTTAACTGCTTTTCAAATCTGGCTTTACATTCACTGCAGCCCACAATATTTCGTACCCTAGGCCTAGCTATAATGTTCAAAGGTCTCACAGCAACTGAGCAAAAATAGAAAGATTAATTTTCTTCCCATATATATGATTCTGTCAATGAACAATTCCCATCGAGTATCACTGTAACTAAATCTCAAGCATGTACATTTGGTTAATCTAAATGGATTGTTAGTGCACACATATGTGAGTGCTCTGTGGTTGTACCATGGTCAAAGTTTCACAAAATCACTGTACACTTTTTTCCATTGCTAGGCAGCAAAATAAATGTATCAGACTATGCCGTTTCTTTTTTTTTTTATTCTGCCTATCATTGGTATTGTGTAAACTTATTATCTTTGCTTACTGTCATATAACTTGTTTTACTTATAATTATAATGATATTAAAACACAGGGAGATGCCATTTTTTATCTGTAGCATAATCATTATGTAGATATACCTACAGCCACACAATACAGTTTGCTAACTAAAGGGAAATAAAAAACAGTTTAATAATACTCACATTCTTTTGAACTTTTTGAGTAGCTGAACCTGATTTATCAGGTTATCAAGCTTTGATATTTTAACAAAATCCTAGAGTAAGAAACTTTGTGGTGAGACTGAATTGGTTTGGGCTATTAATATTAACAATTTACCACTTAGTCCACAAGTAAGTTAGCAACAATACTAACTATTAATGAACTACATTCTTTAAATGATAAACATTCCAAATGTCATTTTAAATACATTTTGTATTGAATATTGCATATAACACCATAACAAAGACATGAAGAAGTCTGTTGCTGTGATTGTATTATGGGAATTCAACATTTTTGGCTGCAAAACACTTTCATAATAAAATCACAATAATTGTTCATTTTGTTTGGTTCTTACAGACAAGTAAGAAAACAACTAAATTATTGGTTAGTTTTGCTAATTAAAAAATGGAAATCATAGTTTTTAAAATGCCTACAATTTAAATTATATTTGTACCGAAGTTGCAATGTAAGAATTATGAAAAGCATTATAAATGTGAATGAGGAATGAAAATATTATGATTAATTTAACAACTCTCTTTTCTACTAAGTTCATTTTAATTTCAGATTTATACTGAATTGTCGTATTTGTATACTATTTATCCAATTATGACATTCCTCTATTCTAGAAAATTTCCATTTACCAACCCTCTCTATCATAGGTCTTTAGTACAATCAATATTTTTCTTTTACCTTGATGCAGAAAGTTGTTTCTGAAAGCAATGAAAGGGATGTGCTTTCTGTCTTTCAGAATCTTGACCTTGTGGCAACTGCAGCATCCCACAGTTTCAATAAACCAAGGCTGCACAGTACTGCTTTGTGCATGGTACAATATAAAAAGTAATGAAAGCTGCAGCTTGGAAAACCTTGAGCACATTCCCAGATACACCAACATCAATTAAGTTTTTCTTCAGCACAGAGCAATACCAAACAAGTGCTTGATTAGATCCTTTCATAGTAGTTGGAGACCACTGAATGACCAGTGGAGCAGATGTATTCATAGGAATTTCCCAGAAAAAATGTAAATAGATGTTAAGTGAGCCAGATGTACACAGCTATGCAATGTCTGAACACAACTTATAAAACTTACTATGAATACTGAACTGACAACTAAACCACCTAAAATCAATAAAAGAAACTATTTTGAAAGGTCTTAAATCATGAACTACAGATTTATTAGGAATGGAAAAATCCTGAACTAAAGTTTGGCATTTTTACTGCATTATGTTAACATTTAACATTTCCAGTCATTATTTAGTTTTACATTTTAAATACTAACTGTGTTTTTTTTCAAGATGTTATGCTACTAGTGTTTACTGCAATCATACAGAATATATGCACTGTATGCACAAATATTTCAAACTGTTAAAAAAATGCCAGAAGGAATTTATTATATATGTGGTCACATTTTATTGTTGTGCCAACTTTTCGTAGGGCATATCAAATGTTGGCATTCCTTTATATGCCATCATCTAATAATGTTTTAAATTGATTTTTGCAAAGTTTTTTTTTCCTTTTCAGGGTTTCTCAAACTTTCAGGGTGATTGACGGGTTTAACATCTAGATTTTTCTACAGAAGTCAAACACGGTTTAGTGCTTGGCCCACTTTTTGTTGTCACTCTATAGTTATTTATGATAACAATACTCAACTCATCTTTTTCTTTACTTCCTCACACATCCTAGTTTAATCTTGTATTTCCATAGGGTTGGAGGATTTATCATCATAAATGTCAACCACCAAAAGTAAATCTCTAGCTGTTTAACATTCCTGGTGACAATTCCTCATTTTTAGATTCTGCTGTGTCTCTACTAAATCATCAGAGAAGTTATACAATCTAGTAGACATGAACACTGACCTACAGTTCTTTGTCCTTCTTACCTAATCATATATGTTCTTCAACTACAACATAAAAAGGACTGTAATTTTATATTTTCTTATATATTTTCTGTAATCTCTTTCTCACAGTTTTTCCATTTACTCTATTAACCCCTTTAGCTAATCCATACAACAAAGTTGTATGATGTTTCGTCTTTAATTAAAAATAAAAAACTCTGAAGCTAAAGTGGACGAGCTTCATCTTACCTTTACAAATTGAACATCTTATTATGTACCTTTTAGGTCATGACCTTTGGTCAAGTCGATGGAATTTACTTATTTCTTTGACTATGAGTAAAAATAAGGTTGATTAATGGTCCTGACATAAATAAATTAAACAGAGTATCACTATGATTTGTATTAATTACATAGTTAGAGCTTAATTAAATTACAATAAACCAAACCCAAATGTATTGACTACTGGTTTTAGTAGATTCTTTAGAAGATAAATGTATAAACATCTGTGGACAGACCTCAGTTTACATATTTCAATATATATAAAGAGCAATTGTTAAATATTTTTAATATACTCTTAAACTACCTTATGTTTTATATCATTGCAGACAGGTTCTTTTTTTAAGGTACTAACATCACATTTAATGTTTTCTGTAATGTTTTTAATATGAAAGAAGTTTAAATGACAATTTACAATGTAATACTATATAAATGTTGACATCGCATGTAAACAGTGTCTTATTTAAATGACCTTAAGAAATATTTCCATCTTTCAGCAAAGTATTGACAGTCATGGAAGTTGTGAATGTGACAGTACAAAGAAAAAGAAAAAGTCGCTGGACCCTGTAGCCAAACCACATTCTTCTAAAATTGACAGAAATTTTCTAAGCAGCACTGTCCAAAAGCATGTTTGTAGATTAAATAATAATATGTTAGAATAAGGAAACAAAGTGTGAATGTGAGCATGCAGCTGCCCTGATCTGTACAGTGTGTTTTGTCAATTCCTGCTCCATATGTATAGGGATAGGTTACAGATTGTATTTAGCAACAAATTTTTTAGCAAGGGGATAAGATGCAAAAGCATTTGTACCATTTAATATAACAGTAAGCCTAATTTTAAAAATATATGCAATTATTTTGGGACTACAAGAAAAAAAATCCAAATTTAATAAACAATTATTATTTATTCACCGATTTTATTTAAATTGAAAACATAAGATCTAAAATGTGTTGACATTTGAGCATGTATTGCATGTGTGAGTGAGAGCAAAGAGAGAGAGAGAAAGAGAGAGAGAGAGAGAGAGAGAGAGAGAGAGAGAGAGGACAGATAGATAGATAAAGAAAGAGGATGAGAGTGAACTTGTATGCTTGTATTGTTTCTACAGCAAACATATTTTGCATACCTATACACTGTGACGCCAGGGTTCTAGATGTTAACTGTGAGCTGAGGGGTTTCTTAACTTAATTTCTGTAAAAAGTGGGACATTTTTTTAAATAAACAAATCAGCATAAACCTCTTTTTCTGCAGATAAAATTACACAATTATATATATATATATATATATATATATATATATATATATATATATATATATATATATTGAAAAGAAGTCATGGGTTCAATTTCAAGGTTGAGCAAAATGTCCCTCAAGAGTAATGTTTTATCTCTGAGTGAGTTTACGGTGGAATCCCTAGTTTTATCCCAAAGGTCGGGTAAATTGGGAATAACATAAACACATCAATGCCACTTATCCACATATGCACCTTTGGTCCTATCGCTGATAACACTCTAAATGATCCCCTTTGTTTTAGGCATGAAGACCTAGGTGTCTGTTTTCCCAGAAATCAAACTAAAGCATGGACTGGGTGAATGTTATCATTTTCCTTTAGACTATTAGAAATGAGCTCAAACCAAAAGAACTGCTGCATTTCAACAAAGGAACTATGAATAGCTTGCCAGGACAACTTTGGGTTGTCAGGACAAATTTAAATGCACATAATTTAGTTGTATTTGTCATAGGTTTTCAATAAAAAAATAGTGCTGTTGCTAATCAAAATTTTAAGCAGGTCTTGATTGGTACAGTATGGTGAAATAATGGAAGAGAAGCAGCATGCAGCATACTGCTTTGTTCATCCGATCTGTACTATCATTCTGACTGTTTGAATTTTTAAACTATGACCGTATAACATCATTAAGCACATTTGGCAATTTGAATAAAATTAGGTTAAGTAAAAATGTAACAGCATGAAAATGTCGTCACTGAGTTTGAAAGTACTTATGTTTAAATAGCATCATTCAACAACCTTACTACAATCCAGAACCAATCCTCTTAAGTGGTTATGAGTCATAATGATACCTTTGCTTTGAGCCAGTGACTTTAAAAAGCCTTATGCCTGCAATGAGACATGTCTAAACACCCTAATTGCGCTTATCAAAAAAAGACATCAGTCTTCCATAAACATCCTCAGGTGCACTCAAAATGTGCTCTTTAAGATAGATTAGGATAGGTTGAAAGTTTCTCATGCTGATGACAACAGCAGTGTTGCTGTCTGTTATCGTGCTATGACCAAAGGCCATTGCAGTCAGTTATATAAATGACACATGGCATGCAGAGCTTCAGTGGTAAAAATACAATGTGGAGGTAATAAAACTTATAACATGGATTAATAGTAAAACTACATGGAATATGAAATGGAATTTTTAAGACCTCGGGTGACAGCAGGAATTGTTAATATTTTATATTTTTTATTTGTGACATTTAAGCGATATTTATCATATTTTGTAAATCAAGAGAAATTCTATTTTTTTCCAGCACTGATAATGTGATTACTGATGAATTAAACTTTATTTAATAGATTTCTATGACCACTGTATTTATAGGTCTTCATTTCTATTTTAGTTCAAGTGAGTACTAATGTAACACATTACGTTTACATTTAGTCACTTAGCGGACGCTTTTATCCAAAGCAAACATATAACACATAACAGGCTTCTTCAGTTGCTGTATCTCTTGTTTGACTCAGAACGTCATATTTGTTCTTTAAAGCAGCCCCGTTCTTTAAACTCCTTGCTGCTAATACTTAAATTTGGGCTAACATCAAAAACAACTCAACCCTTGCCTTGCATGGGCTTGTTTTTTGGAACTCTGATTACATGTAAATGAATTGAAGGCCACCAGCCTTTATATCCCCTCTTCACCCCACAGGCTTCAGTGACCTCTCAGAGCCGCCTTTCCCCACCCCCGGTGTGCAGACGACCCCTCCCTGGCCCACTGCAGGAGGACAACAGCTCTGATGGCACACTGGGAGAAGCTAAGGAGAAAAAAAAAGCCGATTAAGAAGACAATGCATTTCACAATAATCACCTGATCTAGCTTCCTTCCCCCACACTCCAAACAAGCTCCTCGTTGCCTGCCATTCTGCTGCACTCTCGCAGAGGTCAGCGAGAGAGCTCATTTAAATATAGATGCGTTTATCTATTTGTCAGACTTATGGCCTGTCAGGTTGGGACACCGCTGTTGGACAAGGTGATTTCTGCTGGTTCTCAATATTACTGGTAGTTAGGAATAACAGCTTTTTACTGATCTCAGAGGAGCAGAGCAGCCATGTGCCTGAGGATACAGATGAATGATGGTACTGTGTCCTGTCACAAACACATTATTTATCTCACTTCCCAGCTGTTTAATAAACACACGAGATCTCAGTTCTGATGAAACTCGTAAATGTTAACTTTGAACACTTACTAGTACATAACTCTAATGTTACATATATGAGTACAAACTTACAGTTAAAGGTGGACTGCTGTTTGAGTTTGCGTCTATTAGATTTACACACCTAAGTTCTCCATATCTTTCCTCCATTTCCTCTCATTAAGTTTATGACTCCTGGAGACTTGTTTGAAGAATTAATGAAGGACTACAGGCTGCTATAGAGGAGAATGGAGCTGAAACTCCACATGAATATCTATCGCTCTTTCTATCCTGGTCTGCTCCTTTTTAGCATAAACACAAACATAAACCCACTCACATATGCTTGTGCCTTTAGAAGGGTTCCTCAGGAGAGGCTGGTTTTGTACTAACAATGGCTTTTGAATGATTTTGTGCAACCAGAAGGCTGTAATTAGAGACTGAAATGCAGCCTCAACACAAGAAAAGTGATAAGGCAAAATCAAGCTACAACAAGGCATGGCATCTCAAGCTCTACCAAGATAGATTCCACAGGCCAACGACACACAGTAGTAATCTAAAAACCATTTGGCATTCATAGTCCACATTGTGGTAAAGAAAAGACGTTGGGAGGTGAACCCCAAACATTATTACTTTTCCATAATTCATTCTATGCGCATATATTAAAACAAATGACCTTTTAACTAGATGAACAACATGATAAGTTGCACATGCAAATCTTGTTATTATTTTATATAAAAATAAATTATATATATAATTTTAGATCTACTTTGATAAATATCTATCAAATAAAGAAAGAAGAATAAAGAAAGATGAGACAATTTATTGGTTTTGCAATTAATCGCGATTAAAAATGCTACAATTAATAACATGTAAGACCTCTCAACATCTTCATGATGTCATGCATAATAAAAATATGTATTATGCTGGTAGCCGGAACTTGCACATAAGTTCCACTTGCAGTACGCTTTTCTGTTTACTTTGTCCTTACAGAAAAAACCTAGTTTTCTTTCAAATGGATACAGTGATGTACTTTAAGGGACACAGATGTTTTCTTTTACTTGACTTTATTTTTTGTGTTAATATTTAACATTGTCTATATTCAATAACAAAATATTATTTTGTATTTACCGCAGACAAATAATAAAATAAGAAACGGCATTGTTCCTGTGATTTCTGGCTCTTTTAAGTAAAGTTAATTATTGTAATTATTGTATAAATGTAATAATCCTGTAATCATGAATATTTCTTACACAATAATCGTAGCATTACGGTCTTTAATAGTCTTATCCCTACTGGTACTATTTAATGAGATGTCAGTGAAATGATGATTTGGATAACCCATAACTCATTGTCCCCATTTTATTCTCTTGTCCGTACCAGATAGTATGTGTCCCAATTAAAACCAATGGACTGTGCACTATACATATATGTCAGTATTCTCTTCCTAAGTAAGGTTTATAGACTGATTATAAATTGTCATGTAATTAATGGATGTATGTTCATCCAGCTCAATTTACACTTAAAAAAACCATCGAAGTTTTGTACTCAATAAATAGTTTTTAATAATGTGGTGATGTCACACAAAATTGTTTTTTTTTTAAATCTGCCTACGCCTTATTGCATAGGACTGGTATTTGACAAAGAAAGTCAAATATGTAACCAAGATTATTGCAGTCTGTGGTAAAAGACAAATGTATTCTGTAGCTTCTGATGTGTCATCATAAGTCCATTAATAAACATTTACCAATTTACAGTCCTTCAAAAACAAATTATTTTAATACTTTTGAGTTAATGTTTAAGGTCTTTATTCTTTCTTCAATTTTATGCAAAGGCTTAAAAATTGTGTTAAAAACTAAAACAAGAAAAATACCAGGCACCATGTAGGTAGGTTATTTGTTTAATTCTCAGAGAATGTTTTTTTCTTTAGTCTGCATTTTTGTGCTTGTAATAGCGGATGCATGTAATAAGAGAGCAATTATGGTTAAAACCACAAAACGAAAACCACTGTTTATCCACTGGCAAAACATTTATTGAAGTTTGAACTACTCCTGAACTTTTTTTTTCAAATTATAAAGTACTAAACAATCTTCCCTCATGTGTACTGTACAGTCTTTACTGTAGTTTTCTGTTTTAAAATTCATTCATTCATTACCTCCCGCTTTATCATCTATTAGGGTCGTGGTGGGGTTCCCCATGCCCATCCAGGGGAGAACGTTTCAGGCGCTGGGCAGATAGACCCAGGGCAGGGCACCAATCCATCGCTTGGCACACACTCACTCACACACGCGCACACACACACACACTCTATATGGGGCAATTTGGAGAATTCAATTGACTTGATCCATGTTTTTGGACTGTGGGAGGAAACCCACACGGAAACGGGGAAAACATGAAAACTCCACCCAGATGGGGATTCGAACCGGGAATCCCTAGCGCTGAGAAGCGTACGTGCCTCTCTGTTTTAAAATAATGACATAAAATATGACATAAATAATATAACATAAAAGGTCAGTGTGTTTTAGTTATTCTAATGCTGGTTCCATTAGTAATAAACTGAATTGAACATTGTATTTAGTCTAAGAGCCTTACATTTAAAATGATGCTTCATGCTGTGTGAACTTTTTATGTAGTTTTAATCAATAAAGTCCAAACATAAAACATCAGTCTGGATAAAATGCTTGTTTACTAAAAGCAACATTCCAAGCCCTAAATATACCAAATGTCTAATAAAAGACAATTCCGGCTCCTCTGCTTGGCTGCAGTGATGTTAATATACAGCTACCTGTTTTGAGAGGCAGACATGTTTTAGATCACTGTGCTCTAGTCTGAACAAAGTCAAATAATGTGTTGCTCAATATGTCTGAAAGGAGCAGAGCCAGCGTGAGAACGTCAAAAATTCATGTCATGAAAACACTCATTGTCACGACACATACTGTTGTCAGTTTGTAAAGCAGGCTTAATTCTGGAACAGTCTGAAATTCTGAAACATATTATTTCTAGTGGATCCCTACATATTCTCTTTTTGCTAATGCTAAAAAAATAAATAGGCTGCAAAATCAAATGCATTGTCAGATTAAGATACTTATTTTAATTAAATAATCAATACTGCTATAACATGTTTTTATAAAGAGAAAATGTATAATGCTTCATTTAAATTTTTGTACAAGCGGTATATCCTATTTTAATTGTTTGCAAGTTTGCATGTTCTCCTTCTGTCTGGTTGAATCCCCTCAGTGAGCCCCAGTTTCCTCCCACAGTTTAAAAACATGAGAGATAATGAACTGGTGAACTGGAGATAATGAATTGCCCTGAGTGTGTGCATACAAATAAATCTTAAATATTTCAAAATCCTACATTTCAGGTGATAGAACTGGCAGACATTTTTTTTTTGCATTTGGGTGTGTTCAGATTGTTAATCATGCAACAACTTTGACCATAGGAGGGGCGCTGTATGAATGTAGTGTTGATGAAAATAATGATAGTAATAATGGTTATTGTTCTTGTTGTTTTTATTATTATTCAGTATCTGTAAATCACTTCCAAACATGTTTTTTGGCTGTGGGAGAAAAACAAAGGAAACATAAGCATGGGAAGAACATATTAAACCCACAAAGAAGGAACCTTATCATTAGTGCCCAGAAACCAAACCCTTATTGATGAGACAAGAAGGCAGAAGCAGTTGCCTGATTTGATTTCATGCAGTGTGTTTATGATATCATTTTAAATCCAAATGCTTTTCATGTGTCATTATATACTGATTTTCCATGTTTAAATAAATCACAATTTTTTTTTTTACATCATATATACGATATATCGATCATATATAAGCCCCGTCTAACATTTTATCCAAGAACTACTTGTATTTTTTAGGCAGACTTTCATTCATTAAGAAGGATGTCTATATTCAAACATATGTCTTGCTTTTCACAAAGGACTAACCAAATATATTAAGTTTTAAATATTTTATTTTAAAAATCAGCATTGTCTGTGAATTACATTTACATAGCCCTTGCCCTGTAGATGCATTACAGCCAAAACTATAATCATAATAAATATGGCTAGAGAAAATTACACAATGAAACTTGTAGAGTTGCTACTCAATTTACATCAAAGAGTTCATTTAAAGGGATTCTGAAAGTGCAGGGTGGTGAGTTCATGGAGTATATTCACTCCTAGTGAAATAACTCTTTGACATGACTCAACATTTTATGCAGAGTAAGTGAGCTTTACTTAGGCACTTGGATTGCGTGAATACTGAGAGCATTCAATTACATTGTCTGCATCCCATGTAAACCCCAGCCCCTTAAAGTTTCTCACACTGTCGTCATAAGTTTTAGTGAGCCAGATCGGAAACGTAAGATCTTCTTCTTTAAGTTATGTGAGGCTTTGATTTTCACAAAAGCCTTGGCCTGTGCTGAAGACATTTCATGTGATGTCTGACTACACTGAGGCCAGTTTACACCGCTGCTGCACTCAGAGTCACTGCTAGCACTGCTTTCTTCAAGTTCAGCCTCACTAGCACTGGATTCACTGTCACCAAAACAATTGGTGGTGTAGTTACTCCGTTCATCTTCACTTGTGTCTAAAATGGTGGAATGAAAAAGAGATGCACACTCAGCAGAATATTCGGAGTCACTTCCCACGTATGCATAGGGACTTGCAATGAGTGCATTGGAAGGGAGGTACATCTGGCCTAGCACCTCTTTTTTATGTCTACGGTAAGCTTTTCTGAAGGCTTGCTCATAATGTGCCTCAGGTATCCCCTTCAGCCTACGATGGTAATCACTGCGCTTGTACTTGGGTTTGGCAAGCACAGCTTCATGATGTCTGTGATGGCTATGATGCCTTTGGGAAGACAACCTGCCTGTTGGGGTGGTGTGTTTCTCCAGGACTCGACCTTCAGGAATTGGGACTGGGATCTTTTTGATTTTGCAAGATGTCCTTTTTGAGTTTTTTTGAGAAAATGTCATGTCTTCTGTTGGCCTAGATCGCCTAGATCCTCTGCGGATTCTGTCTCGGCTTGCTTCTGAAACCAGCTCACCTGAATGATTCCTATGTTTGGTGCTGCTGGTGTTTTTAGATTTTACAACCTTGATATTTCTGTTGCCACCTTTGCGAAGTTGTACATTCTGCTCTTGACTTGGGATATGTTGTCCACTGACCAAAGGCCCCCTTTCGTCCCGGCTGTAAGATGTGGAGCCTAGGTTAGGCAGTTCTTGGACTGGCTGTTCTTGTTTAGAAGAGCAGGCAATTAAAGTCTGGATCTTTAGAGTTCTATTGGGTGTGCCTGTTTTAACCATTTGGGATGATTTACTATCCTCTGTGGCAGGATAATAAGAATGATTCTTAAGTTTCGGTGAAGATACTGCATTAGGGTTGCCCAGCTCCTGGCTTTTGATTGCTTCGCCAGCTTTCTTCTTTAGGAGGGTATTAGTTTGAATGTCATTTTTTACTTGGTACCCATTTGGTGGGTGGTTTTGTGAGTATGATGCTCCATTATCTAAGGGTTCATCTTTGGACTCAGCTGACCACTGCCTTTGAGGTGATGCCGTTCCTGACCCAGTACTAGAAGCTGTTGCCACATATAAACATGTCTGCCAGTTGGAAGTGAGTTCAGGATTCCATGGCTGACTCTGTCCAACATTTGAAGGCCTCAAACAAAGGCTTCCTTGTCGTAATATACTTTTGGAGGGGTCTGTGTTTAGACTTGTCCTAGGTTTATTGGTCCTTATTGGTTGTGTTCTTTTTTGAAGTAAACCAAATATATAGTTATCCAGTCTTTTATTGGGAGGAGCTTGAGGGACTGACCAAGATGCATTCTGGGGTATGAGGGGATGCTCATGCTTTTGCTCATTTTCAACATGCAGTTTTCCAGATTTAAAAATGTCTGTATCATCCTTCAGATGGCTGGACATAGTCTGGAAGAAAATTGGGCTCTGGACAGCAACAGCATGAAGAGGGCTTGGATAGCGGTACACGTCATTTCCATTTTTCGCTATGAGGTCACAGTGGTACTTTGACAAGCTGTCACAGGTCCCATCTGGAGAAGGAGGGCAGGGTACAGACAATGACCGGCAGACTGTTCCAGAACTGGAGTCCTCACACTGCTCTTCACATTCTACACACACACCCAGCTCGTCTGCAGACGGGATCAGAGACAATTAGCAATACAGAAGAGATTAGCAGTTATCTTTAAGATTATTTAAGCAGTTATCCGCCACAAAAAAACTATTTACTTCTCCATCTAAACAAAGTGTTAATATGATTGTTTCCACAGGCGTGGTCTTAAGGCTGTGTAAACTGTTGGGCATAGTGGGAGGTTGATTAGCTTTGGTGTGCAAATGAGCCTTTTGTCTTGTTTTACCTAATCAGAGGTGTGGTATTTCCAGAAATCAGTTTCTATCTCCAGTGTTTAAGACTCTAGTCATTTGTCTTCCCTCCTATATATACAGTGTACTAGGTGTCATTTTCTTGGAAGGCTTTTAACTAATTATTATACTAAAATAAAAAAGGACATACTTCAATGGTAGAATGTTTGTACCCTCTTTATTACAACACTTCTTAGGGCGTAAACAGAATTAGTATTTAAAGTGGATTCATGTTTACACAGACAGCAAAGTACATATTGTTCTAGTCAAGCATCCCTTAAATGACAGACAGTAAAGTTATGAGTAAATATCACAGAATATTGTAGACTCTCACCTGCAAACTTAAGCCTTCCCTCAGAGCTGCACAGAGAGGTGTCGAGAGGGGCACAAAGACAGGAGGTGGAACGACAGCTGGACAAACACTCACTAAAGACCGAGTTGGAGGAATTAGAGAGGGAGCCTGAAGTACCATCACTTAACTCATAAAATCCTAAAAGAAAGAGACAGTGATTAAATTCATCTAGTTGGATCCATTCAAATTAATTTACCTAAAAAAATAAATAGTCCTAATCACTTAATACAAGTAACTTGCAGACCAACAGTATGCGACCTAACAGTTCCAATGGTAGCTTACATAAAAAGCTCAAAGCTAAAGCAGCTAATGTTGAATTTGGGACACCATTAATCTTGCTGGCTATTAGGGGCACAAACTTTAAAACAATATTGACATTCAGCAGAAACCAAGCACATGTGCATTCAATTTCTACTTTATATAAACATCTTGCAACAAAAGTGTAGTCAGCTGCAATAGAATGACATTTTGTATCTGGAATGTAAACCAAAACAGCTGGGTAGGTGGGTAGCATAGGGTGCAGATTGTTCATATTAGTGAATTAGTGCTTTAAACAAGGTGGCTAAGCATTCTCCAACAGCGATTATGCCGGGAAGATTCCCACGCAACAACAAACTTTTTATGTTCACAAAGCAGGTTTGGTACGTACAGAATTATATAACATCACTAAATCCTTTATTACAGCTTTGTGAGGTAACAGAAGTAAGGGACAAAACTCAGACTGATATTTCACATTTTATTTTCTTATTATTTGTATTTGTACCTAACTTAAGCACTCAGCACCCACCTGAACTGGGCCGACTGTCAGTCTCCAAATGTTCTTCCACGGTCTCTGTGTCCAGTCGCAGATCACTGATTTGTCTGTCTAGTTCCTGAAGCTGACTAATTAGTCCAGCATCTCTCCGCCGAAGACAGTTCTGCAGGAGAGTAACAATTTGTTGAGGTCAGCACAACATCTCTGCTGCAACATGGTGAAAAGTCAACATTGCTGCAGACAATACAATAGAGGCATTACTGGAATTCAGTCATCATTTGTTTTCAAGTAGGTTAAGCTAAGCTGTCTCAGTTTTCTGGTATTCAGGTCCATTTCCCACAGCAATCTAGGTGCTGGCAGCAGGGGGGTTCAGATCAGACAAGTCTAATGGATTAAATTAGAGTGTCTGGTGGGGGAGAATCATTTGGCTTAGGTATGTCACTTATTTGGCACTGGCTGTCTTTGACAACACCCAGATCGAATGTTACATTCCAAATTAAATGTGGCCAAATGGTCCACCATGGGAAAATGCATTAATGCAAAACAACTCCAAATGCCTCCCAATCAGTGCTGTGTTATCTGCTGTACTGTTAAACTGCTGTATGCTGACAGGAGCATTAGATTCCAGTGCTATATAGAGCAGAGGAATGGCGCTGGCTCTGCGGCAGTTGAGGAGGCAGTAAAAACCTGTGCTCCTGACAGGCAGGCTCTCTGTGATTTATGAGCTCTGGTTTCTCAGAATGTCAGGCTGTGGAGACCATTTTTACACAGGGCACCATTTGCAGAATGAGACAACAGCTATTTTGAAATGGCACAAGTTGAACCCCAAGCCCTTGATAACATAGGGTCTCTGTTGGTTTAAAGATTCTGGTTGAGTAGTTTTCCAATATGCTATAGCAACATATTATAGACTTTCAGCCCTGAAATATTTTTCACACCGAGCCATGCTGTGATTCAGCCTGGTTACATGCTGTAAATGTGCTAGCATTACATAATTACTCTGTTACACGGAAAGGATGTGTCTGAGGGCAGACAGTAAAGTTTAATCATGAGCAGCCAGGTCGGTTTTAAACTCAGCAGGGTGCAGTGCAACAAAACTTCATTTCGGCCACTTGGTCTATTGTACCTCATCAGTGAACCTCACTAAGAGGACTAGACCCCCTCGAAGAACTGAGGAGTAGACTTAGAGCAATCAGGAAGTTCCATTTAAATAACATTACATCGCTTTAAATCGCCATCCTGTCATTCTAATGCTCGCTCGAGGGAATTAGTCCGGGTTTCCTTCTCAACGGCAACAAGACAATGTCTCTCCGTTTCCGAATCTTAGACTAGTAAAGCAGATTAACATTTGTATTAAAAAGGTACTAGGTACGACTAAACTGAGAGTACAAGTTACGCACAACTGTAGGCTATGAATAGTCTTTGTTCTGGACGTAGTTACTCCAGGTTCTCGCACCGTCTTAAACTGCTGCTCCAACACAACCAGAGGACCCCTGCCTCCTGCCGTCAGTCGAAAGGTAAATGGCTTAAAATGTATCGAGAAGATACACGTAAGTCGTGTGTGTGTATGTATGCACATACACACACACACACACACATATATATATATATATATATATATATATATATATATATATATATATATATATATATATATATATATATATATATATATATATACACACACACACACACACACACATATATATATATATATATATATATATATATATATATATATATATATATATATATATATATATATATATATATATATGGGGCTTATTGGTTAGCACGTTCTCCTCTCAACACTAGGAATTCCCGGTTCGAATCCCCATCTGGGTGGAGTTTCAATGTTCTTCCCGTGTCCGCGTGGGTTTCCTCCGAGTTCTCCGGTTTCCTCCCACAGTCCAAGGACATGGATCAAGTCAATTGAGTTCCCCAAATTGCCCCATATAGAGTGTGTTTGTGTGAGTGACTGTGTGCCCAGCGATAGATTGGCGCCCTGTCCTGGGTGTATTCGCCCAGCGCCCGAGACGTTCTCCCCTGGATGGGCATGGGGAGCCCCACTACGAGCCTAATATAGGATAAAGCGGAAGATAATGAATGAATGAAAGGATATATATAATGGATGTATGTGTGTTCAGTTTAATTGTGCACATTTTAAAAGCATGCACGAAAATTGCATTAGATCAAACCACACAGGTGGTGATGTGACACCCAAAGCTGCGGCGTGTTGCTGCAGTTTAAATGACTTACCAGCTGTTTTCTCAGCAGCAAAATGTTCTCCTCCAAAAGTTTCTCTTCGTGGTTTAGATAGCTGTCCTCAGCCGCAGAACATGACCGGTTGTCCTCCTCCTGACTTGAAAGGAAATTCTCCTGATAATTCAGCGCGTTGCGGACGAGCAGCTCCTGCCTCTGCTTCAGATAGTCCAGCTCCGCCAGCCCCGCCAGCGTGGCCTCCAGCCTCTCCCGGGCTCGGTGGCGCTCCGGCTCGGCGTCCCCGCGCTCTCTGGAGCGGCTTTCGTAATCCTTGTCCCGCATGCCGGCGCACTCCCGGGCCATAAACAGCTCTGCAAGCGCAGCCGTGCTCGGCTTCATCTCCATCCACTTTAACTGTTGCATTTAAAACCATGCAAACCCGCGATACTCAAACTGCAACCCGGCTGCACAGATGTCCTACATTTAATGACATGGTACCACAAATTGAAAAAACAAAAAAACAAAAAAATAAATACATATATTCCCTTTTTTCACAAAAAAGTAACAATAAAAAAAAACAACGATCCTAAAATAATCTCTCGATTAAAACGCTATTACAGTTATCCCAAATTGCAAAGAACAAATAAATATCCACTTTTTGCAGAACGAGAGAACGAATAATGAGAGAAATGTAGAGAGCCAGAGAACGCGCGCCTGTCGCTGTGAGCGCGTGCGTCTGTATAACGGAGCTGCGCTCAGTCAGGCCGGAGTGAAGGAGCGGCGCCCTATGGACGCACTGCTGCGGGGAGGTCCTAGTGCCCGCCTCCAACTCACACCTATCACATCCTCCTCCCTCCCCATCACAGCGTGCAGAAATGCCAAGCACAGAATTCAACACAAAATCAAAAAGAAACTTATTTAGACGGCTGTTTGTCAGAACTCAATGGTTGATTTTCACTATAACTTCTGATGGCCCCACTACACCTTAGCTAGGAATCAAAATTCTTTATTTGCCTTAAAAAAATTTTTTATTTTTTTTTATTTTGAGCATCTTACTTCCATTTTTAAAAGAATATAACAGCTACAGAGTACAGAGTACAACATAATGTCGTTTTCTCCACCCATTTACCATTTTAAAACTATTTACCGTTTATTTAAAGACAATAAGAACGGCAGTAAATGAAAATAACAGGAAGGATTTCTGCCCTCTACTGTTTTAGAAATGATGAATTGGCATTCATTATAGTACTTAAATTTGGTCCTGCACTGTCCAGGTTAGATGCGCACATGTCAATATTATTTTCTGTTCATACTCAAAGGTCTGTATATGTATGCAAACATATATAGTTTTATATATCTTGTTTTTTTATCAAAAGAGAAAGAATTTCAAATGTAGACAGTATCATGAGCAGATCATTAAAACCACTTGAAATTTTATAATAGACAGCAGTCCCACTGAGTAATTTAGCCCTTTAAATGAAACATTATATAAAAATATGTAAATATGTAAAATAAATAAAAACATTTTAACAAACAAAAATAAAACTGGAAGCATAACAAACAATGCTATACTTTTTCCAAACAACTAGCCTAATGTACATTTTATATTAAACATAATAACATATTTTCTCTCTTCAAAACAATAGTCTTGAATTGCAAAGAATAGCAGCAACAGTAAATGAAATTGCATAATTTTAAAGGAAATAAAAACATTTTTATTATTAAATTTCTTATAAATGCTTAATTTTATATGTTGATTACTTATGCAATCCTCTTATGCAATCCTATTTTCCTTGTTATTTTGCACTATATTCTACATTTAAATGTATTAATTTAGCAGATGCTTTAATCCAAAGCGACTATTCTGTGCAATAGAACTATCCAAGATCCTAATCTTACTTCAATTTGCTCCTTACAGATGATCAGCTACAGCAACTGCTGCCTTAAAATATAAAACACACTTAATATATCACATTTAATAATACATTCAATGTTCAACCATAACAAGTATTAGCAATTTGACATTCACATTTTGGTCTAAAGAAGGCATATGCAAATATGAATGCAAATTATAAGAGAAAAAGCCTCTGGCATTTCTAGTTTTGTGACTATGGATTGAAATAATTTAAAATCCTTCAAAATCACTGAAGGAAAGACAATGCAGCTTGGTAGCTAATTAAAACCAGACACATTTGAAAAAGCCTCTGTCTATCAAATCCAGAAAGTAACGCTCATGGGTCTGTTTGATTTTCAGCCAGGCATGCAGTAAATAGATGCTGTTAAAAAAATGAAGGGGGTGGGGGGGGGGGGGGGGGGGGGGGGGGGGGGGGGGGGGGGGGGGGGGGGGGGGGGGGGGGGGGGGGGGGGGGGGGGGGGGGGGGGGGGGGGGGGGGGGGGGCTCTCTCTCTCTCTCTCTCTCTCTCTCTCTCTCTCTCTCTCTCTCTCTCTCTCTCTCTCTCTCTCTCTCTCTCTCTCTCTCTCACACACACACACACACACACACACACACGTGTGCCATTTTCGGATACAAGTTCCGTAAGCAGCATTATGTGGGAGTCATGTGCCTTCAGGCTGGGTCTGTGACACTTGGAGCAGGAAGTGACCCAAGGTAAACACAATCTATAGTTGGATCAAAGCAAGGGCCTTTTCTGACATTTTAATCAAATCGCTGAAACAAACAGGATATGCAAGTTCCGACTGGCATCAGAGCGCCAGTGTTAGGTTTCTGCCCACATTTAGGCATTTAGTGTCCTCATTTAAGGTTAAAGCCTAAAATAACAGTGACTTCAAAGCATTAAGTAGAACACTACTAAGTTTTAGCTTAAACCTTTCCAAAGAAATGTCCAAATTAGGGAAAAAGATAACTAAATTAATTACAGTCATTAAGCAACATCATGGGTAGGCTCGCCAGCCCAGGCACATAGATATACACATAAATGCATACATACACATAGTGGTTATTTAGTATGACTATTTGACTAACATAATCATAAACTGTTAGAAGTAACTAAAGCTTCAACCATGAATCAAACTCTGTATGCCACAAAGCAACATCAAGAAGGCCCACTATGCCAATGTAATTGAACAAATAAAAAATAAATAAAACAAATTCATAAACATAGTATAAAATGTGAATTGGCTTAAATTCCAAAGTCCACAAAATCTAATGTTTCCCTTTGTGTTCCTTTTTATATAATCACTAAAGGAAATATAGCATGCATGCTGCCAAGTTTGAGGATTGTGTTAAAACTCTTGCAAGTGTGAGAAATTTTGCTTTCTGGAATGACGTAGAGGTGATTTTTATCATGCTCTTGATTTACAAGTCAGTTTATAGGGTTTCTCTAGCTTACAGTAAATAACCTGTGCTAACAGAAGAGTCGCCTTGAGATGCTGTAATTTAAAAGAAGGAGAAAAAAAATAACTATTTGAACAAAAGTGTTCTGACTTTATTCAAACATAATTGACTGCAATTTTAAAGCTGCTGTTTTCGAGATACTTTATATGCATGACATGATTTAGAATAAAAGCTTGCTTAACCAGCAGACCAGGGTGTGCATTTTTAGCCTTCAACTAAAAGCCATTAAACAAATACACGTAAATCCTTACACGCCTCATTTCTTCATCAAACCATATATAGCTGTGGTTTGCCAGTAAAATAATGGCTGATGGAGTCTCAGCGCAGGAGGATTTCCACAATCTGAGTCTATAATTTAATGTACCTTTCCAATGATTTCTAGTTCAGTTAACAAGTAAACAGCATTAACTGTGTTTGGAATGGTTTACCTGTTACATTCACTACATAGAATTTACTACATAGTAAACTGAAAAGTAACTTTATAACTGTACCTTTATAAGTAACTTTATAACTGTATATTTTATGTTTATACATTTATGATATTTTTTCTGTTCTATTAATTAGGCAACAAACTTTTTGTTGGTGAGAAACATAAAGGTTAGTTGAAATAATAAGATACAAATAAGTGCCAATTGTCCTCATATGTATTAAAAAAAAACCTCTTCAGCAAATCTATTTTATTCTTAACTGACAGACACAACCCACACAGACAAGAGGAGAACATGTAAAATTTGCCCTGCACTACATTTTTAATTACAACCAGAATGATAAACAGACCCCTCCTGGCTTTCGAACTATATTTGGGTCAAGCATAATTTTGTGCTAGAGTCTATGAACAAAGGCAAAAGGAAACAGAATAAATCTTAGATTTTAAAGTCAAGGCTTTTGGTACTTTAGTGGGACATTTGAGGTACAGTTTCAGAAAAGATCATTGTGTTTAGATCTGAACTGAATCCCATATTGTGCTTTGAACACAAAGATTTGCACAGTGGGTGTGAAGACTGAATCAATCTCAGCTTTGTGATTGTAATGTGAAAGGCATGGTGATTCTTTTCAGCACACAGTGTGAAAGGCAATATTATGTTCTCCCACCAGCATCATGTGCAGAATAGAATACAAGCCTAGATTTTTGGTTTTCAAAATTTCTATCATTTTACAATGTATTTAATATTATTCACTACTTTACTATTTAGCATCAGTACTGCTAAGTCAAAGCGCTATTTATCTTTTGAAAGACATTAAGGGTTGGAGCTTTAATGAGTCCCTATCATCCATGGGACATAAAATACCTTTAAATAATGATACTCTAGACACTCATTTTCCTTTCTTTACATTCCCAATGTTCCTCTGATTACCGAGTCATTGCACGTTAGGGTGATAATTTACTAGCATTAATAATCAGACACAGTTCTCTCCCACTAATTAACAACTCTCTCATGGTCCAGCCTGGAAAATTTGACCAAATTTGTGGTACATCCTGGTTGCATTGCTACCATTACAGCTGATGTTTTCTCACATATGTGTTACAGAATCCTAATTATAATGGTACAGATTGTTTTCGTAATAAATAAACAAATGTCACAAAAATAAGCAAAATATGATATAATACACATACTAACATTACAAAAAAAACAATGATAAAAAACGTTGAGTTTATAGGGTTCTATAATCAGAGGCACAGAATACAATAACTCGGTACATAATAGATACACTCAGAAGATCTATTGCAGTTATTTAGGGTGTATGCATATAGTATCTGCATTTGACCTGTTCTTGTGTATGAGAGGAATTCAAGGAAATTGTAAAAATTAACCTTTATTTTGTTACTGTGTTGAGAATATTAAAGAATATTGTTTAATAATATTCCAAAGGGAACCTTTTCTGAAAATAAACCTAATATAGAGCAAGGATCACTCGAGCAAAGCTGCTTGTGATTACAGCACCCTTTCTTTGAGAGATTTAATCTTAAACACCAACACAACCTCTGACCATACAAATACATAATACAACCTTCTGAAATGCAGCAAGTCATGTCCTGTGTTTTCATTGTTTGTGATTAGACAAACCCCACTTCAAATTAGATGAAAGCACAAAATTACATAGCTCTCTGTTCAGTGGAAATGTTCTGAAAAGGATGGTGCTATGGATGGGTTAATAAGAAGTGATGTTTAAAAAAGGACCCATAATTTTAGTTACAGATACTGCACAGAACATGTTTCTGAGTCAGGTCCTGTGGATACCTCAACTGTCACAGTCTTGGTCATTAACAGTATTAATGGTTAGATGATGTGAGCCTGTACAATAGCAGCTGGCTCCTACCTTATTCTCTCTTTTAGGCACTTTATGCACATTTGGCCAGAAGTCTATATGCATAAGATAGTATGATTATACACATATATAAATTAAACATTTCTGGACCCATTAGTTGCACCATCATATTATATATACCGTATATATATATATATATATGTATGTATGTATGTATGTATGTATATATATATATATATATATATATATATATATATATATATGTATGCATGTATGCATGTATGTATGTATGTATGTTTTAGTGATTGAGTTGCTGAACTTTAAACTGCTCAGGGTTATGTTTTGGATCAGAATGTGGGAGGTAAAACATGACCCTACTGACATATTTCTTTATTGTTGTGGTGCTAAAGGCAGGAGCGGATAACAGAATTTTGAACATGGTAAACTAAACTTTTTTGTGTTACTATGTGATACTGAAAAAGTTACTGAAAAAGATACTGAACTAAAGACTATCACAATGATTTAAAATCTAGGTCTTTCATACTTTATGTTACATAAATAGTAAAACTTTGTATACAAACCAATATTCATATTTATATAAAAACAATATTCTCACAGTAAACAAACTAATTCTGAAAACATCATATACTGCATGTGTGGTATTTCCCACTGGGACAAAGTATATTGCCTGTTCTCTGACCCCACCTGCTATAAGACTATTAATTTGGGTAAGTATTCACATGTTGCAATCAAACCTAGACAGGAGGTTTCGCATGGACATGCCACACAATCATGACAATACAGCTGTAGTTTAACTGCATGGGAAACTGCCTGGGTGTGTCGTACCCTCACAGATTAAAATAGTTTTCACACTTGGCAGATCATTATCAGTTTCAGCGCTCCACCCTGGTAAAATGTGAAACTGGGACTTTGTTCTGGAAGCTGAGGCTGAATCTTACAGCTCACTGATCAATCCCCTCGTCTCTCACTCAAGATATTGCCTGGCAACCAGTGCGTAACAGCTTGGCCTCAGGGGGTGGAGCCTACGATCATCAACACTCTCTAGGGATAAATAGCTGGAAAATTAAGTGATCTGCCTAAATGTTTTTAAACAACAACTGCTGATCTCATTTCCCTCTTCATGTGAAAAACTCTTCTCTTGTATGTAAATCAAATTTCCACAGTCCAAGGATGCATATTGAATTTCCTCCCACATCTGATGAGTAAGCAGTTCCATCATTCGGCCCAGAACATTCTATAATGGAAAACCCAGCTCAATCATCTTTTTGAAGTGAAATGTTAAATGTAGACTAATACATTTCATTACACCACAAACTTCAGTAGCAGAGCTTCGAAACTAATCTTCGCCTTGCAATTATTCGTCTCTGGGTAATGGCAGGCTATAAATGGAAATTGGCTTGGTAATCTCTGGTATAATGCTTAAGATAAATTTATTTTAGGCCATCCAGAAGAAGTCAAATCAGAAAATCATCTACCATAAATAATCCAACTTCAGTCACCTTTTTAAATAATAGCTTTGACTGCATATGGATTTAATTACTTAAAATCAATTACATACGTCCAGAACATAAATCTATTTAGGTAATGAAGAAGAATAATGTATGTATCCAGTTTTTCTGTCAAACATTATTGTAAATGGTTAAATCTAAACATATTTTTAAACATGTATTCTATTGTGAGAAAGGCCATTTTTTTGCATTGCATTATATTTACCAGCTAGACTTTGTTTACATTGTGCTTTGTTTATCATGTTTACTTTTCTTTTTTTAATTCACTGATATATGCAGATCATTATTATAATTTGCTGATTGTGGTACATCAAATTGTTTAATTTTGAATTGTATACATATATTATAAACCTATTTATAATAACTAAACTATTTAACTAGTGCATTAAATAATTTATGAGAGAAGAAGAAGAGATGATGGTAAGTGACACAGGGTGCAATTGGAGCATAAAAAGAACATCAGTATTCATGATTTTAAAAATGGTAGTTGTAATTGTTGTTAAAAGCAATGTAATTTTCCACATTACGAAAAAAAGTATCAAGACACATTTAATTAGTAATTTTTCCCTTGTTTTCCTCATTGCCACAGGTGTATAAAATCAAATGTATTTTTGTCAATTTTATGCTCCCAGTTTTATGAGAAACTGTTTTGGCATTGTTTTTTCTTTTCTTCCAGCATGACCATCTTCCAGTGCAAAAAACAACTTGACAGGTCAGTACAGATCCCTAAATTCAATGCCCTCTTTTCTAACATCAGTGCATAATTCCAGAGACACAGGTGTTTTAGTGCGATTGTTCATGTTGTGTACATTTGGCTATTAGAAGCAGAACCATTTACATTATAGTCATCTTAACACAGAGCCTGACATTAAAATTTATTTTTTTTATTTATAGTTTATCATTGGATAATATGTTACACTATAAAATAGCAGAAATATAAAGTGCATTTTCTACTTATCTACTCAGTAATAATTTATGCACTTTGTAAAACTAAAGCTTTGAAGCACATTTTTAACTAATTAATCTTATAGCTGTTTAGGATCAAGTCCCAGAGGGTTATGAATGCTGTTGTCATAGCAACACTTTATTGTGGGTATTCCTGTCCACTCTGAATGGCTTATTCAGTCCAGTGATTTATTTGTAATTAAAAGACCTCCTTTTCATAATAGATGCTGCACTGTGTGGTTGTCTACTGGGTTTATTAAAAAAAGATACAGCTGGATTTAAATTCAAAACCACACAAAACTGGGACTTAATCCCCTAAAAATATCTACATCAAATGATTTGGAATCAAAGCAGTTACAGAGAAACAAATGAGTCTAGCTAATGATCCAGCACCATCATATAATTTATACAAATGTATTTGTGCAGACTACAATGCAAATAATACAACATATGTTTTACCGTACAACAGTCATAAACTTTTAAACCTATTAGTTTTTTTCTTTCTCTACATACATCTGTTTACTGTGGGGAGAACAAGTGTTAAAAATAGACCAAACTAGTCAGTTACACTTTGCTTTTTTTTTTCCTCTGCACTTCATTATTTACCCACAAAAATTTGTAAGTTATTACAAAAACACTCTGCCTTGGTTTGTTTGGATCCTTTAATCGTCCTAATTAAATGGCAATGCAGCTCCAAAGATAATTGTTGTGATTCGCCATTCTGTGAGCCAGATCAAACAAACCTCTGCGAAGTGAGACTGTATGATGATGAGTGAGCACCAGAATCAGCTTAAACACAGGGCTCTAAAAGTAACTGAAAGTAAAATATGGCTCCATTAGGGCTTAACTGTTTAAAGTAAGACAAACTGTGTGGCCTTTCTGCCTCTTTTGCTTTGCCCACAGTAGTACTAACACAAGTGAACAGGAGGATTTGCTAAAGCTGTGGTTTGGGACGAAAACCCCTTTACCAATCCTGGCCTGTTTTCAAGGTACATTATGTGAAAAATATGAGCCAGAAATGGAAAACCTTTGACTTTTATACTGCTGTAATTAAATGATGAATGCCCAGCTATATTTCACATGGATGGGGTACAGTGAAGCACTAATCAGAGCTGGATGACAGTATGATGGTGCTGGCCTGTTATTAAGACACTGCCCACTCTTTCCACCGGTACTCCTACTTAATGAGAAGTGTGAGTTTAAAGAGTTGTATTGCCTTTAAAAATGAAAAATGGATTTTAAGCAGAGCACCATTTTGCATTGATAGCTCTAGGATAGCATTTAGCACCACATATTTAACCAGAAAGCCTTATAGGTTAATAACAAGTTAATTATCCATAATGTTGAAAATGGAAACATATTTTAGTTTATTGAAATTAGTTTATTGAATTAATAAATCATCCTTAATTATCTTATATATGTATACTTTTTTGGGTAGCTTAAATGCACAGATAAGAGCATTGTACTGCTCAGTTCAAAATCCAGCGGCAGTCTTTTTGCTGTTGATGGTTTTCCATCAACAGCATGTTTAGCTTCTTAAGAGCTCTTTTTCTTGAGTAGTGGCAGTCTCGCCGGTCACAGAGCAAAATCTCATCATCTCTCTCATTTCTTATGCTATGTTGTCTCTTTCAAAATGTATCCACCAATGCCATTTTGCTGATGTGTATCCAACAATCAAAGAACGCACTTTAAATTGTGAAAAGCAGTATAACAAACAAACTTTCAAAAAATGTGAGCAGATACTTACATACTCTTGTAAAAATTCTTACCAGTAAGCTGGGAGGGGGCATACAAGTTTTTGTAGGTGTGAAGTGTATAATTTTAAACATTTAAAACTAAATAAAGCTAACAATAAATGGTACTAGCATTAAAATATGTCTTAAATAATATAATTTAAAAAATAGAATAACTGTTCATTATCCGAGTACGTTCAGTGCTTTAGAAAAGCTTTCTACATGACTACATAAAAGATATAAAATATATCTGGAAATATTTGGTATTCATGATAATACTGTTACATAGATCATAAAAGTTTTAAGACATTGAACTCAGTAACCATTTCATCAAATCATCCAGAATAGCAGAAGCAATATCCTTAAGTGAGGTAAAACACAGAAAGTGGAGAGAATGGAAACACTTCTACCTAGATCTACCTAGAGACTATAGACCGGTGGATATTTATTCTATTTTTGACAGTGAGCAGAAGAATAGCAGATCTAAATGGAATATAGTTTGACTAGAGAGCACTTAAATTGAAAGGACAACCCCTTTGTCTTGAGTCTACTCTGAAGGGCAAAACACCCAGGAACACAAAGCAGCACATTGTCTTCTATATATGTGAATGTTTCTGTTTACTCTCACACATTTGTACTTCTTGATATTTAATTGTATCATGATAAACTGAAAAATAATCTTTTCCCCCTCCTCAATCCTTTGTCTTGTGGATTTTTTAAACATTGGTACAGGACAGAAAACAAGCCAAAGGTATCTATATTTTTAAAAAGTACACCTCTTACATGCGGACTCCAGAGAGGCTGACTAACATAGGCAGCCCTTTTGATTTATTAAAAAATAAATAAATATATCAGTAATTTGGTTTTTGGTTAGACATTCTCTTAGTTTTAAGGTACAAAACATTGGCCAACCTTGGTAAATCATTTTGTATTGTTGTTTTTTTTGTATGTGTAGGTACAGTGTATGGAAAACAACACAAGATAATTACCAAGTATTGAGCAGAGAAACAGTCTGAGCCCTGTGGCAATTAAAGCATTGTCGATCTGTCCAGACAGGCAACAGAGCCTGCAGCAAAGCTTAATATCACTGTCTGATTAAAGCCACTAGGACAAAAACATTCACATTTGACTCCTAATTATCCGGTTCTCTAGATTCAGTTGTTCTATACTGTATGTGTTGCAATGCAGTTACTCCCCTTATTTAGACTACTTTTGTTTTTAACCCGTGCCCCACCTGTGTGTCTCGGGATTGGTGCTTACACATCTGAAGTAGCATGAGGTTACAGACAGAAACACCAAAACCCTTGCTTGCATTTTTGTTAGTACACAATATAGCAGAGCAAAACATTAACTCTGATATCATTCATTACAAAATGCACTAAACAAAATCATTGGGAACTTTATAAATTTCTAATAAATAAATTGATTTCTAATTGTGGTTAAAGATCTTCAGTCAACTTCCAAACAATGCATCACAATGTCAGCTCACACTATCCTTATTAAAACGGGATGCTATGGTAAAGACCCAGGAGGACTTCAATGTTAACACAGGGACATTAAACAGGGAAAAAGAAAAAAAAAAAAAAAAAAAAAAAAACTCTGGAACAATGTTCTGTGGAACATTTTGTTAAAGCTAATGTTTACTAAAGATAATTATTGTAACATTTAGGAGTCTATTGTAACATTTAAAAAATTGCCCTAGTGGTCAAGTAAGAAGGACATGGACAGAACACGGACTTAAACCATACTTTAAAAAGCAGACAGAGATGGTTGAAGACAAAGAACCAAAGAGCTCTGAAATAGTCAGCAATGAGTCCAGATCTAAATCCTGTAAAACGCCTCGAAAAAATCTGAAAACAGCAGTTGTAAGAAGCAAATATCAAATGTAAAACCCGGAGTTGTTGGCTAAAGAAGCCATTTAAATTTTTTTTGTAAAAAATGGTTTTAAAGGTTAAAGAAAAGTATTATTAAATATATTTATACTAAACACATTTTTTAAAAGTTTTTTCATAAAAAAATGTTTGATTAAATTATAAAAATAAATAATAACTAATAACATATAAATGTGTGTGTATTCATTGTGTCATTCTTCTTTACTTCTGAATTTGTCCCATTATGCCAAAGCCAGTAAATCAGCAACTAATAGAGCATTTATATATTCAGTAATTGAGTTTGATGGATGGTACCCAAACCTTCCTCGTCAGCTTCATCCATAAGCACCAAGCTCAGGGTCATTGTAAATATCAGGCTCTGACACAGATAAGAGGTCATTGTGAAAGTAAAACACTCTGCCAAAAACCTCTTTCTCAATACTCAGCTGTTAAAACAGCTGTGTGTCTGTGCTGATGTAGAGAGGGTGAGAATAAAAACTTACTTCCTCTCTCTCTTGCAATGCCTTCCTCTCTGAATCTGCCACAGAAGAGCTTGCCGGGGTTCACTGACCACACTACAGATATCTGGAGACAGCTGCTTTTTACCCATGGCTTTTGTTTTTATGACTGGAAAACGAGATACTGAGTATTTTAGTGCTAATATTGCCTTCGAATGAACAAATCAGTAGTTACATAGAATGTACATACATGTGTTTATCTTGAAAGTATTCGTGGTCTGAAATTTTTAAATATAGTTCTATATAAAAATGCACATAAAGAAACAAAAAGTGCAAAAACTTACAGTTTGTTAGTCTCCTTTACAAAGTTCTTTAATGGTCAGGCCTCATGAGTGGGTGGTGAAAGATTTTCAGCAATGCAGTGATACTGGTATAGTGCTGGCATTAGAGGATCAGCAGTGTTACTAGAGTTTTAATACATCTCAATGACACTGCTGAACTGAAAATAATCCATTAATCATCATATAGTCAGCCCTTGTAAGCACTGATTAATTATTAGAGGATAATTAACTTTGCACTAACAAATAAGCTACTGTACTCTCTTTTCTTTTACAATAAAAAGCAAAGCAATAAAGTAGTTTAAAATGTATATATTTTTAAGTTTCTTTAAAGTGCATTGTGATCAAGAACTGAGCCTAAGTTTGCAGCAGCACTGCTGTGTCTGCTCAATACACCACCACCATAGCAGTGTCACTGAAGTGTTGAGAATCAGCCACTTCCCAAAAAATAAGTGCTCATTGTTGGCCTTCAGGAGCCCAGATCACTACAGAACACAGTAAAGGAGACCAAATAAGAAAAGAAAGCTACAATAAGCATCTATATGTAAAGTACAAAGTGTGTCTTATAGTAAAAAAAAAAAGTCTTAAAAAGTGTAAATTCACAATGTAAAATAAAATAAAAAAAATCCAAAAATTATCCCATAAAAACAGATAGCATTATATTTTTACAATTGTTTTGCTCATTGACTGTTGTTTCTTTAGTTAAGGATCTTTTTTGCAAATCATCTGATCATAAGCTTCCTATATACTTTGCATGTCCAGCCAGAATATATATAATTTGAATATTACAACATCACTGATGACTAGATCTCTGATAAAGCAGAATGACCACATGCTAACACAGAAATTTTGAGCTGTGCTAAAAATACACAAATTTCTGTTGCATCTCTATATTCGAATAGTTGGTCTAGTTTAATCCTTCCCTTCATGCTGAATCATGTTAATAAAATGTATACTGTCTAACTACTGTCTAAGCTTGTCTCTGTTCTCACTAGACTCAAGCCTAGACTCTCAGCTGGAGCCAAGACAGGTTTAATCAATATTCTACCATGAGTAGAAAAAAGGCCGACATCCAGACGGACGCCACATCTGTCACGTATAGACGTAAAGTTCATAATTACAGAACATGCAGTAAAATTGAATATATTTGCTTGTTAGGCTGAGTTGTTGACATGCTCGGTGTGAGTCTTGATGCAGAACGAGGTATTGATAATGAATGGCTCCCAGCCAGTTTTTAGTCATCCCCTGCTGCTCACATTGCCTGCAAGCTTTCAATAAAACCAAAAGCCAAGTGAGCAGATGCCTCCTAAATACTAATTAACAATAGCTCAGTTGAAACCTCCCCTGTCTGAGCATGGTCATCAAATTTGCTGTATGTGTCCAAACAAAATAAACATCTTGTCTCTAAAACTTTAATAACCTTTTTAAGGGAAATGTGCTTATAGTTCCCTTAGGTGCACAAAAATGTGTTATCTGTTAGCTCATTATAATGTGTATAGGAAGCATTTTATGTACATACTTAATTAACATTGAAGAATACAGATGCTCCTCTATTCTGGCAGGAAAAGCATTAGACATTTAGTGTTACAATAAAATGAGATAATTAATTGTGAAGCAGTATCAGTGGAATGTGTAATGAGATAAGTATGGCAGTGGTAGCTGAGTGGGTAGAGTTTTGGGTTAAATCTGACTGTGTGAGGTTCAATGCAGGGCTCCAACATATTGCCAATGTGGACAAAGGCCTTAACTCTCACTGCTCCTCAAATGTTCTGTCATGATTGACCCAGGACTCTGACCCCATCAATCTTTTGGAATATAAGAAAAAAATATATTGTGCCTCAAACCAGTGTAGAAGTAGGGTAGCAATAAATGAATCTTTTTTCTACAGTAAAAAACATATACACTTATAAACTAATAAAACGCCTCATTTTAGTGTACG
The DNA here is from genome assembly GCA_019802435.1 of Corydoras maculifer. NCBI lineage: Eukaryota > Metazoa > Chordata > Actinopteri > Siluriformes > Callichthyidae > Corydoras > Corydoras maculifer. Next base: position 6,778,801 of record JAFMOD010000299.1, on the reverse strand, counting down.
ACCAATGATAACTGATCTAGGGTAGGTTCGAATTTGTCAGGTCTAAACTTTACAATGTGATTAGGCATGTGGTTAAGGAGCCAACCTTGCTCACTTTACTCAGTGTGTGTATATGTGTGTGTATCACTGCACGGATGGGTTAAATGTGGAGAACAAATTCCTCTGTGTGTAGGCAAAATCACTTTAACTTCATCACTTAGTAGATGATGACCGAATGACGAAGCAATACAATCAAGGAATTTCTTCATGTCTCAGACATATTTAATGTCAATGGTAAATTTCATCAGGCACAAATTGATAAACAGTGGTTCAGGAAGCATTTAGAATCATTCTCACATGAGAATCCTGACCTTACAGACAATTAAGTATTATTATTACATATTAATGCATAATACAAAAATGAATGCCATTTTGAATTCAAATTAATGTGTATTTGTTAGAACTATGCCACATAGAATGCGAGCAAAGTAATCAAAGCTAAAGTTACTTTAAAGAAATATGAGCCTGTGCAAAATTTTTGGGCAGGCATTCTAGAGTCCTGGAAGTTAGGATGTAATAATATTTTGCATTAGTAGTTATTATTGTAAAGTAAACACATAACACCAGGTAAAGTAGTAGGTCTTGTGTAATTCCCTGGAATTTTTTTTCCAAAATGTCTTCAGATTCAGTAAGCTTTGAAGTAAGTAAGCCTTTTTGTGCTTGATTCAGTGCAGAGCACTATATAAAAACTAATAATTAAACCATCTGCATGTGTACAGATTTAGTAGATAAAGATGACAAAAGAAATATAACTGCATTCCTAAAAGAGTAACGTCCTCATTCATCACTGCTTTCTACCAACAACACACATTTATCAAGTGCTTTTGTACCCAGTCTCACCCGACAGTAGACAGGAACCAAGTCAAAGGCAACAGCACAGCCCCAGACCCCTTTAAAAAAGCAATTCATCTTTTGGCACTCCCAGTCTAATGTGGCAGAGATATTGCTCTTTATCTGCATGCATGCATTATTACTCTCACATTCACTATGTGATATCTCATTGCATTATATAAATAAATACTTACCCACCCAACCCCCATTTCATGTCAGAATCCAGCAGTGACCTGTGAATAAAGAGTAAAATAGGAGGGTTTCTGGCCAGTTTGTGTGCACAACAAAAGTGTGAAGTGTCTGAACACATGGTGCATTTATTCATGAAATCTTGATAATCCTGTAATAAATATGAATGAGTAACAGGTGCTTCAAAGTCTATTTAATATTTAATTTACACACATAAAAGCCACACACACATAGGAAAGCCTTCATTTAGTTTCCAAAATTTAATCTGCATCATTAGCATTTTGGCACGGCATCCCACTCAAGATCCCACTGTTTAGCAGCATATCTCTGCAAATCTGAATCAGTATTGAATTGAGGAGAAGGCTATTTGCCTTTAATTTTACACCTTTACTAAGCAATCACTCTAGTTTTCATTCAGTGATAAAAAAATAAAATGATACCCAGCATCCGAGTTTAATATATTGGATGAAACCTGACCTCTTTTTGATTAAATGCAAATGTGATTCTACTGCTTTCACACAGTTCAAGTGACAAACCTTCTCCCCAGACATCCCTCCATCAGCAAATACTCACCCCAGTAGATGCCAACTTCCCGGGCAGTCTAGGAATAAAAGTGGGTAAAGAGGGAAAGAAAATCTGTTTTTGGTGACTTCCCACTGTTCTATTGTGCTCCACAACAGCAGAGTGATCAATGTCATGCTCGATTTCCGTCGGCTTCCTGTCTGACACATCTGGCTTTTATAAACAGCTGGCTGAATGGAACTGAAGGGGCTTTCTTATGGAGAGGAGGAGGGCTGGCTATGCACCCACTGCACTTTAGGTTTATAACCTAGTCTTTATAAAGCACTTGAGAAAGTGTATGATATTGGGCCAGCATTGTGCATCTGATGTGGCTCCCTTGTCCCCATGGACCTCCTGATAACACCCCTCCCCCTCTCCATCAGCATAAACAGATACTCACTTTTAATAGGTCCACTGATTTCAAACTGTTTCAACTATGAACTATTGTCTAGATAACAGTAAATCTATTAAAGCTAGCTTGCATTACTAGCTGCATGGATTGATTTATGTGAAACTATCAAACTGGTTTTTTATATCCTTTATTCTATTTGATGAATTATATAAACTTGTGGTATTAATAAACCCCATGGGTTTATTTGATATGACATGATGTCATTAAAGATGCTTTTATAAAAAAAAGTGATTTACAAAGATCCCAACTTAATGGTTGGGGACAGAATACAGGGTCAGTTGTGATGCAGCATACCTGGATAAATAAGGGTTAAAGGCCTTGCTTAAAAACCCACACTGGTAACTTTAGTGGACTTGGGATTTGAACCACCAACCTTCAGACTGATAGCCCAATACCCTAACGCTACCACATCACACTGACCTGCTTGATGTATACTATATCATTTATTCATTATCTCCCGCTTATCCTCTATTAGGGTTGCGGTGGGGTTCCCCATGCCCATCCAGGGGAGAACGTCTCGGGCGCTGGGCAGATAGACCCAGGACAGGGCGCCAATCCATCGCTGGGCACACACTTACTCACACAGACACACTCTATATGGGGCAATTTTTGAGAATTCAATTGACTTGATCCATGTTTTCGGACTCTGGGAGGAAACCGGAGAACCCGGAGGAAACCCACGCAGACACAGGGAGAACATGAAAACTCCACCCAGGTTGGGATTCAAACCGGAAATCCCTAGTGCTTAGAGGCGAATGTGCTAACCACTAAGCCACCGCCCTGTATACTATATTCCTTTCTTAAATAAGACTTTTTTTTTTGCTTATTCCTGTACCTACCAAATTTTACACTCACGAATAAGAAGCATTTTATTACATTAGCGGATGCATTAAACCAAAGTGAGAGAACAATACAAGTCAGTAAATTAAGAGTCAACTGAATGGCAAAAATATCTGGAGACTTTTGTTCAGTGCCTTTGTCCCCTCAATACACGCATTTCTACATGCATATTAAGAAATTACAGCAACTTCTTGCAGAAAAAAAAATCCCAATCACAGCATCTAAGACAGTCAGCTATACCATTCCATTATTTAGCAGTGGTGAAGGACATGGAGAGAGATTTGGCAGCAGTCATCACTAGGTCGCAGAGAATGTGTGATGTTCAAGAAAATAGAACATAAATAAGATAAAGCAGATCTAGAGATTATCCTGGAAGGCAGAGTCAGGGTCTTGTACTGAATGTGGGCAGCTTTTGGAAGCCAAGTGAGAGATGAGACGTGGAGTTGCATAAGCTCATGAGTTGGCTGAAAACCAGATGAACTGCAGAGTTCCAGACCAGTTGAAGTGGCTTGATTGTGCAAGACAGAAGACCAGCATGCATTGGATTGAAAAAGTCAAACCGGGAGACGATGGAGGGCTTGGACTTGAACTTGAACAATTAAGAAGCCTGTTCAGTCAGAAAATGTCAGATCTTCTTGATGAACAAATCTGCAAAAACTGTTTGGATGACCTTGTCTTAAAACCAAGATTACTGACTGAGTTTGCCAGGAAGATTTTTGGAGGGTTAGAATGTAATAAAACAAGGCTTTTGCAGAAATAATTAGGAGCTCTGTTTAAAAGATACATTCTGTTCAGGAGAAACAGATTGTTTCAGGGGCATCAGGGACAAAGGACATGTAAAGCTGCCTGCTTTACATAGCAATGATATGAGAACCTGGACCTGAATAAAGCTAAAACTTAAGTAAATGACATTAAATTGGGTCATTTAGCAGATGCATTTATCCAAAGTAACTCACAAGTATCCCAACTTTGTTAAGGTCACACAGGGTCAGTCATCCTGCAGGGCAGGACAGCATCCCTGAATTAATGAAGGTGAGGTTCTTGCTTAGGGACCAACATTGTTAATTTAAGAGGACCTGGGATTAGAACTCACAACCTTCAGATTGATAGCTCAACACCCTATGTGAGCACATTTTTACTTTCTAATCTTTATTTATCTTTAAAAAAAACTTTATTATTTGTTTATTTCCTGTGCTTATTTATAACATATTATATATGCTACTGTTTCTGTGTATATTAACATGACAAATGGAGCATCTGTAACTTCATAACGACAACATAAAAACAGATAAATAATAATCAAATATAATCTCTGCTAACATCAAGAAAGTAATACTACAAACTTAAATTTTAAGAAATTATAAAATATTATTTAAAACATGAAAATAGTCAAATGTTTAATCTGGCTTAGAAACAAAGGTGCTGCTTCTGTGATTTTATGAAATGATTTTATCAATCCAGATTAAAAAAAAAATCAGTTATTGTTAACTTAATAATTATTCTATATTAGTATGTACTATGTAGTGATTAATATTGTCAGTATTACAATAATTATCCATATCATAACAAAAATATAAAAATAATAAAAGATTTAATACGCTAAGCACTGCATATAGTCAGCTGATAGTCAGGATGACATCACTGCATTTATTGTCTTAATTGCAGTTCTGTTCTGTTTCACTTCATCATCTTATCTTAATAGATCTCTAACTGCAGCTATATAGCAATGCATCATTCAAATTCTGTCACTTTGAAACGATCTTTATTACCATCTTTAAATCAAAAATTGTAATAAACCTCTGACTGAAAGGTACCTGTTTTTTTAGGCATATTAAAACATCTTTAAACGCCACACTTTCATAGTTCTGTGAAACCAGACATTTGTTGTCAACCATGTAGTTCTGGTGAAAGACTTGAAGCTCTCTTTATCTTGGCTGAGCTGATGGAAACTAAACAGGATGCTCATTACCCAAGCATCAACACTGCAGTAAATTGCCAAGCAGCATCTGATTGCACTGCTTTCTCAGGAGGAATAGAGACCTGAACCAAATGAAGTAAAAAACTAACCATAGAACATTCTGCACAGCTATTACCATGACGGGGTACAGTGTCTTTAAGTCAGGAGGAGAGAAGTTAACATTAACCTTTGGCCTAAAGTGTTTATTTCAGTTTAGTAAGTGAACCTGACAGAGAAAAACAAAAAGCCAAGGCATCTATGCACAATAAAGAGAATCCCTGATGTTTTGAGTTAAAGATTTATTTGTGCAAAATCTTGTAAGCCAACACTAGTAATGATTACTAGGACTAGTGAACATTGGTTCACCACACAAGTAAAAGGTAAAACTGTGAGAACATGGTCTCTCTGTATACGAAACTGTTTTGAAGCCTAATATCAATATCTTTAGACTTAGCATTTCATTTAATCACATAAGGCACAGTGATAAATAATTCACCTCAGCTTCGGACTGACAAAGGGCTTTGCAAGGCTTGTCTTTAAGACCTGCAAAAGATAACACAGCACCCCACGGGTGCTAGAACACGTCAGAGTCAGAATCGCCTTCGATCAGGCTGATAGAAGGAGACTCATCGTTCTGGATGGACTTTCCTTGGCTTCTACCTCCTCCTGTCTGTTGAGGAGATTCAGCTTCTGTGGGAAAAGCAGAAAACAATTCAGTTATGTTGAATGGCAGTATAAGAAACATGATGTTTTATTGTCTTGACATGATTTGAAATATTTGCCTTATGATGTGGCATTTATAATGCTGTATATTAAATTTTACTGCTGAGCTTGGATATTTATGGCACCTGCTTTAACATCTTTACACCACAGCTATGTCAGCCCAACAACGACTCTTTCAAGTGGCTAAACAAACAGACATCAGTGGGCGTCTGGTGGTTGGAAAAGGCAGGACCCAGAGGCCATACAGGCACTTAGCCTGATCAATGAAGCATATAGAAGCAGAAGGGAGAGTCCAGGAAGAAGACTGATAACAGCTCTCACAGCTCAACTTGTGGTAAAGAAGAGTTTGAAAAGTGCTAGGCCAGGAAAATCCTCTTTATAGAAGCATTACGGTCTTAAAAAGAAAACACAGATGGCAAAAGTCAAGGGCTTTTTTAATTTTATTTTAATTCATGCACAACAGACCAACCACAGGGAATATTTGAACAAGTACAAGGAACAAACAGTAAAGTACAAAAAAGGCCTGCAGGGCTTGTGCAAGGCAATTTCCCAACAGGATCAGCTCATATTTTGAGAAGATTAGTGCTCAAAAAAGAACAAGAACAATGATGGAATAATAGGCAGAAAATAGAAAAAGCATTTAAAAAAGGCAGTTATGATAGGTTTAATTGTAATAGTAGTCTAGACAGATTACTGTGACAGGAAACAGTCTTTGGCTTTCTATAAACACAGTCAGTGTTGCAGGTTCTGATGTGGAGTGGTAAATACTTCCAAACAGAAGGCACTACGCACAAAATTGTGAGCTAGCATAAAAAAGATCTAAGAAAAGTGAATGGGAGTCACTGGAGAATTCAGTTAAATAAAGGATGTCAGAAAATCAACTCTAAACATCCTCACAACTCTTAACAGTTTAATTTTAATTTAATTGTATTATTTTATATTATTATATTATTTGAACACTCGTCAGCCATCATTGAAAGCAAATGCATATCTCTAATGATCCTTGTAGGTTTGTATAAAAAAAATAAAATTTGGTCTCTGTCTAGGTAAATGTGTTACTATTTTTATTGACTTTTGGATTGAATTGTGTATTTTTCCAAAATAAAATGAACCCTTCTGCATAATTATTTACATAACAGGGTGTCTTAAATTATGGCTTAAATGTTCTGATCAGCTGTAATATAGATTTTTAAAAATGTTTTATATGTTGTGTATGAGATATAAATAAAAAACCTTTTCCAAAAAGGTTTTTTTTTTTTGCTTATGCATGAAATACCTTAATGTACTGCTAAATAATTAATTAAGGAAGTTTAATTAAAATAGTTTAAGTACATTTAAGTTTTTGAATGTAATTAATTTATTCTGCATCAGCAAAACATATTTTAAGGTACACTGAGCTGACAATAGTTACTTAATAAAAGAGATTATAACGAATATGAATACACTAAAAACAAAAACAAATAATCATTTGTAATACGGTCAAATAACTGGCTATGAGCCACGTTTCAGTAAGATCTAAAACTTAAATGCTTGTCCAGACCCTGTTCTAAAAATAGAACACTCTTAGATAAATTAAAAGGAAGTAAGACCCTAACAGTAATGAGCCACTAAGGTCCTCTGAGACCCACTCACACACCGCTTTGTATGTTTTTTTTCAGCAGAGTATCTTTGAGCAGCACATGGTGAGGCACTTTCTGCTAAGCAAATAGACAAAATTCAGTTGTCTGCCATGTGAGAACCCTAAGGCCTACAAACACTGCATTCTGACTATAGAACCTTAGGGGATTGGAGAAAGTGAAAGGGTAAAACTAAGTATAGTGAGGGAGAGAGGGGGGGAGAGAGAGAGAGAGAGAGATAGTTGTGTAGGAGTGAGGGAAGGAGTGTGAGCTGAACTTGGAAACTAAATGACATAAAAGCTTGAAATGCATGCAAACAGCTCTCAGCTATACAAACTGAAATAAGCACCATGATGATGTCAAGCACAAATAAACCGAACTAGAACTGCTATAAAAATGGGTAAGAGATGGGTGATTTGAAAAGATTTTTTGTATCATCGCATCAAAGAGGCTTCCCAAGCACCTGTTTGCCTCCTCTGCTAATTCTTGTCTTTCTGCTTCTTCTCTAAAATCTGCCCTTTTCTCCAGTCGTCTGCCAAGTGTTTGAAGCCAGAGTGCACAGGCTATGAGTCCATATTCTGTGTATGCGTTGGCAAATCTTAACAGCTGTGTAAAAGCAGAGCTGGCAAAAACACCATGAAAGCAGCAAGCCAGGTGCTAAAATAATTTCTTTTGAGGAGCTCTTATATATTTTTATTTTTAAAAGCATTTTATGGGTAATGATATTTATGAGGATATTTTAGAAACTTATCCTCAATAACAATAAATGCAAAATCTTCTTCAATAGCAAATTGCACTGTTCTAATACTTAAAGTGATCCTCGACACTAAATAGACTAAAACTAAATTAAACCCCGTTTTTGTACCAGTAAAAAGTTTGGACACACCTCCTTCTTGCTCCATTATCTACTTTCTTCACTTACCTTATAGATGAACTTTGTTATTTTACACTTACAGACTGTTTGTTAGTCCCCTGTTGGTTCACTGTTCTCTATTGGTCAGGTCCATCACAGAACAGGTATAATTTGGGTGGTGGTTTAGTGTCAGTTCTGCAGTGACACTGCTGCAGTGAGGTGGTTTTAGTGCAGCATTGCTGCTGTAGTTTCATTTAAATACCTCAGTGACACTGGTGGGATAGGAATAATGCACCAAACATATAATGCCCATACCTGCCCTGTGGTGCTACTATCAGGGTCCTGACCATTAGAGAACCGACAAGGGGACTAACACCATATGTACTGTAGTCCGCAAACAGATAAACTACAGTCTGTAATTATAGAACTACAAAGTTCATCTTTACTGTAAGTAAAACTGATACACAGAACAATAATTGAAGCAAAAAATATGTGTGTCCAGACTTTGTGTATTTATAATGTATATATCAAAATAGCATTGCAGCAATAAATATAAAAGTTGGTTTATAAACTATAAAACTATAGTTTTCTTTCTTTCTAAACTATAACTAATATTTGAGACTCTGCTAGACAGGATACAGTGTACAGTTCTGTGCGTTTTACAAAATTTCCATAAAACTAAGTTGGGTTTGACAATGATTTAATAGGCTTAGCAGGAGGGATACTATAACCAGTGTTCCAGCCATTTAGAGTGAAATAAATAGAACATTTAATGTGGAGCACCGCAGTAAAGTGAAAGAGCTGGGAATCTAAATGATATAGCAGTGACACATTTATTTAGAGGGAAGAAAAGACACCATTTTTCATGTTACAAAAAAATGTTTTCCATGTAGTCTATGCTCCTTCACATAAACACCCAACAGGCTGTCTGTGTTCATGTAATGAAATAAGATCTCTGATCCTGCATTTGTTAACATAAAGAGCAGCTCAAATTTAACAAATTTTCTTAAAACTATGCTTTAGGCTAAACCTTTATATCTCATATTTTAACCAGGACTAGATAAACAGGACAGACTACGCTAAAAACAAGGGCGAGACAGTTAGGCCAGATGGTGTGGAAATTTCTCATCTTTCAGCATAACTTTTAAATGTCACGCTTCAGACAGAGATAAAGAGTCAGGTCATAAGAGAAAAACTACTGGATGACCTTGAGGTGAAAGAAAGCCAGGTGCAGAAGTGGCCAACACAAAGGATTAGGCAGATTAACAAATAACCAGCAACAGCTGGACATGTTGAACAGTGGCAGAGCATCAGAAAGATCTGACTAAAGCCTAGAACACTGTATAGCATCTGTATGGCACTGATAGACACACATAAAGCGTTCCATCTTCTTCTGAAAAAAAATAGCCACCTGCAAACACTTAAGAACAGTCTCCACCCTATTTTTGGCTTTTAAGAGATGACAGATGACCCCCCCCCCCCCCAACTTACTCTCACTGTCCTTTATCTACTCTACTCTCTACTATGGAAGACTGTAGCATGTATGTGGGCCGGGGACTGTCCATTGTTTCTTTTAAGGTACTGTATTTGGCAAGTTTTCTTGTACGTGGTATATGAAAGGCCTTTATACCAGTATCCAGAGCTGCTGGATTTGTTAAATGATGTCAGATGCTGTGAAACAATAAAATAAAGATGAAGTCATTGTCAGGATGACCTCTGGTGGTGCGACATGTGAAAACAATCATGATTAAAAGAATACCTTTATTTATGTCGTCAAAGAAGGAATGTGAGTCACAATCGTCTTTGTTGTGGGAATTATAAGCAAAAAAAAACAGAAAAAAAAAATACAGTACACAGGATTACCACGCAGAGGAAAAAAAAAGTATAAACACAGGAACTATAAAGCTTTCGTTCTATCTTACTAATGAATCAGTGTGGAATCATATTTAAACCCTACAGGAAGTCTCACAAAAAGGTCTATAAGTCCACAAGCACTCAACCATTAACCAATACATGTGCTTTTTTTCCTTTTTAGAAATAAACTGACATAACCAATATAAATGTAATCAGCTTATATATACATTACATATTAACTCTACAGCAAAATCTAATGCCTTTACTTCCTAGCTGTCTACTTAGCTTAGAAGGTCACTGTATACTCACATGAACTCATAAACTCACACTCCCATTAACAAGTGTTCTAAATATGTTAATGAAGCAGCTATTTGGTTTTCACTCCAATAGGTCAAAACATTTTGACCTTAAGCTGTCTCATTTGTCAAGTATTATTGTGAAGGAACAAGTAAAATGAAGTAAATTCAAAGAAAGTTGTTTTTTTTACCATTTAGACATAGATAGAAACTGGTGATACACACACAGACACACTATCAAACCATCTAATAAAGGGTACTACAGCAGTATTCTAAACAATGAAAAAATATTTTAAAAAAATCCATCTTAAATACCACCCCAACATCGTGTTAAATTACTTTATACTAAATTAATTCTGCTTGTGAAGTAAAAAAAAAATGGTAGAAAATGGGCAATTTATCCATAGAAAACAAAATTAATCAATTACCACTAATTAATTAACTGGTAATATCTTTTTATTGATTTATGTGTTGTCATCGACGATGAACTGTGCAAAGTTTCAGCTTAATCGGATAACGGGAAGTGGGTGAAATAGCATTTGCAATCTTTTTACCAGACACACAGACAAACAGATGAAGCTAATATATAGGGGTGATAAAAAGATATGACATACATATGCATTCAATACCAATTATCTCTCTCACAGTATTTTACAATGCATGAAACAATAATAGTATAGTGTCTAGAACTATGATCTAAACTTTTAGGCCATAAATCTAGGATCAATATGTGGTCATTCATTTTAAAGGTAAAACATCTGCAGTCTCAGAGAATATTGTAAATGTAAAAATAGTTTAAAGTTGGCACCAAACTGCAATTTTTCCCACAAAATATAATTTATTCTAAGGTTTGTCTGAAAAACAGGTACCTCAGGAGAGGTCTTTATTATTTTCATCATTCAGCAGACAGTAAAGCATGAAGAAAAGCTTAGCATTGTTACAATCACAAAGCATGTGCACACATATTTGCTGTTTTCACCTCCCCTAAAGGTATGGGTGATCGGCATGCTTTAGAAAGTCACTTATCTTGAACGTCTCCCTGCAGCAAGCCAGCAAAAAAACAACAACCCAGACTGAACTTGACTAACGTGGGCGTACAATACAGCAGTGTAAAGGATTAAAGCAAAATTATTTTTAAGGCACAGCAGAAAAATGTATTTAGACTCTGGGCTTAACATTAAAACAGTGACCAGAGATTAGAATGTTTTGTGTGTTGAAACTATTGACCTGCATCAGCGCCGTCACTGATGTGAACAGCTCTGTACTGACCGAGCTGTATGTTTATTGTGCTGTTTTAAATTTTAACTTGTACTTTGAAATTTTTTAAAGCATATAAAAGAAACAAACTTGGCTAAAAATTCAAATGTCGGATGTATAATGTTTAGTGAAGTGTACCATGAATTAATTCCAAATTAAAAACCCAAAAGTAGATCTTATGCTGTTTAGCAAAATAAATAAATAAATGAGACAAAAAAAAAAAACATATGTAGTGGAGGAAAAAGAAGATGTGATGGTATTGAAAGCTTTACAGTAGTATTGTTCTTTGGAGGCATCTTTATCCAGCTGGCAGCAATACAAATGCAGGATTAAGGTATTGCTCAGGATGTAGCTGTTCTAACAGTCTAAAGGAAACTAATCTATAGTTCAAATAGTAAATCAGACCTTTTTTTCAATTTTAATTTAATTGTATGTCTCAGTGTATGAGTATAGATCTTTTCGTTGTTTAATGGAAAACACTTGATAAAAATCCAGAATAAAATTACTCATGCAGTTAAAAAAAAAGAAGGGAAAGTACATTATTTAAGCAGTCAGAAAGCATGACTCTGCTGAAGTTATTATGGAACAAAGAAGAAACTTAGTGGAGTACTGGAAACCCATCAAACTTCCTATCCCCTAAAGACAGATTAAGTCAATCAAAGACATCAATGGCTTTTTAAACTAATCCTTTTCTCCATGCTTGTTTTCACCATGGATGGCTTAAACTGTATGAACTACTTAATGTGGCATTGTTTTGCAAACCACCTCCTCTGCTTTTTAAACAGGCCCAACCTCTGAAACCAGAGGGGGTACAATAGCAAGAGTGCTAATTGAAAGTCAGGGGTTGTGACCTTTGGATGTAGGGACACACGACCCCATGCAGAACCCCTGAGAGGAGAGCGGGGCTTCACCAAGAGGGGCTCTGACATTAGTTTGGGGACAGAGCCTTGTGGAAAGTCCCTTCTGTCCAGCAAAGCTCCCACTGATGTGTGTGTGTGTGTGCGTGTGTGTGTGTTTAGGGGAAGGGCAGCACTAGGAGGAAAGGGATTTACATTTAGCCAAAAAGAGCTTTTATCCACCCCTTTTCTTCTTCTAAACCCAGCTAACAAGGGGAGGGTAAGATAGAATGGGATACTGTATCAGTGCTCCTTTTATCTGATGCTAGTGGATGGGTGTGTGCATAGAGTTAACACAAGAGATGGCAAGCGATGTGAAAGGGACAAGCATGGGAAGGGCTTACTAGCTGAGGCCATGCCCTCGTAAAACGAGGTCAAGGAGTGGAGAGGGTCAGCAAGGCCACTGCTTAGGGTCAGAGACAGTTAGGGGAAAGATCTTATCCATCATCATCTGTGGAAGCCAATAAAGACTCTTTTAAATGGTTCCTCTGTAAGAGCATCACACAGGTAGGGTCACCTAAAGTCATTTTAATCACTCCATTTCTGAAAAACACAACCTAATTCCCTGTACTCTCTCTGAACTGAGAACAGTCATTATAATTTGTCATGCAATCGATATGTAGAGGGATACTGTTGTATAGCAGACTGAGAAGGAAGGATACATGAGGCAACACACATTAATTCTAACATAAATAAACCTACTAGGACCACACAAAATAAATGAATCTCTACTGTCAAAAGGTTCTTATTTATACATTTTCTTATGTAATGTAACAGGATAATGTAAAAATCTCCAGGTTTTTTAGTAGTACCAGGTAGTACCATGTATTTATTTTGGTTTTCTGTCTTTTATTAAGGTAAAGATCAGCACTTAGAGAATCATGCCAAACTGGGGCAATATGCGGTGTACTAACTAACATGGCCCACTGTGTGAGACTATTTATAGAAATCTAGGTTAGTTGTCACAAGAGTACTTAAGGGCCCCTCAGAGCCCATGGTTTAGAAGTGGATGGATAAAAATAAGGTGGTCGACCTTTACTGAGGTCAAACTGAGGGGTGAAATGAATTTAAAATAGCTTATTCTATTAATAAGAAACAAAAGCCAGGTTCCACAAAAAGTAGAATTGCTAAATGCTAGCACAACAGCTCAGCAAGCAGCATGTGGTGTATATTTATTTAACTTCTAAAATTATTAAAGGCAGGAATGTGTAAACTGCTTAAATTATCGTGCTTCTGAGTAAATTCTTACAGTTAAAAGACAAACAGAAAACGATGCACCATATAAGTATACTTATAAGCAGACCACATATAAGTTTGGTTAATCTGCATACACTACATCTAATACAAATGGAGAAACAGAGGGAAATGTTAACGATCTGTCCAAGACTGCAAAGAAAGTGATATAAACAATTGATATAAACTTAAAATAAAATATGAAATAAACAATTAATTGAATGGATGTCACTGGGCTTTTAATGAGAGGCTGCTGCTTGGTCTTAAATCCTAAGAAATACATACAACAGCAATAACAGATGTCAAAACACTGTCTTTATTTACATTGTAGAAATAACGTATATGCCAGTGTAATAACTCAATTTCAAGTGCCTTGGTCACAAGTGTTCAACAGTTGCCCCATAATAAATTCAGCTCAGGTATGGCAGGATGAGGCCCCACTGGGATTGTGTGTGAACTGTAATCAGTGGAGGGAGTTGAAGGAAGAAGGGCAGGAAGTACCCACGGGCAAGCTGCCCAGCATCTCAACCATCTGTGAACATGAGTGCATCTGTCAGTGGGGCTCCAATTATCAGCATTAACAAGAAGTGGGAAGAAAAGCAAATCCATGTTTAATACTTATTGCCAAGCAATATGCAAGAGATCTGATTCTCTGGTGCAAATTTGCTCAGTAGTTATCGAAGGACTAACTGTGTTCCAATTGATGCTCAACATAACATCATCCCTTTTGCATTCGCTTCAAGCACCAGCAGGTGTTCAAATGGCTTTAGAACAGAAATAGGAACAGTCTAGATGTAATTTCAGCTTCATATTTAATACAGGGTGATAAGTCTGTGGTGATAAGCAATTACATGCAAACTTAAAATGTATTTTAAAACATTGCAAGCCAGCTGTAATACAACCTTATCAAAGCTCATGGTCAAAATCTGATATCCAGATCAGCACCAGTGATATAAAAAATGCACAGAAATCATTCAATGATCTGTTTAAATGCGCTCATTTAAGTGTTCATCTGAGTAACTTTTTTCCTTCTTGAACTATTCAAAAAGTGTGAGATGGAAGAATAAACCAAGAGTACATTGCACATTCCCAACCATTATTAAATTGGCCTCTTTGCTCTAATTTAAAAGCAAAAGTCTATTATAATATTACTTGCATGTAAAAACAATATGCTTTTACTTTAAGTGTTAGCACAAATGAAACGCAATTACACAGCAGCTCATACTAAAGCTCATTAAAAAAAAAAGAAGCCAAGAGGGGTGAGGTAGGACACTAACGGTAGTGTGTGTGGCTCCTTAGGCCAAGCTGGAAAGCTGAACAACTCTGACAACACTGATGAATTCAAGATGCTGGTGTGAGCTGTTAAGAATTAGACAACAGCCAAGACACAGACGAGAAACTAAAGTCTGTTCATCACCAGAAGGAAGAGGATAAATTAATATAAAAAATGAGGGTATGTTTATTTAGGGTAGTGTGTAAGAGAATGAGAATGTGCAAGCATGATAAAGAAAGGGTTAGAGGGAAAAAGAATTTTTGCCTGTTTTTGAGCGAACCACAATGTGTGTGTGTGTGTGTGTGTTACAAAGACAGAGAGAAAGAGACACAAAAGAAGAGAGACAGAGAGAGAGATGGGGGAAGAGAGAAAAAGAAAAAGAAAGTGAGAAAGAGAAGAGAGAGAGAGTGAGAGAGAGAGTGAGAGAGAGAGTGAGAGAGAGAGAGAGAGAGAGAGTAAGAGAGAGAGAGAGAGAAAACGAAAGAAGCGAGAAAGATTGGAAGGTTGGCTGAAAGGAAGGTCTGATGGAAACCAGATGGAGGAGAGGAATGAGAGAAACAGAGTTATTCGAGACAAAAGAAAAACTGTATTTCTTTAACTGAACAGAGGCATTTAGTCCACACTTTTTGCATTATTGGAACCATTGGAACCAACCTTTATATACAAAATTTCCATAATTTGGGCTTTTTTGGTTTATTCATAGAATGTTTTTGATGGCTGTCTAACATGAAACAAAAACAGATTTTTTTTTGCAATATATAATTTGGACAATTAACAAATGTTATTTTTCTTTAATAGATCTGCTTACGGGCGGCACGGTGGCTTAGTGGTGAGCACATTCGCCTCTCAGCGCTAGGGATTCCCGGTTCGAATCCCCATCTGGGTGGAGTTTCCATGTTCTCCCCGTGTCTGCGTGGGTTTTCTCCGGGTTCTCTGGTTTCCTCCCACAGTCCAAAAACATGGATCAAGTTAATTGATTTCTCAAAATTGCCCCATTTAGGGTGTGTCTGTGTGAGTGAGTGTGTGCCCAGCGATGGATTGGCGCCCTGTCCTGGGTCTATCTGCCCAGCGCCCGAGACGTTCTCCCCTGGATGGGCATGGGGAACCCCACCGCGACCCTAATAGAGGATAAGCGGGAGATAATGAATGAATGAAATATCTGCTTACCAATCAGAAGTGTAGTGTTCCTGAAGTAACTATCATGTGACCTCATCATGCATGACAAAGTGCAACTGTGTATATGATCACCAATAAATACATACATTCACCATGTAAAAAATGGCATCTAATGAGTTCTGATTTACTGCAGACTTTGTGTCACATTAACACTGCTCTGTTATGATCAGATCCACACAGAACAGGACCACCACAGAACATGTATTATTTGGGTGGTTGGATGTAGTGTCACTGACATGGTGGTGGTGTGTTAGTAGTGTGTTGCACTAATATGAGGGTGAACACACTGTGAAGTGTGTGTTTTTTTTTTCCTGTAAAAATCCTTGCTGGCTTTTTTTTAGAGACTCTGAAACAGGATTTCAAGACAATAAATTACAATACAAGTACAACTTCAATTTAGCTTTTAATCTGTTGAATTGCTCATCATTTCAATATTTTTACTGTAAAGACAAAAACAGAAGACCAGAAAATAAGCCCCTTAAGATGTTTCCTAAAAAATATATTTATTAAGATAGGTTCCTAGGTCTGTTTGTTGCAAGAGCACCTATGGTGTCCGTTAACTATATCATACACTGTAACCAAGTAAAATAAAATGAATTTTTATAAATAAAAATAAAATAATAATGCTATCACTTTAATTCTTTTCATAGTGGATTAGAATATAGTGGTTACTTCCAATCTAAGATTAAATCTATTATACAACAAAAAGTCAAACCTTATTTGACTTATCTGCAATATCTATTACAATATGTACAATTTGATAATTTGCTGAAATGGTTTAGCTTTGCCCAAACACATGAAACACGATCTTCTTCATCTGTGATGTAATTACAACCACATAACTTATCCTTCAGCCAAAAAAAATAGCAAAATACTTGATCAAAACCACTTCGTCACAAAATTGCTCCAAAATAACGGGCAAATAAAAATATATATTGGTTTAATATGTTTTGCAAGAAACCACTTGTGTGCATTTAGGAGAAGTCAGAGAAGCCAGTGGCCCTTAGTGACCCAAACTTATTACTAAACTGGTCAAAAAATAGGAACAAACCAATTAGGCCATCATATGGCAAAGACATACGGATATCAGAAGTAATCTGGGGGGTGAGGGCTGGACACAGTAATCCACCCTGTGGCTCGTCTACTTTTGTAATTTAATATAGTGTATACAAATTCTATAAATCCATACAAATCAGATCAATAATACTTTATATATACACACAAAGTTTATCTCTTTCATATTTTCTATATTTCTGCAAACAGCATAAAATATTTGTAAAATACAAATGATTTATTTACAAAAACAAAAAAAAATCAATAAACAGAAAAAAATCAAATACATACAATCTCTCTAGCAAATAAAACTTTAATATTAGCAAATAATTTGAAGCTAAACAAAGAGTCTGCTGTTTTTAATCAGGTATCTGTGGATGACCAGTTTTATTTAATGAACATGTATCTTGCAAGTATGATTTTACATTACTTGTTTGCAGAAGTGTATCATGGGATAAAAGGTGCCCCTAGAAAAGGAGTTGCTGATGCTCATTGGGTTAAAAAGCTTACAAACCGTATCTAAAGAACCCACACTTCCACAGTCATATTCATTTTACCTTCCACAGAAGTAAGGAACCAAAACACCAATAGCAAGACATGTAATAATCTGCAAGGTGACAAAGAAGCTAGGTAACATTTAAGCAACTAAAGGCCTTTCTTACATTTTTTAATGTCCATGTTCATAAATCCACCTTTTAGAAAACAGAACATCAGTCATGTGCATGGCATGGTTGGGAGGAGAAAACTGCTGTCCATCTGCAGTTTGTTAAAGATAATCCAGAAAACCACTTTATTGACAGATGAAAATAATGAAGATCTTTATGGTTTGATTCAAAAGTATTATGTTTTTGGGGAAAAACTGTGTTTCAGCATAAAAACCTCTTTAAATTTGTAAAATGTGATGGTATCGTGATTTGACACTGTTTTGCATCATCTGTGCCTGGACAGTTTGGGATCATTTCGGAAACAATATAATCTGATTGTAACAGGGTTGGACCGAATGAGGACTGGAGACAGGATTTCACAAAAAGCATGTAGCTTAACTAGCATGTGCACATTATTTAAAATACATTTAAACACACATGTTGGCCAATGGATTGCGTTTCTGCAGCTTGTGATCAATGTCTCTCTCTCCCCACGGGAGCACACGTTCTTTGTCAGAGCCACGTCAGGTGTGTTAATTATCTCTAATCAAAGTCCCTTGTTGATGGCTCCACCTTCTCCCCCAGCGCCACTGTGCTCCTGCCACACTGAATTATACCAGAACACTAAAGAAACAGATCAGGACATTGTGCACGTTTGTACACAATCTGTGTGTCTGTCTGTGAATTAGTGTAGTCCAGTCTCTAGGGATGATTTGTAGTATTTACAGTCTGATGAGCATCAACTCCTTTACACTTTTAAATACATGTTGTGAAGATCAGACTTTGTTAAATTAAAACAGATATATAAAATAGGAGGCGGCACGGTGGCTTAGTGGTTAGCACGTTTGCCTCTCAGCGCTAGGGATTCCCGGTTTGAATCCCCAACTGGGTGGAGTTTCCATGTTCTTCCCGTGTCTGCGTGGGTTTCCTCCGGGTTCTCCGGTTTCCTCCCACAATCCAAAAAAATGGATCAAGTTAATTGAATTCTCAAAATTGCCCCGTTTAGAGTGTGTCTCTGTGAGTGAGTGTGTGCCCAGCGATGGATTGGCGCCCTGTCCTGGGTCTATCTGCCCAGCGCCCGAGACGTTCTCCCCTGGATGGGCATGGGGAACCCTACCGCGACCCTAATAGAGGATAAGCGGGAGATAATGAATGAATGAATGAATGAATATAAAATAGGTCACCCACTTACAACCGATGTCCTTTAACTGGCTGACAAACAGATTTACATGGACATTACATTTTACTTGTAATTAACAAATTTAAAGGTTTACATACGTTTGGCAATTGGATTGACCTTTTAATCTAATTGAGATATTTTTTAATTGTATTATTGAAAAGCATTTCCAGATCAACCTTGTGCTTAAATTAATTTAAAAAACTGGTTTCAATTAGATTATAGTATTGAATTAGCAATAACTACATTTTTTTTAAGTATGGTAAAACATGGTAAAACAATATTGATTTTCTGTGGCTCAGAGCAACATTGGTCCAGAAACTTTGGCATGTTTTCAGACTCGAGATAAAAACTTTATTTAAATATGTTTCAAATTCTTTAAAACATTTGATTAGAAGGATAAGATTTCTACACAATGACAAATGAGTGATGGTGGGATGCCTATTGATTGACATACATCCCAACAGAATGTACTTAACAGATGTAAACAGATGAATGAATTTCATGACGAACCCATATATGACATTTTAGGAAACCTGAAATAAATTTTCGCTGTATTGACCTTTAATGACTAGTCCACCCTGCCATAAAAGCTTAATGCACATCTGTCAACATATGGAAGCAGAAGGAGCCTAGTCTCAGAGCAGCTCAACTTCAAACACAGCACAGAGTGCAACCTCTCCAACCGTGGCCGACTGTAACAGGAGATCTTCCATTAATGCTGCGATTCTCCACCTGTGAAAGCAGAGCCAGACCCTTCTGGCGTGTGGCTTAGCACAGCAG
The DNA here is from genome assembly GCA_019802435.1 of Corydoras maculifer. Taxonomy (NCBI): domain Eukaryota; kingdom Metazoa; phylum Chordata; class Actinopteri; order Siluriformes; family Callichthyidae; genus Corydoras; species Corydoras maculifer. The sequence continues at coordinate 6,759,138 of JAFMOD010000299.1, read as the reverse complement.
TTTGAATCTGCAGATCAAAGCCTACTGCTTTTTGGATGGTTCTCGCTTCCTCTCACTGGGTGAAGAGGTGAATCTCTCTAAGGTCCCTTGCACACTCTAAAGTGTTTTGTTTAAAATGACTTTTATCTTCTTTTTTCCATATGTCATATGTGTGGAAAGGCTAATATCTACAGGGGCTAGCAGGCAGAATGGGATAAGGATGCATGTCAAATGTCAACTCCTTCGATAGTAAACAAGAGATGGGTAATACATTACAGGCTAATTAGCTATACTGTGTTTCGCATGGTGTAGGTCAAATAAATAAAGAAAAGTATCAGCAATGTGACACCGTGTGCAGGAACTAGTTTTGCACGAGACGGAATATAATTTAGTGGTTATGCTTAAGCCATTAAAGCGTGTGGTCCCTCCTGAATAGTTGGCACGGCTGCTATTTGCCTCTCATAGGACCAAGCTTATTAACTTCAAACACATAGAATTCCTAACAGACACAACAAAATGATATACGTGGTCTGGAAGAGTGATGTTGAATGCCTGATGCGTCAGACTTCAAGCTCTCACTTCTTTGCAGCTGTTCAAAAATGGATGGGGCAGTACAGCTGGGTAGGCTGACATCAGCTTCTCACGCCTCTCACAACAGATGACCAGGCTTGAATCATTCACATCAAAAAAGTTAAAAACAGCTTGATTTGCTAAATCTAATGGTAACCAGAAATAATCTATTTATATTATTATGGTTAAATGACAACGCTTCTGTTAGTCAGTCTACAGTGAAATATTGGTGGATGGATTTATGGACCGCCTACCTTCTTGCAAATACTGTACCTAGTATTTGTACATCTAACTCCAGTGGTTATTTCTGCTGCACATTAACTCATTTTGGTAAAAAAAAAACATTTGCATTTAGTTAAAAAATATCTATCCCATTCTTCTTTAAAAAAAAAAAGTCTTAAAGATGTTTCTGGGGTTTGCATACATATCTTGTTAAATGTCCAACCACATCTTTTCTATTATGTTTAGATCAGGGGACTGGATGAGCCATTCCAAAATATTTAGTTTGTGTCTTGTTAGTTATTGGACTTTTAGGTTTGTTTGGAAAGTTTACTTTGAAATATATATTATATTAAAGTTATACTTTGCTTTTAATATTTTATTACTTTGTGATATCAGTTCTTCCCTCAACCAAGCAAAATTGTCCATGCCACTGGCAGCACATCATAAAATCATGATAGATATACCCCTATGCTTGCAGCAGACAATTTTCTCATGAAGTGCCTTTTCTTTAACAGTGATAAGTGACTTTAAAAGTGTAATTTGCCATGGGTGACAAAATGTTTACATAATATTTTACATGGACATAACTGTACTCTCACTCATTTCTATAACAATAGCACATTTGCCTTACATTAGAACTCTTCTGGAACCGATATTTAATGAAAGTCTTAACTAAGTATTACAAAGTATTAACTAAAAAGTTAACAGATACTTATAGTTTCATTAATGAATAATCTGAATCTTTCGAGGTTGTGTTTAAGTCCAAATGCTTATTATACACAAACAGAAATACATTTGAGGCCAATGGGATTTTACAATCATGTTAAAACAAGTGTTTAACCAGATAGCAATCTGTGGAGGAGGCTGTCATGTACCTTGACAGATGCAGAATGACAATCAAGATTTCATTTTGGTTGGAAAGATACCTGCAGCTAAATTTAAATAAGCCTGTTTTAGTGTACAAATATGGGCTCAGACTGAGGATTAAACCTGGGATATCAAACACTTTTTCTTAAAGATAATAAAGCCATTTATGTAATGCATGTTTAGTTATATTTGGATTGGCGATACATAGATAATAGATCTGGACAGCCAGTCACGCATATCCACATTTATGCAAGTCACGATGCACATGCATGCCATCACACTGGTTTTCACACTAACAGTTGCCCTGTGATTTTCCTTTAGAATTTGATATTGAAATTTAGAATAAATCGTTGGAACGTCCTGTCCAAAATTTTGCAAAACAGATACCAACACCACCATGTTTCACCTTGAAATTACTGGAAATATTTTTTCAAATAACCAGGTCTAATGTTTTGTTATCTTAAGTCCACACATTTAAAAGCATATGAGTGCTAATGTTCTTTTACATATTTTATTGTGTAATAAGAACATGTTACGTATTCTGTTAAGTAAGTGGTGTAGATTGTAAGTGTATAGCAAATGTCAAGTGTAAGAGCAAGCTAGAATGAATTAAAGAGCATGAATTATGAGATTATGAAGAGGATTATGACCCCTTGTTGGGTTAAATCAATGATGGGTATTGTGAGAATATACAGTATAATAAAAAAAATACATGCAGTCAAAAACGAGTACAATGGTTGCCTGTTCCTACCATTTTCATGGGGTTCCTGCCATCACTGGGGTTTTTAAAAGCAGACCAAAGGAAATATTCTAAATATAAGAAGACAGCCTGAATTCCACATAAGCTTGTATTTGACATTGTTTGTTCTAAGAATGAGATGATATTTTTACTGTTGAGTCTGTTGGAGTGAGGAAATGGCAGCTAAAAAAAAGTATTTCATGATAAACTGGCTATAAAACAATTCATATATTTCCTGTGTGACCACCTCTGTTATAGCAACAACAAAAAAACTAAACCTGAGAGAAACTTCTCTCTAAACTTGTTTACATTGCTTATTTTTTCAGAGTTTCTAAACTATACATTTCAGCCCAAACGTTGGTGTTGGTCGGAGAGCAGACCCCGGCTTTGGGTTGGCTTAGTTTGTTGTTTTGGTGGATTTGATTATTGTTCCATTACGTCCTGCTTTAATAGGGAAACACAATTGATTCCTGACTTTAACTTCAGACTTTGTCTCATCCTGTCTCCAGAGCACTGGGGTCCTAGCCTGCGCTGACAAACGTGAGCAACACTGTCAACAGCTCTGTTCAGCATCCCACATGAGAGGACAGACAACATTTGTATCTCGGCATTTCAAACATGGTTCTAATTAAAAGATTGGACGAAACATTTAATCAGTGTTAAAAAAAAACTCCCTGTGATGTTTTGTGAAGTTCACATTAATTATTCCACAATGAATTAATAAGCTTTTCATATGATTCAGTTGGGAAATATAATACATTTAAATAAAAAAAAAATAATAATTTGTTAAAGATGGCCATCCTTCATCACAAACACGAGCAGACATTTGGTTTGTACTGTGTAAATACTCTTCTCACATCCTTGTTTAAAAGACCTCTCTATGAGGAGCTGAGAGCTATGACACATTCTCAAATTGGGCTGTAGCCCTCTTTGTTTGTGTAGGGCTGCTGCTGATGAAAAAACATTGGCACTCTCTCTAGAGCCAGCGCCAGTTTTCTTAAAACACCCTAAACTGAGTGCAATATCAAATGGCCTTGATGGAAAATATTTTTGTTATGAAAGATACTAGTACACCTATATAAATAGTTAGTATTAGTTAGTTAGTAGAATGATAAATAATCTGAATAAAAAAAATTAATGTACCTAAAAAAAATAATAAAAGCATAATCATTTACCAAATGAGCATACAGTCCAAAGACCTAGGTAAGCTAACACTGTAACACTGAGGATACTGAAGAAGTCCCGCTGACCCCATGTGTCTATGAATCAACTGCTGTGCCAGCAGAAACGGCACTGACTGGTGTGACAGGGAAATGTTATGAAGATACATAGGATGCCAAGCTAATCATCACTGCTGGCATCAACAGTAAAAGTCAACTGCCCATAAAAGGGGCCTTGTCCATGTGGCCCTACGGAGCTGACTGTGGATCTATGTGGAATATGCACATACATGAGCGCTTGTACCATGTCCACCCCCTTCCTGTCCCCCACATGAAGGCCCATATTTCACTAGTTTACAAAGAGCAGCCTTGTGTTCTTCTAATGCGCAGTTAGTGCCCAATCTCTCAATTACAGACAGAAACATTTTATTTTTACACGTCAGTATATGCAAGACTGTGCAAATCATGTGGCAGTTCAGACAGATAATTTTTCAGTCTACAAGCAAATAAAAAATATTTATAACATTAAATGTATTTCTTCCATCATTTACATGGTGTGCCAAATTTTTTTAGATAAAGGGATCCATGAGTAACAAATTTTAAATCCACCCTACACAAGCACTATGAAGGACAGAAGTGTGAGAATCATGTAGTGGCTACAAAACCAACTGGGATGACTGAACAGAGGGACTATTCTAAGCAGTCGTGGTCTTTAAGCGGGAAATAGAGAGAGCTATCTGAGAGTGCAGCTGGGTGACCGGTACATACTGGTCAAATCATGTCAGTATTGATGTGAGGACATAGTAGCACAGTGTAACTTTTCTTACAGCACACAATCAAACCATCTGTAGAACAGGGAGACATTTACTGGCACACAATCCAAGAGTACGAGATTTGTGTGAACAGGATGCATGACAAAAATTCCATTTGCATTCAGTATACAACTACAGAATGAAATTAAGCAAAAAGCCATGCAAAATATAATAAATGTTGCTAGATGCTATGCTGCAAGTGGCCACAGTTACAAGTAAATTAAAAACACAAGAGCTTTTTAAGAGGCTTAATACAGCATTCATAATTAGAATTACAAAAACTCAATAATAATTAAAAAACTAAGACCAGCAATAGCACAGATTGCTGGTTTATTGTCATTTAACAGTAAACAATTAGAGACTTACACTAACCAGACACTGATAAAAGGAAAAGGCTCACAGCTCTGCCTATTTCAGATATAAATGGGGGTATTGAAATACAGGTGGAAGCCTGCCTTTCCTATCGTTCTCAGTGGTGCATCAAATTACACTTATAAAAGAGCACATAGGGAAAAAAAACTAGAAAAAAGCAATATACAGAACTCTTTGACATACAAACAGCATCCCGGATGGGGATTTCACTGAGTTCACGGTGTCACTAACACACTCTGGCCTTCATCACTAACTCCTGTAAAAACAAATACACTTAAAGGAGAACACATTTAGACCATTAAATGCCAAGCCCTAGATGATCATTACAGGTTGGCAGGAAGCACCCCAGTGAGGAAGCTGAGCAAATGATGGTGGTGGAGAAGAAAACACAAAGAAACAAAAGAAAAGGGTACAAGTGTGAAATAGGAAGAAGGGGGAATTTGCAGCTCAGGTTTAAAGGGCTAGCGTAACACCTTATTTAAAATATACAAGTAAACAACAAAATATGCTACATATCAAGCTAAATATGTCATGGCTTCATAAACAAATCACTATTAAGTTCATAGACAGAACATTTGTCAAATTGCCAGTGTGTAGGATGCTTGTGCTTAAAAATGGTAGTAGCACAGGTTTGTGCATGAGCATAAACTCATTATCAAGCCAGAGGCTACTGTGATGGACTTAGCCACATGGGGTCAGAAGTACTTTGAAAAAGCAATGTTATTTAATTCAGTTCACCCCTGCATTAAAAAATCCAACTTGAAACTGTATAATGCATAAATTTACACAGAAGGACCGTTGTGTTCTATTGGCCTAAAGCTTTCTGAAATGGCAGTGGAAACACTATATATATATATATATATATATATATATATATATATATATATATATATATATATATATATATATATGTGTGTGTGTGTGTGTGTGTGTGTGTGTGTGTGTGTGTGTGTGTGTGTGTGTGTGTGTGTGTGTGTATTCCTTATAAAACAAGCTGAAATGTGCACCATTTGGGATATTTGTAAGTTATTTGTATTCCTTGCCTCTTTTAGCAGGACAATGCCAGACACTATTCTGTTGGAGGTAAAACGTTGTGGCTACATAGACACAGAGACTGTGTGCTCAGCTACCCCGACTGCAGTCCAGATCAATTTATTAAAAATGTATGGCACAACATGAAGAGGAGCCAGTCAACAGCAACCACATATTGTATATACTGAGAAATGGAGGTAACTGTTTAAAAAAAAGTACAAACATTAAAAAAAATATATTACCAAATACATACCACAAATTGGGTCAAGAGCTACAGGTCCGTAACAGTTATTCTTTCTGTTGTGGAGTCAACCTAGTTCTTAACATTCATTGCACATGACACACTTTTAGATCTGAAGTAGTCCATACTCAGATGTGGTCATTCCACCAAAAGAGCCTTCCTGCATGTGGTTAATGCACTAAATTAAAAGCAATTAATCCCCTGTCCTAATTCCACTAGACTGTCTGTAGCTTTCACATACATAGTAGATCACCATCTTCTACTGTCCACACTATCTGAATTAAGAATCTCTAAAATGCTGTTTTACAGCCAGATCCTCTATTGTGAAGATGACGTGTCCAAACCTCATCAGGTCAACACTGGAATGCCTTAATGTTTAATACTTAGCCCCCAATTTTAGTCTCAGCCATTTTGGTCCTTTGGTTCTGATATTATTGCTATGTTGATGACACCAAGCTGCATGTGTACTCTGATTCTTTCAGCTTAAATACCTGCCTGCATCACCAACATATTTATTTGCGTGAAGGTTTGCATCTGTAAAAAGCATTCCTGCCCTATTCCATCTGTAAACTTGACATGTAGCTCAATCCAACTAAACAGATTCCCAAACTTAAACTTTAGATTCATTCCTTACACCATCAAGAAGATCAGACAATTTCTAACTGAGAGCTGAAGGCTACTCAACCGTTAGATTAAGTCATCTTTTTATAGCTTGACTATTGGTATGGACAGCTTGCTGGTCTCAAATCTCATCCCATCAGGGCTCTTCATCTGATACAGAACTCTGCAGGTCATCTGGTGTTTAAACAATCTAAGCAAGCTGATGTAACTCCTTAATTCTACTTTCTCCAGGACCTATACCAGTTAAGACCTTTTTTTCTTTCAAAACATCCTTAAGATTGTTGTGAAGATGCTATTTTGCACACCAAAATTATAAAAAGTAATAATGTTCTTTTTTTTTATTTCTCCCATTGTGGGACCAATAAAGGATTATATTTAACCTTTTGTCAGCCAACCTGCCCATTCTCGGTTTACCTATTTTTTCAACAAGACGTTTCTGTTCGCAGAACTTCCCATCACTGAATATTTTATCTTTAGTGCACTCATTTAGTGACATATTCTGTCCTACAGTGTCAGCACTGACCTTAGGACCAAGACAAAGGAGACCTAGGAAAGACACAGACACACTACCATCTGTTGACTGCAAATGGAACTGCACAGATTTCTAAACAAAGAGAGCATTAAGAATAAAGGTAGGAGTGACTGCATGTAGGGTTTGGATTAATTGGAATTACTAATTTACTCCTTATGCACATTATCTGAAATTATTGGACCACTCAATATGTAAAATGTACACAGACATGTCGTTTTATAGCTAAACTATACCACCCAAGCATGGTGCCTTTTCATCGCCATTTATTCAGAAAACAGTTTCTCTTTTTTCTCTTTCTTACAGTGTGTGTGTGCCACATCTGGCTAAGGTTATTGTAAATTTCCATTAAACAAATAGAACTTTATCATAAATACTAACAATACATGAACTGTGTCTGTGAAAGCAAGAAAGCCAGGATGAGACTGGAGAGTAAGAAAGAGAGCAAGCGAGAGAGAGAAAGAGAGAGAGCAAGAAAGATGGGTCATGGTTCAACACATTATGCCAAATTTTTGGTTAACAATGCAATTTTGTTTTGCAAAGTATTTATAACCCTTACTATCCACAGTTCATAAAATTGTAAAAGAATTCAGAAAGACAGAAGAATCTGCTCCTGAACATACATGACCTTCAAACCTTAAGTGGTATTGTCTGAGAAACTGCCATGCTACCATGAGGAGCAGCCACATTGAGTAATTAAATATATTTTATTGTTAGTTTTGTTCATATTTTGATTTAACTTTAATAAAAGGTCTGAACTGTTTGTTTATACCACGTTCTGCTTTAACACCTGCTATTTCTTACAACAAAGTACCAGTTTATGATATTCATTCAGACATAATCTTAAATAATCTTAACTGCCCATTACTACAAAATAAAACTATAGCACATTTAGGAGGAGAACTAAACTGACACGTCTTTAACAGAGGATTAGCTGGATTTTCTTTACATTTTACGCTGTGTATTTTACTGCAGTGCTGGGTGTACCTGTCTCCTCTTTGTGTTGCCATTGCTTCACCATTATTAGAGCTGGTCTGTGTATTAACTGTGGATCCTAAAACAATAAGAGAGGGAAAAAAATGACGTGAGAAGTGGTGAAGAAAAGTTTTCAAAAAGTATAACTGGATTTACATTAGAACAAAAAGGTATAGTGACATGGCTTATGGCAGCAAATGTGCTGTTTCACTATTGCCTTCCTAAGTAATCCGTGAATGCCAGTAGCCAGAAATGCCAGCTTAATGACTAGCCAATGTGTGTCAACGCACAGCTAAAAAGGCCACTTTGTCTTTGTGATTAAGAGAAACAAACACACCTTCTATTCTCAGCTTGCAGAAATAACAGTGTTACTTTTAATACTTTACACTAAGCAGTCATATGACACACAATGAAGTATGATCCAAAGCAGATACAAATACAAACGTAATGGAAAACTGGCAAACAGCCATAGACACAGAAAGAGGTACATGCCTGACAGGGTGTAGTGTGTTCATGCTCATGTGGAGATGTAGTGAAAAAGTGTGGCGTCTCTGTGTGCCCCTCCAGTGGTCTGAGGTTGATTGACAGCTCACTATCCTTAGCAACTGCAATGGAAATTTCACCTGGTTACCATAGAAACACCAGCATGGCGGTATTTTATTCTAAGTGGAGTAAGTCCAGTATTAACATTTAGTTTGTTCTACTGCCATTTATAAAGCACAGTTAACTATACAGAATAATATAACAGCTAGAAATGAGAATTCAGAAATGTAAATAACAAAAACAGCTTGTGTGTCACTGACAGTAGAATCACTTACAAGTTGTTTATTTGAACAAAAAAAAATATCACTTAAGTAAATGTTTACATTTAAATTTGCTTATGTATGTAAATTTGAGAAACTTTTTTTGTACCTACAGAATTTTTTAATAATATGGAAATAAAATAAATGCAAGTCTAATGTAAGTTTTGCATGGCACTTTGCCTTTAACAAAAGAAAAGGCTTTCCATAAAAGTGACAGATAAAACAGGAGAACCTTGTACACAGCATGTGTTTATAAGAGCTTAGGTATGAGGGCTTAAAATGATTTTTGGCATGTAGCACAAGTTTAGACTAGAGTTCAGCTATATATTTTTTCCGAGTATGCTATTATCATTATAACATATAAAACTACTGCAGCCTGTCTTTTTTAACTATACACAACAATCAGAATATTAAAGGTAATATTATATATTGCAGTGTTGCAGGGTTATATAACAATTACGTCTTTAAAGCAACATGACATTTCCATATGTGCCTACTACACATGTTGACATGTTGACTTCAAGAGCAGTGACTGGGAAAACAGCACAGCAGGTAGTGATGTGCTAGGCATGCACAAATGCCTTCTAGCCAAAATTGCTGGTTTTGAAAGCTGCGAACTGTTAAATTTCAAGCATGGATAAGGATTTATGTCAAGTGCTGCTTGTAGATCATGGAAGTAGCTGATGTTTCCATTTCAGTGTTCAACATGAGACAGGAAACTTTCTCCCTGAAGAGATCTTATAACTAGTTCTTTCCATCTTTTTCTCTGTGCTGCTGATTGGGTTCTAATTTTTCCCCTTCTTTTTTCATGTTTCTTTTTTTAATCATAAGCAGTATGTAGGCATTTCTTTCAATTAAATTATATTTAAACAAGCTGCTGATGATTACTTCTTGGAATTACTCAAGTTGGTTTATAGTCCCATTAAAATGTCCATCCTATTTCAGTTCTTTGATTGTATTTAAGGGATGTGAAATCCTCATCAAGTTCTTCAAACAACAAAAACTCTTAATTTGGATTTAAGAATCCAACAAGATTTTTTTTCCCCCACCAATGTAAATCCACATTCATAAACTGAATGGCAAATAAAACATGCACATCCACATTTAGCAACATTGATTTAAACATTTTCTGCCAGAGCTTATCAGATGTTCACAGAGGTTTGGCCCTTTGTACTTTACAACACAGCTTCAGTTTTGTAAACTGTAAAGGATTTCATGAATGTATTCATTTAAGTATTAAGCTTTTATGTTACCTAAACCTTTATGTTCTGTTTTCATAAAAGCCTTTTTTGTAAATGTTCTGTGATGAGCAAACTTTTTTTATAAAGATCTATTAGTTATGTCTGTTCATGTAGAAGTTATTTCTCTGGACAGCATCAATGACTATCAGAAGTTTACAAGCAATATGGTCAAAAGTGACTGACAATGTAGTATTTCCAATTTACCTATAGGCACGATTTTGTATGACTCTGTACAACCAAGAATCGAACCAACAACCTACCTATTGTGACGTGGAAGTAGAAGCACTTGCTCTGCAAATATATATATATATATATATATATATATATACATACACACACACTGTACATATATATATATACATTTTCAAATTTATTAAAGATGGCTTTTTAATTCGTCTTAGAAACATGAGCAGCAATAACTCCTGTTGGTATATTTTCTTCATGTACTTTCACACTTAAGAAACTTATTCATAATTCTTAGAACTGTTGGATAAATTATCTACTTCTTTTGCAAATGATTATTTTTTAAATGTAAAATGTAAATGTTTTTAATATGTATGCTTTGTACAGCGTCCTTGGGTGTTCTCAAAAGCGCTTTCAAATAAAATGTATTATTATTATTACTTGTTGGTGTATTGTCAGTGCCAAATGAAGACAATTATATTCCTCAGAACTACCTTTAAATGACTTCATCTCCAACTAAACTATTTTCCCCGGTAAGAAGAAAATAAATTTTCACCTCATGTTTTTATGTGCTTATTGGGGTGTATGCTCCTCAAAATCCAAAATCCACATTTAAGCAAATATACAGACAATTGGTCAATGAATAATTTCTTTAATTTTAAATTTTATTTATTTATTTATTTTTGATTTTTAGATTATTTTAGAGTTTTTTTTCCTGCAGTCTGAAATGCTATTTACAGTAGCACAGCTTAGACCACTTTATATTACATGACTTACATGTGATCATTTACAACACAGTATTAATTAACTATGTACATATTAAATGTTGCATGTGGGAACCCCCCCCGACCCTAGTAGATGATAAAGCTAAAGATAATAGATGAGCATATAAAATGTACATACAAATAAACAGAAAACATCCAATTACCGTAGTTAAAAAAGCATGTGCAATGTACAATTAAATGAAATTGTATTTGATGCCACTTTATTTATCCAAAGTGCTTCTCAGTTTAAAGTGTTAATGTCACAACCACACAGGGCTGTGGTAATAAAAACAAAATTCTTGCGCATAACTGTAAAAATGTAGACTGTTAATGTTGATCATCTAATTATTACAGACGCTCCGCATTACGAAGAGAAATATCATAAATAATTTAATGGTGATTTAACAGTAAATTTATTAACCCTGGTTGCGACAGAAAAAAGGAAATATGCCTAAATTTGTCGTTTGACTGAATAACACACCCTTGTCTGTGCTGTGTTTTTTCCTTCTTTGGCAGAGCTGGTCTCCCAGCAACATTGAGGTTCTTTTACTAGAGCAGCCTCAGTGTAATGTAAATATTGACACAGGAACATGCTCGAAATCTACCATGAGTATTCTGCAGCACTGTGCTTGTAGAACAGACACATAACCAAGGTGTGTGTGTGTGCATACAGAGATTCTACACACTTTAGAGATTGTACTATGCTTTTAGATTAATACAAATTTAGGTAAGCAAAGTTCAAAGTAGAAATTTGGCTTATATACATAGAGGATGCAGGAGGATGCTGGGAGCAAACCCAAGACTCTTTCCTCTGTGCTCCCCAGCCTGTGTCTTGATTAACTATCCAGAAGTGTTGTGATCCCCCTCCCATTCCCCGCAATTGACTGCGCCAGGCACAGCTTGTTCACTCACTCTCTCTGTATGGTTCTATACACACACACACACACACACACACACACACACACACACACACACACACACAGCTGTTTTTTTCTCCATATGAAAGACTTAGTGTTTGGCATGCCTCATTACGTCCAGGTCCAGTGAGGGCCAGAAACATACAGCAGCAAAAGCACATTCATGACCACCCCGAACTGGCCACAAACTACATAAACAAAAATGTTGGTGGCAGGAATAAAACCATAAAAATAAGAAAAACATTGCCAACAAGATTAGTGTGCGGCTGGATTTTCAAAGTGTCCTTGCACTTCTCTTAAATGCCGTATGAACTGAGGTAAGAATTGCTGTATTTTTTTTCAAAACTGTGGCAAACTTTGTTTACCACATCTATAAAATTTTGCAAGTTACTGTCATCATTCATTTATGCAAGGGTGGCATAGTGGCCCAGCAGACAGTGTGGGTGTAGCACAGCTTCAGGCTAGGATTCAGTCTTGGCTCCAGTTAATCTCTGTAATGGGTTTGATATGTTTTTCCCACATCAACATCGAGGTATTCTAGTTTCCACCCCCTAACATTTATGTAAAGCATTTTGTCTTTGCCAAAAAACACATTTAGACTCATCTATTATTAACATTTGTATCTTAATACATAGTGCATTCTTTATTTGTGAGGATCTTATTTTTTATCTAAATATAAATATATATATATATATTTATGGGCGGCACGGTGGCTTAGTGGTTAGCACGTTTGCCTCTCAGCGCTAGGGATTCCCGGTTCGAATCCCCATCTGGGTGGAGTTTCCATGGTCTCTCGTGTCTGCGTGGGTTTCCTCCGGGTTCTCCGGTTTCTTCCCACAGTCCAAAAACATGGATCAAGTTAATTGAATTCTTAAAATTGCCCCATTTAGAGTGTGTTTGTGTGAGTGAGTGTGTGCCCAGCGATGGATTGGCGCCCTGTCCTGCCCAGCGCCCGAGACGTTCTCCCCTGGATGGGCATGGGGAACCCCACCGCGACCCTAATAGAGGATAAGCGGAAGATAATGAATGAATGAATATATATTTATTTTATTAAATTTTTTTTTTTACTGAAAATATACTTTGTCACATACCAACCTTTTAACTCATTTTGAAATAACATTTTAAACCTGTTTGTTTACAGCTATAAAGTCTGTTTTTCAGTGAACTATCTAATATTTAAATTCAGAAATACAATACAGCCCATGAAAAATGCAAGTGTATGATAACCGTCAATGAAATATAGATAGAAGATGGTGGTAGCATTAGGTCATGACTGCCACGTACTCAGGAGTTGTGACGTGTATATTTACCGTGAGTATGTGTGGATGTACCCATGTGCTGAGTGGGTAATTCTCCAGGTGAAGTCAGGGTAGCGTGAGGCAATTCCTCAGTGTTAGGTTTTACAAACCAATGCTGTGCAGAGACAGTGGGTTCAGTCATCACTCTATCCTGGGGTTCAGTTAGAACAAGCTGCTGTCCCTCGCTTAGTTCTCCACTGCTGTTCTGCTGATCCCACCATCTCTGATTAAACACAATCAGGCCACTGTTACTGCAAAGCACAACCCTTTACAAGCAAAATGCCCTAAGTGAAATTTAAATACAATCTACTAGCGACCTCTGCAGGTCAAAATGGGTATTACTAAGGGACAATAGTAAAGCATTTTATTAACAGAAAATATACATAATTTAGGTGTACAACTAAGGAAGGAAAAACGACCGGGATTGATCAAAATATTAAACAACAAAATAATATTACTCCTAATAATAAACAGGATTAAAAATTAGAAAAGTTTATTATTTTTTTATTTTATTATTTTTTTTTTTATCAGACAACATACTATGCTTTTCTGTTTAATGTTTGAAGAGTAATGCAGGAGAGAGACAAGTAAGTGATACCTCTGGTTGTGAGACTGAACACTGTTCCATCCTGGCCAGCAGAGAAAGAACTGGGTCATGGTGGACTTGGACAAATGGCCTTTTAATCACTTCACCCTCACTTAGGGAGTCATAATCCTGTTAACCATAATAGTAAATATTAATAAACAGGTCACTCCGATTCTGCTGTAAGCACACTAACCCATGTGCTGCTTTATAGAATGTTTGATAGCCGAAATAGCAGTCACTTTCATTCATTTTACATTACATTGAATAATACTACACTTCTGAAACTATGCTATTTGTAATAACGCACTGGAATGAGTCTGCGTGCATTGTGTTGTTATCCATAAAATATCAGTTCATTTAAGATGCTTAAAAATATAGAGACCATTAAAATAAATATGTACATATAACTGAATCAAAATATTCCTTACAATTTGAAGCATGCAATTTTGTTTAAAAACGTATTTAAAAAATTTTAATACATAAATTAAAAAATGGGGCGGCATGATGGCTTAGTAGTTGGCATGTTCACCTCTAAGAACTAGGGAACTGTGTGTCCACCAATGTAACGCAGTATCACAGTAACAACCCACTTCTCCACTATTGCTGCAATTAAAAACTAATTCAGAGGTGTTGCTTTGTAGTACACTAAAAAATTTGGTGATTGAAAATATGGTGATCCTTTGCTTTTAATTTAGCTAATTTTGAAATAAAGCATTAACTTGTTTTTATTAACTTGTTGTAATACTTATGCAGGTTGAGTGTTTAATCGCTTGGTGGCGTTGTTACTCAACTAGCTCTTTAAAGACAATGAAAAATGCGCTGTGTGAGGTTAAAATGAAGTTGATGAAATTAAAAATAGAAAATTAGAACTTGAACAATTAATAATTAGTTGACAATTGTTAAATAAGCTAACAGATTTTTTTCTGTGAAATATTTAAAACATAATTGAGTTATTGCTTTATGATTGTGAAACGAACATTTTCAAAACATTTTTAGAAAACAATCACTGAAATTTTAACATATCTGATAATGAAAATGACATCCATCCATCCATCATCTTCCGCTCTCCTCTATTAGGGTTGCGGAGGTGTTCCCCATGCCCATCCAGGGGAGAACATCTCGGGCGCTGGGCAGATAGACCCAGGACAGGGCGCCAATCTATCGCTGGGCACACACTCACTTACACAGACACACTCTAAATGGGGCCATTTGAAAAATTCAATTGACTTGATCCATGTTTTTAGACTGTGGGAGGAAACCGGAGAACCCAGAGGAAACCCACGCGGACATGGGGAGAACATGGAAACTCCACCCAGATTGGGATTCGAACCGGGAATCCCTAGCACTGAGAGACGATCGTGCTAACCACTAACCACTAAGCCACTGCCGCCAAAAAATGACATGTCATTCAAATTTATTGTTCAATAATAATTTTGTAATAAATAATAAAGCTTTTTCTAAACAAATCAGAACACTGCCATTAAAGTTTTAAATGCATTTTAAAAGTTATGCCCAGAAGGTAGGTAATGTACATGTAATGTAAGTATGTTGGACATACTTTACAGAAGGTAAAGTATGTCCAACAATAGCACATGAAATCTTTACTATAATAGACACATAGATGATGTTTGAAAATTTAGGGATAAGGTATTTACCATCTCTTGAACTCCATGTAGAGAGCTGTTGAAGCTTGTTAGCAGATTGGGTGGAATTGCACCTTCTTCATTTAATTCTGATAAAAATAAATAAATAAATATGATTTTAGATTCAAGAACTAAATCAGGAATAAAAAAGGGCTCTTTTTACAGTGTTGTGAAGATTCCACCTAGTTATGTGTTGTGAATCAATTGTGTTCAACATTGATTAGTTTTATTATTTTTTTCATCTCCGGCATAGACTTTACGTCACTCACAGCATTGCAAACTGCCAATTATAAGACAGGACTAGACTTTAATAACCTGACTGAATCATGACCCGTCAATAACATGGTAAGAACCTGCTGATGTCACAAAACAAACAGGTTAATAGGTTATGTGTCATTTGTTAGGTGTAAATACAAAAATAGTTCTTTTCCTGCAGCAACATCTTCTTTAAATAATAAGATGAACTAAAAACTGTTATCTTAATAAATAAATACAGCTTTGAAAATTCACAGATAAAAAAATTAAATATGGATATAAACAGCAACATCATACCTACAAATTGCTATAGAAATCAAGTTCACACTCAATTACCATGACATTATCATATTAAAGGCGCTTTTGTAATTCCCATCCCAAGCTGTTTGTACAGGGACGTGTCTGGTGCAGCAGTTCACTGTGTAGGCATGACCATAAACATGCACTTGATGTGTGTGTGTGTGTGTGTGTGTGTGTTTATTGAACATAAATATCTGACAAGCTGATGAATACCTCTGACTGCAGCCATCTGGCCATAGCCGACAAGCTCGCCTTCAGAGATATGTCTGGCTGCAGTCTCAGTTTCAGTGATGGAGGTGCTGGACTCGGAGCTACTTTCCTTCACAGAGGGAGACTCAGGAGGAGCAGGTTCACTATACTGTCCCGCAACATGTGGTGGGCTCTGTGCTTTGGGTGAAGGGGTGATTGCCACGGCCTGTTCTTCCTCCACCTCATCTTCATGGGCTACTGATGGCGCACTGCTGAGGAAAAGTGCAGTCATGCAAAGCGATGTAGAATTAAACTTGCTGCAGACATGGGCTCTTCAAATTTAAAGTTAGAGAGTGCCATTTTACCATACAACATTTCCAGGATGACAAAATACAGTGTTCATGAATCTACAATTACCTGATATGATTAGGAAATACAGTGTCAGCATCAAAACATTATACCATTTTGTTTAATCTCTGAATTCTACTTTTTTTAAATTCATTAAATCCCAGGTGTGGAAAAGTAGTGGAATACAGATAACATAATTACAGATATCAGTAATTCCATCTATAATAAAACACATTAGTCTGTTTAGAATGTTTTCAACTTAGATCTGGAAAAAAAACTATTTTAATTAAATTGTTTAATAGCAGGTAAACCTCATTAGGAGAAGTGTGATAGCGGATGTGTAGATCAGACACAGGTCCGTGAAAAAGTTGCAGAGCTGAGGAAGGTATGTGACTCACCTGAAGTCTGTTCTCTTAATTGTATGTAAACAAAGATGATGGAACCTAATCAGTTTTCTATAATAGTGCAGGTATCTGTCATTTCATTAAAAACATGGCATACAAACTGAATAAACAGAGAGGATTCGCATATAGACTACCAAAATGCATGCAAGTTTACAAGCTGTAATTCGTCCTTCATTGGGCAGTGTTTTATTTATGTGTTTGATTTTTTTGACTTGTCTTCTGTCATCCTGTTTTGCCAATTTAGTTAGAATTTGATAAAAATCTTTCAGTATAAAAGTTAGTTTAAGTAGAAATGCCATTGATCTTCTTCTGTGCTGACAGGTGCAGGAGTGTACACACCCTATGCAGCCTTGACAGCTACTGATTACTTTTTTATTTACAAAAAGTAATTAAGAGCAAGTGCTGCACTGTTCAAGAAAAACGGCTCTTTTTTACTTATCATGCTGAACGACCAGTCGGGTGTGAAACCTTTGTGGTTATATGCACATTATGATCAATCCTGGTCATGTGGTCTCATAAGTTCTTTAAAGCTGCCATTAGTTTTTGCTAGTTTCCCAGTTCAGCATACTTTGCGTTACACAGGATGGCCCTGTGTAGGCAAGGTGTTGGTGTTTCCATTCTTATGAATGCTCTGAACTATTCTCAGTGAAATTCTAACACCCATGTTTTGCTGGTCATTTTTAAGACTCAGTGATCCCAACAAAATGCTCTTTTTTTTCCCCTGTGTCCCAAATCTCTTTCAACTCATCTCATTATTTTCGGTTTAATCCTCTACTAGGGTCACGAGATGATTCCCCATGCCAATTCAGAGTAGAACATTTCGGGTGCAGAGCAGATATATCCAGTACAGTGAGCCAACATTTAAACATTTAAAAACATTTAAATAGTATATAAATAAATATAAACTATTTACACATTATATAAATAAATTACTTGAACTTGAATTATTTTAATTAAGAGCAGCCAATTCACCTTTAATCGATGGTTTTTGGATTGTAGGACAAAACCAAAGAATGTGGACAAAACCCACATGGACACGGAGAGAAGATGGAAACTTCGCTTAGACTTCGCACTTTCCCCTTATTTGAACTGTGATTATCTGTAATAAACTTTGTAAATGGGCGGCACAGTGGCTTAGTGGTTATTATGTTCCCCTCTCAGTGTTAGGGATTCCTGGTTTAAATTCCAGTCTGCGTGGAGTTTCCATATTCTCCCTGTGTCTGCCTCCGGGTTATCCGGTTTCCTCCCACAGTCCAATAACATGGATCTGAATTCTCCAATTGTATTCTCCAAACTGTCATATAGAGTATGTGTTTGTGTGAGTGTATGTGTGGCCAGCCATAGATTAGCACCCTTTCCTTGGTGTATCTGCCCATCGCCTGAAACGTTCTCCACTGGATGGGCATGGGAGAACCCCCCCCCCCCACACACACACACACACACACACACATACATACACACACACACTCTACCCTACCCTACCCTACCCTACCCTACCCTACCCCACTCTACACACACTCTACCCTAGTAGAGGATAAAGCGGAAGATAATGGATGGATGGCACTTTGTAAACTATTATTTGTATCTTGTGGTCGAGTCCGGTATGACCACATTTTTCCAGCATGCTATGCTCCATAACAAAAGACTTCTGGAACAGTTAGGCACGTCTAGAAATAATATAACTTCCTACACAATATTTCTTCCTCGCTTTCTCACAACAGACTTCAATAATGACAGTTTCAACAGCACCATGGATCTACAGCAAGAGAAAAATCTAAACATGGGAATGCATGGTGTAAACTTGTTTCTTATTGGATGTTGTCTGTAGAGTAAACAGCAGCAGAAATGGAACTTAAGGTTTAACAAGGCTTCCTAACCGCCCAGGTTAAATGAATAAAGCAAGCACGTACACTGGTAGTGGTTGTTGCTCCTCTTTCTTGCTCTCTGGATTTTCCATAAGAGGAAGTTCTGCCCCTTCATGTGGATGGCTCTGCAGGTCTGATGGTTCTGGTGTTGGTATCCTAACAGGAGATGAAACTGGAGTGCACACAGGTGTTTCCACAGGATCTTCTACTAGCTCTGAGGACATTAAGAACATAGTCAGACCATATAAAATGGAGTGTATCACATTTAAAAATAAAAATGTCAGCCTTTTGAAAAGTGACCTGGTGGAACAGGCTGCTGGGGCAATGTGCACTGTATGTGCTCGGCAGACTGTACAGGAGACGAAGGCTCGGAAACGTCTGGAGTTTTGACTGGAGATGGTGAACCCCTCACTGTTGTAGCACTCTCTTCCACACTTGGCTCAGGGGTGGGCACTGGTGTTGGTACTACATTCTCCTGCCACAAAATAATTAAAAAAAAACCTCTATAAAACTGTCAGTAGCATCTCTTTAAATTAACTTTAGCATTAATAAAAGGTAAAATACAAACTTATTACAAGTGTGAAATAAAAAGTATTTATATAAAAGATCTTTGGGATAACTTACCTGCTGACCTCGAGCGTCGTGGGTTGAGGCCAGAGCAGCAGAGATGTTTGAGTCCTCCCTCTGGCCCAGTGTTAGAGTGATGATCTCAGTCAACACTTCATTTACACACTGTCTGATGAGCGCTGAATCCACTGGCACCCCAGCATCCACAAACATCTGAACCCCACTAGCTCCCTCTTCTTCTACTGATCCATTAGAAAACACAAACGTTGACATATTTCACATACTTGACATTTCTGTGGTTTTTAAACTGAACCTAATTTAATGATTTCTTTAGGTCTTTAGGTTTATAGAGACAGAGAAAATATATCCAGTAATCAGTAACAGGAAACCAGCAATTGCAAAGAGTAAATGGCTTGCTTTTGCTACTGACTCACATGAAATCTTAATATAAATGACTGACAGCTTGAAAAGGTAAAATGCACGGAACGTAAACAACAGTGTCATGTTGTTAGCCAGGGTTGCAGGGTGGCTTGGTGGTTAGCACATTCACTTCAGCATTAGGGACCCAAGTTCGAATCCCAATCTGGGTGGAATTTCCATGTTCTACCCATGTCTGTGTGGGTTTCCTCCAGGATTTCTGGTTTTCTCCAAGGACAAAAAACGTGAATTGCTCGGAATTACCCCTATGAACTCTGTGTGAGAGTGAGTGAGTGTGCCCAGTGATAGATTAGATTAGCGCTCTATCTGGGTGTTCTGCCCTGGATGAAAATGAGGAACACCTTTGCGACTTTTGGAATTTATTGTTATTTTATAATTAATGTATAAAACAGATGGGCGGCACGGTGGCTTAGTGGTTAGCATTCGCTTCTCAGCACTAGGGATTCCAGGTTCGAATCCCAATCTGGGTGGAGTTTCCATGTTCTCCCCGTGTCTGCGTAAGTTTCCTCCGGGTTCTCTGGTTTCCTCCCACAGTCCCACAGTCACTAAATATTGTTTCTGCTTCTTTAATGCTATTCCTAACTAACTCCTGTTTTTTCCAACATTTCATCAGCCTCAATGTTAGTTTTTGTGATATTTCATAGTAACACTGTCCAAAGAAAATCTAAAACTAAGTCAGACAGTGTAGTGTAGTGATGCATGATAAACTGCACTGTCTGGCTAAAGAAAGTGTCGCCATTTGGAATCAAGAGTTATGATGTGGGCTTGCTTTAGTTGTTCAGGTCGAGGCTCGGCAACTTTAAGAGGCAATAAAATGAAGTCAGCTGAGTACCTGAACGAACTGAATTGCCATTGGAGTTTTTGTTCTGTGATAGCATGTGCATATTTTAAATTGACAACACCCATATTCATCAGGCTGAGACTGTGGGATTTTACATACTGGTTCCACTTTCAAACCATCACCACAAGATCTCAGCTAAACATCTATGCACTGGGTAGATGAAAATGTACGGTACAAACCATGCCTCAGCAAAAGTTCATGATAATCAAATTGGCAGTCCAATTTAGTATGATATCTTTTTCTAAAGGTGTGTAATGTCATAAAGGTATTTGTAAAGCAGTTATAATTCATAAATGAAACTCACTTCATCACTTTATACCAGAGCTTCATATGAGACTCGAGCAATAGTCAGGAATGCAGTGTGTATTACATTATGATCATACAACATCTGTTCACAAGAGGTTGAGTCCATCCATCTATTATCTTCCACTTTATCCTTTACTAGGGTCGCGGTGGGGTTCTCCATGCCCATCTGGGAAGAACGTTTCGGGCGCTGGGCAGATACACCCAGGACAGGGCATCAATCTATCGCTGGGCACACACTCACTCACACAGGCACACTCTATATGGGGCAATTTTGGAGAATTCAAATGAACTTGATCCATGTTTTTGGACTGTGGGAGGAAACCGGAGAACCCGGAGGAAACCCACACGGACACAGGGAGAACATGGAAACTCCACCCAGATTGCGATTCGAATCCCTAGTGCTGAGAGGTGAATGTGCTTACCATTAAGCCACCGTGCGTTTAAAACCACGACTTGTGTAATATGTAAACTATTTCTGCATTACTATGTGTAAAATGTAACTCAGAGCAAAGAAAGTGCTACTGCACCACTACGCCTTCTTGCAGTGTGCACCGTCAGCTTTTCTGCCCACCGATACTAAAAATGTAAACGGCACGTATGGTGATGGCATGGAAGATCTCGGTGTCCATTTTAAGCAAAGTGACGAGACGTGGAAGCTGAAAGGTGCTTTAACAAAGATGATGGTCTCTGAATCTGCTGACTAGGGTTTACTGCTCACAGACTTGTAGCCTGCGCTGCAAATTTGATACATCATTGATCTTTCTATTAAATCAGAGTGGAGATTAATGAGGCGGGGAGAGAGTGCGTGGGCCGAGTTGAAGTGAGTTGGAAGAGCAGAGACAATGAGGAAGAGCAATCTTACTATAATGAGGAAATACCATGTCTCAGTGCTTTGACAGCTTTGACAAATGCACTGCTTGCTTTCGCACAAACTATGAATCAAAATTATGAGTTTACAGAGGGAAAAGCCATGTTATGTAAATTAACACCTCTAAACTGCTTAGCACCAGATGCTTTTAATCTTTTTCATGTTTTTACTTTTTTTGGCATCTTGACAGCTAGTGATACATTATTTCCACTAATGGCAGATGCATCACTGTACTACAAGAGGTAGATGTGCATATTCTGTGTAAATGACATGTCATAATCGGGGTTCATAGCTTACCAATATCTGATGTTACACTATTTTCGGGCTCTGACTGGTTGGCTGGGTCTTTTGGTACAGAGTGAGGAAACATCTCATTAATCACCCTTGCCATGAGCTGCTGCTCAACCCTAAAAATAAGCAAAATGCATTAACTCAGGAACTTTATTACACACTTACATTATGTAGCTAAAGGACAAGTGATTGATTTTCCTAAATCACTGTTGGCCTGTAAAAGTAAAAAACAGTCATTTACAAAAGGATTTACTCACCAGCTGACAAGCCTGTTTTCCACTGACTCTCTTTGCTGGATAGTAGTAAGCACAGGTTGGGTAAGGGGGGAAGTTTTACTTGGTTCGGCAGGGAAAACAGGGCCATGGTACAAGATCATGGGGGGTGACGGAAGTCCATTCAGCTCAACTGGAGCATGTGTAAACTCAATGTCTTCTTCATCCTCCTATAAAAAAAACATGCTTTAAATTTAGAGATTAATATGCAGAACACACACACACACACACACACACACACACACACACACATATATACACACACACACAAAGATATATATATATATATATATATATATATATATATATATATATATATATATATATATATATATAAGCAAAGTACACTACAGCATATATATATATATATATATATATATATATATATATATATATATATATAAGCAAAGTACACTACAGCATATATATATACAGTGGGTTGCAAAAGTATTCATACCCCTTGAACTTTGCCATATTTTGTCACATTACAACCACAAACATAAATATATTTCACTGGAATTTAATGTGAAAGACCAACACAAAGTGGTATACAATTGTGAAGTGGAATGAAAGTTATACATGAATCAACAATTTTTTTACAAATAAAAAACTGAAAAGTGCGATGTGCAAAATTATTCAGCCC